>JAQOXP010000055.1:0-530000 GCA_037013685.1 Acridotheres tristis
CAAAAATCTCATAAAATTCCCACAAAATCAGCACCAAAAATAGCACTAAAAGCACCTAAAAATCCCACGAAAATCCCACAAAAGTCCCACAAAAATAGCACTAAAAACACCCAAAAATGACCCAAAAATAGCACTAAAAACACCCAAAAATGACCCAAAAATAGCACTAAAAACACCAAAAATCCCCCAAAAATAGCACTAAAAACACCCCAAAATGACTCAAAAATAGCACTAAAAACACCCCAAAATGATCCCAAAAATAGCACTAAAAACACCCAAAAATGACCCAAAAATAGCACTAAAAACACCCAAAAATCCCACAAAAATAGCACTAAAAACACCCAAAATGACCCAAAAATGACCCAAAGAATAGCACTAAAAACACCAAAAATGACCTCAAAAAATAGCACTAAAAACACCCAAAATCCCATGAAAATCGCCCCAAAAATAGCACTAAAAACATCAAAAATGACCCCAAAAATAGCACTAAAAACACCCAAAAATGACCCAAAAATAGCACTAAAAACACCCAAAAATGACCCAAAAATAGCACTAAAAACACCAAAAATCCCACCAAAAAACCCCCAAAAATAGCACTGAAAACACCCCAAAAATGACCCCAAAAATCCCACAAAACTCTCACAAAAATCCCACAAAAATCGCCCAAAAATAGCACTAAAAACACCCAAAAATGACCCAAAAATAGCACTAAAAACACCCCAAAATTACCTCAAAAATAGCACTAAAAACACCAAAAATGACCCAAAAATGACCCAAAAAATAGCACTAAAAACACCCCAAAAATGACCCAAAAATAGCACTAAAAACACCCAAAATCCCACAAAAAACACCCAAAAAATAACACTAAAAACACCAAAAATTACCTCAAAAATAGCACTAAAAACACCAAAAATCCCACAAAAATAGCACTAAAAACACCCAAAATGACCCAAAAATGACCCAAAGAATAGCACTAAAACCACCCAAAAATCCCACAGAAAACACCCCAAAAATAGCACTAAAAACACCCAAAAATGACCCAAAAATAGCACTAAAAACACCCAAAAAATAGCACTAAAAACACCAAAAATCCCACAAAAATAGCACTAAAAATACCCAAAATCCCATGAAAATCGCCCCAAAAATAGCACTAAAAACACCCAAAAATTACCTCAAAAATAGCACTAAAAACACCCAAAAATGACCCAAAAATAGCACTAAAGACACCCAAAAATAACCCAAAAACAGCACTAAAAACACCCAAAAATGACCCAAAAAATAGCCTTAAATACACCAAAAATCCCACAAAAAATCCCACAAAAATCTCACAAAAATCCCACAAAAATCGCCCAAAAAATAGCACTAAAAACACCCAAAAATCCCACAAAAAATCCCACCAAAATCTCACAAAAATCCCACAAAATCAGCAACAAAATAGCACTAAAAACACACAAAAATAGCACTAAAAACACCCAAAATCCCACAAAAATAGCACTAAAAACACCCAAAAATCCCCCAAAATCCCCCAAAAATCACCCCAAAAATGACCCAAAAATATCACTAAAACCACCCAAAATCCCACAAAAAACACCCAAAAAATCACCCCCAAATCAGCAGAAAATATCCCAAAAACAACCCCAAAATACCCCCAAATCTGCCCCCAAAATCAGCACCAAAAACCCCAAAAATACCCCCAAAATCCCACAAAAATCACCCCAAAAACAGCAGAAAATATTAAAAAAACCCAACAAAATACCCCAAACCCAGCTCAAAATCCCCCCAAAAATCCCACAAAAATCACCCCAAAATAACCAAAACCACCCCAAAATGATGGTGAGAAAACCCCCCAAAATCCCCCAAAATCACCCCAAAAATCCCCAAAATCCCAAATATCCCAAAATTGCCCCAAAATTTGGGTATTTTTTGGGGTGTTTTGGGGCAGTTTTGGGGGTTTTTTGGGATATTTTGGAGATATTTTGGGGCTGGTTTTGGGGTATTTTGGGGATATTTTGGGGATATTTTGGGATTTTTTTGGGGGGCTGTTTTGGAGGTGTTTTTGGGGGTTTTGGGATCTGGTTTTGGGGCGTTTTTTGTCTTTTTTGGGGTTTTTTGGGGGTTTTTTTTGGGGTTTTTTTTGGGGTTTTTTTGGGGTTATTTTGGGGTTATTTTGGGTTATTTTGGGGTTATTTTGGGGTTATTTTGGGGTTGTTTTGGGGATTTTTGGGTGTTTTTTGGCTGTTTTGAGGTATTTTGGGGTATTTTGGGCTGGTTTTGGGGTATTTTGGGGCTTTTTTGAGTATTTTGGGGTATTTTGAGGAGTTTTGGGGGTATTTTGGGCTGGTTTTGGCTGTTTTTAGGGTATTTTGGGGGTATTTTTTGGGTGGTTTTGGGGTATTTTTAGGGTATTTTTTGGGGGGTATTTTTGGGTGGTTTCGGCTGTTTTTAGGGTATTTTGGGGGTATTTTTTGGGTGGTTTTGGGGTGTTTTTAGGGTATTTTTTGGGGTATTTTTGGGGTATTTTGGGGCTATTTTGAGGAGTTTTTGGGGTATTTTCAGGATATTTTGGGGTATTTTTGGGGTGTTTTTTGGGCTGTTTTTGGGCCACTTTTAGGGTATTTTGGGGTATTTTGGGCTGGTTTTGTCTGGTTTTGGGTATTTTGGGCTGTTTTGGGTTATTTTCGGGTATTTTTTGGCTGTTTTGGGGTATTTTGGGGCTTTTTTGAGTATTTTGGGGCTACTTTGAGGAGGTTTTGGGGTATTTTCAGGATATTTTGGGGTATTTTTGGGGTGTTTTTTTGGGGTGTTTTGGGGCTATTTTGGGGCTATTTTTAGGGTATTTTGGGCTATTTTGGCTGGTTTGGGATATTTTGGGCTGTTTTGGGTTATTTTAGGGTATTTTGGGGGTATTTTTGAGGTATTTTGGGGAATTTTGGGCTGGTTTTGGGGGTATTTTGGGGTGTTTTTTGGGGTTTTTGGATCTGGTTTTGGGGTATCTGGGGGTGGTTTTTTGGGTGTTTTTGGGTGTATTTTGAAGAGTCTTGGGGGTATTTTGGGGTATTTTGGGCTGGTTTGGCTGGTTTTGTCTGTTTTGGGGTATTTTAGGGGTGTTTTGGGGTATTTTATGGTATTTTTAGGGTATTTTGGGGTGTTTTGGGGTGTTTTTGGGGTGTTTTTTTGGGCTATTTTTAGGGTATTTTGGGGTATTTTGGGCTGGTTTTGTCCAGTTTTGGCTGGGGCTGTTTTGGGGTATTTTAGGGTATTTTTGGGGTATTTTTGGGGTATTTTGGGCTGGTTTTTGGGGTATTTTTGGGGTGTTTTTTGGGCTATTTTTAGGGTATTTTGGGGTATTTTGGGCTGGTTTTGTGTGGTTTTGGCTGGGGCTGTTTTGGGTTTTTTTGGGGTATTTTTGGGGTATTTTTGGGGTGTTTTTGGGGTGTTTTTGGGGTGTTTTTGGGGTCCCCCCCACCTTGACAGTCCTGATGTAATCCAGGGCGTTGGGCACCAGCGACTCCAGCTCGGGGAAACGTTTGGAATATTTGTCCCTGATAAATTTATGGATAATGTCTAGAAAAAAATAAAAAAAAAAAAACCCCAAATCAGAGCTCCAAATTCCACCAAAATCCACCAAAAAAAAAAAAAAAAATTATAATTAAAAATTAAAAAAAAAAACCCAAAACTCACTGAGCTCGTTCTCGATCTCCACCGTCAGGTTGTTGGCGTCCACGATCACCCGGTACTCGGGGGCAGCTTCAACCGGCCCCAAAACTGCCCAAAAAACGGGGAAATCCACCCCAAATTCCCCAAAATCCACCCCAAAATCCATCTGGGAGCCCCAAAATCCATTAAAATCCACCCAAAAAGCCCGAAAATCCACCCAGGAATCATTAAAATCCACCCAGGATTCATTAAAATCCATCCGAAATTCGTTAAAATCCACCCAGGATTCCTCAAAATCCACCCAAAAATCCCCCAAAATCCACCCAAAATTCCCCAAAATCCACCCAAAATTCCCCAAAATCCACCCCAAAATCCATCTGGGAGCCCCAGAATTCATTAAAATCCACCCAAAAAGCCCGAAAATCCACCCAGGATTCGTTAAAATCCATCCGAAATTCGTTAAAATCCACCCAGGATTCCTCAAAATCCACCCAAAAATCCCCCAAAATCCACCCAAAATTCCCCAAAATCCACCCAAAATTCCCCAAAATCCACCCCAAAATCCATCTGGGAGCCCCAAAATTCCCTAAAATCCACCCAAAAACCCCCAAAAATCCACCCAAAAACCCCTAAAATCCACCCAGGATTCATTAAAATCCACCCTAAAATTCTCAAAATCCACCCAAATTCCCCAAAATCCACCCAAAAATCCATCTGGGAAACCCAAAATTCCCAAAAATCCACCCCAAAAACCCCCAAAAATCCACCCAAAAACCCCTAAAATCCACCCAGGAACCCCAAAATCTCCTCCCAATCCTGGTTCTCAGGGACCCCAAAACTGCCCAAAAATGGGAAAATCCACCCAGAAATCCCCAAAATCCACCCAGGATTCATTAAAATCCACCCCAAATCCCCCAAAATTCCCCCCAAAATCCCCCCAAATCCCCCAAATTTTTGCCAAAATCCCCCAAATGCCCCCAAAATCCCCCCAAAATCCCCCAAAATCCCCCCAAAATTTCCCCAAATCCCCCCAAAATCCCCCAAATTTTTGCCAAAATCCCCCAAATCCCCCCAAAATCCACCCAAAATCCCCCAAATTTTTGCCAAAATCCCCCCAAATCCACCCAAAATTCCCCAAAATTTCCCCAAAATCCCCCAAAATCCACCCAAAATCCCCCAAATTTTTGCCAAAATCCCCCAAAATTCCCCCCAAATCCTCCCAAAATCCCCCAAAATCCCCCAAAATTCCACCCAAAATTTCCCCAAATCTCCCCAAAATCCCCCAAATTTTTGCCAAAATCCCTCAAAATTTCCCCCAAATCCCCCAAATTTTTGCCAAAATCCCCCCAAAATCTCCCCAAAATCCCCCCAAATTCTCCCAACATCCCCCAAATTTTCCCAAAAATCCCCCCAAAATCCCCCAAAATTTCCCCAAAACCCCCCAAAATCCCCCAAATTTCCCAAAATCCCCCCAAATCCCCCCAAATTTCCCAAAAATCCTCCCAAAATCCCCCCCAAATTTCCCCAAATCTCCCAAAATTCACCCAAAATTTCCCCCAAATCCCTCAAAATTTCCTAAAATCCCCCCAAATCGCCCCAAAATTTGGGATTTTTGGGGGGAATTTCGGGGTCACCCTCGGCCGCCTTGGGCTGTTTCCCGATGTACTCCTCGATTTTCTGCATGATGTCGGCAAACTGCGGGAAAACCCCAAATTTGGGGGAAAAATTTGGGGGTTTTTGGGGTGGATTGGGGAATTTTGGGAGGAATTTGGGGGTTTTGGGGGAAAATTTGGGGGTTTTTGGGGAAAATTTGGGGGTTTTGGGAAGAATTTTGGGGTTTTTTTGGTGGATTTTGGGATTTTTGGGGGGGGATTTGGGGGTTTTTGGGAAAAATTTGGGGGTTTTTGGGGTGGATTTGGGAATTTTGGGAGGAATTTGGGGTTTTTGGGGAAAATTTGGGGGTTTTTGGGAAGAATTTTGGGGGGTTTTGGGAAGAATTTTGGGGTTTTTTTGGTGGATTTTGGGATTTTTTTGGGGTGGATTTGGGGTTTTTGGGAAGAATTTGGGGGTTTTTGGGGTGGATTTGGGAAATTTGGGGGTTTTTTTGTGGATTTTGGGATTTTTTTGGGGTGGATTTGGGGGTTTTTGGGAAGAATTTGGGGGTTTTTTGGGAAAAATTAGGGGGTTTTTGGGAAGAATTTGGGGTTTTTTGGGTGGATTTTGGGATTTTTGGGGTGGATGTTGGGATTTTTTGGAAAGAATTTGGGGTTTTTTGGAAAGAATTTGGGGGTTTTTTGGGAAGAATTTTGGGGTTTTTTTGGTGGATTTTGGGATTTTTGGGGTGGATTTGGGTTTTTTTTGGGATGGATTTGGGGTTTTTTTGGGAGGAATTTGGGGTTTTTTGGGAAAAATTAGGGGGTTTTGGGAAGAATTTTGGGGTTTTTTTGTGGATTTTGGGATTTTTTGGGGTGGATTTGGGGGTTTTTGGAAAGAATTTGGGGGTTTTTTGGGATGGATTTGGGACTTTTGGGGTGGATTTGGGGTTTTTTTGGGAGGAATTTGGGGTTTTTTGGGAAAAATTCGTTGTTTTTTGGGAAAAATTTGGGGGTTTTGGGAAGAATTTTGGGGTTTTTTGGGGTGGATTTTGGGGGTTTTGGGAAGAATTTTGGGGTTTTTTTGGTGGATTTTGGGATTTTTTTGGGGTGGATTTGGGGTTTTTTGGGAAGAATTTTGGGGTTTTTTTGTGGATTTTGGGATTTTTTTGGGGTGGATTTGGGGGTTTTTGGGAGGAATTTGGGGTTTTTTGGGAAAAATTTGGGGTTTTTTGGGAAGAATTGGGGCTTTTTTGGGAAAAATTTGGGGTTTTTTGGGAAGAATTTGGGGTTTTTTGGGACAATTTTGGGGTTTTTTGGGACAATTTTGGGGTTTTTTGGGGTGGATTATGGGAAATTTGGGGAAGAATTTTGGGGGTTTTTTTGTGGATTTTGGGATTTTTTTGGGGTGGATTTGGGGGTTTTTGGGAAAAATTTTGGGGTGTTTTTTGGGAATTTGGGAATTTTGGGGATTTTGGGGTTTTTGGGGATTTGGGGATTTTTGGGGGATTTGGGGATATTTTTTATGCATTTTGGGACATTTTTGGGACATTTTTGGGACAGTTTCAGGGTGTTTTGGGGCCTATTTTGGAAATATTTTGGGGATACTTTGGGGATTTTTTGGGGATTTTTTGGGGATATTTTGGGGATATTTTGGGGACATTTTAGGGATATTTTGGGATATTTTAGGGATAATTTGGGGATATTTTGGGGATAATTTGGGGACATTTTTGGGCTGTTTTTGGGGATATTTTGGGGGTCCCTCACCCCCTTGGAGCCCCAGAGTTTGGCGATGCGCCCGGGGATACTTTTGGGATATTTTTGGGATATTTTGGGGAATATTTTGATGATATTTTCAGGATATTTTTGGGGATAATTTGGGGATATTTTGGAGATATTTTTGGGGATATTTTGGTGATATTTTCAGGATATATTAGGAATATTTTTGAAAGTATTTAGGTGATATTTTCAGGATATTTTTGGGATATTTTTGGGATATTTTTGGGATATTTTTGGGGTTATTTTGGGGTTATTTTGAGGGTGGTTTTGGGCTATTTTGGGGGATATTTTAGGGATACTTTTGGGATATTTTCAGGGTGTTTTGGGGATATTTTAGCGATATTTTGGAGATATTTTCAGGGTATTTTTGGGATATTTTGGGGATATTTTTGGGATATTTTGGGGATATTTTGGGGACATTTTGGGGATACTTTTGGGATATTTTCAGGGTGTTTTTGGGAATATTTTTGGAATATTTTTTGGGATATTTTGGTGACATTTTGGGAATATTTTGGGATATTTTAGGGATAATTTGGGGATATTTTGGGGATATTTTTGGGGTGTTTTTGGGGTTATTTTGGGGTCCCTCACCCCCTTGGAGCCCCAGAGTTTGGTGATGCTCCAGGGGATATTTGTGGGATATTTTGGGGATATTTTGGGCGATATTTTGATGATATTTTCAGGGTGGTTTTGGGATAATTTGGGGATATTTTCAGAGTCGTTTTGGGATATTTTTGGGGTATTTTTGGGATATTTTGGGGATATTTTGGGGATATTTTGGTGACATTTTGGGAATATTTTGGGGATATTTTTGGGGATATTTTTGGGGATATTTTCAGGGTGTTTTTGGGATAATTTGGGGATATTTTTGGGGTGTTTTTGGGGTCCCTCACCCCCTTGGAGCCCCAGAGTTTGGCGATGCTCCTGACGGACTCGCTGGCCTCGGGCGGCTCCGGCTCCTCCCGCACGTCCTCGATGGGCGGCCCCTCCCCCCCCTCGGAGCCTTCGGCCTCGTCCTCCTCCCCGGCCGCCTCCTCCAGGTCAGCCAGCAGCTCGTCAGCCAGAGACATGGCCTGGACGGGACTGGGGCAACTGGGGGAACTGGGAGCACTGGGAGAGAGAAATCGGGATCAAACTGGGAGCACTGGGATCAAACTGGGAGCACTGGGATCAAACTGGGAGCACTGGGAGCACTGGGATCAAACTGGGAGCACTGGGATCAAACTGGGAGCAATGGGAGAGAGAAATCAGGATCAAACTGGGAGCACTGGGATCAAACTGGGAGCAATGGGAGAACTGAGATCAAACTGGGAGCAATGGGAGAACTGGGAGAGAAATGGGAGAGAGAAATCGGGATCAAACTGGGAGCACTGGGATCAAACTGGGAGCAATGGGAGCGAGAATGGGGCTCAAACTGGGAGCACTGGGAGCGAGAATGGGGCTCAAACTGGGAGCACTGGGAGCACTGGGAGAGAAATGGGAGAGAGAATGGGAGAGAGAATGGGGATCAAACTGGGAGCACTGGGAGAGAAATGGGAGAGAGACATGACCCGGCTGGGCAACTGGGATCACTGGGAGCACTGGGATCAAACTGGGAGAACTGAGAGAGAAATGGGAGAGAGAAATCGGGATCAAACTGGGAGCACTGGGAGCACTGGGAGAGAAATGGGAGAGAGACACGGCCCGGCTGGGGGAACTGGGAGCTAACTGGGAACACTGGGAGAGAAATGGGAGAGAGAAATCGGGATCAAACTGGGAGCACTGGGAGCACTGGGATCAAACTGGGAGCACTGGGAGAACTGGGAGAGAAATGGGAGAGAGAAATCGGGATCAAACTGGGAGCAATGGGAGAGAGAAATCAGGATCAAACTGGGAGCACTGGGATCAAACTGGGAGAACTGGGAGAGAAATGGGAGAGAGAAATCGGGATCAAACTGGGAGCACTGGGATCAAACTGGGAGCAATGGGAGAACTGGGAGAGAAATGGGAGAGAGAAATCGGGATCAAACTGGGAGCACTGGGAGGGAAAATGGGGATCAAACTGGGAGAACTGGGAACACTGGGAGCACTGGGAGAGAAATGGGAGAGAGAAATGGGAGAGAGAAATCGGGATCAAACTGGGAACACTGGGATCAAACTGGGAGCACTGGGAGAACTGGGAGCTAACTGGGAGACAAATGGGAGAGAGAAATCAGGATCAAACTGGGAGCACTGGGAGCACTGGGAGAACTGGGAGCAATGGGAGAACTGGGAGAGAAATGGGAGAGAGAATGGGGCTCAAACTGGGAGAACTGGGAACACTGGGAGGGAGAATGGGGCTCAAACTGGGAGAATTGAGAACACTGGGAGAGGGAAAATGGGGCCCGGAGATTCCCCTGGTCAGAGGAATCCCCAAACTGGGAGCACTGGGAGGGAAAATGGGGCCCGAATCCCCAAACTGGGAGCACTGGGAGGGAAAATGGGGCCCAAATCCCCAAACTGGGAGCACTGGGAGGGAAAATGGGGCCCGAATCCCCAAACTGGGAGCACTGGGAGGGAAAATGGGGCCCGAATCCCCAAACTGGGAGCACTGGGAGGAGGAGAACGGGGCCCGAATCCCCAAACTGGGAGCACTGGGAGCACTGGGAGGGAAAATGGGGCCCGAATCCCCAAACTGGGAGCACTGGGATGGAATATGGGGCCCGAATCCCCAAACTGGGAGCACTGGGATGGAAAATGGGGCCCGAATCCCCAAACTGGGAGCACTGGGAGCACTGGGAGGAGGAGAACGGGGCCCGAATCCCCAAACTGGGAGCACTGGGAGCACTGGGAGGAGGAGAACGGGGCCCGAATCCCCAAACTGGGAGCACTGGGAGCACTGGGAGCACTGGGAGCAGCCCAGAGGCGCCCCCGGATCCCGCCCAGCCCCCTCCCCACCCTCAAATCCCCCAAATTTCCCCAAATTTCCCCAAAATTCCCCCAAATTCCCCCAAATTTCGCCTCCGTTACCTCCCGCTCCTGCCGTGCCCGGCGCGGCCGCGATGACGTCACTTCCGCTAGCGGAGCGCCGCGAAACGCGTCGCTTCCGTCGCCTCCCTTGACGTCATCACCGCGCGCCTGCTGCCTCCCCGTCCCCCTCCCCTCCCCCCCCCCCCAGCGGAGTCGCCGCGCTCCGGGCCCGGCCGAGGCCGCCGCGAGTGACGTCATCGGGCGGTGCGTGACGTCACAGGGGACGCGGGGACACTGGGAGGGACTGGGAGGGAAAACTGGGGGCACTGGGATGGACTGGGAGCCACTGGGAGGGGGCACTGGGAAGAACTGGGGGGCACTGGGAGGAACTGGGAAGGGTCGGAAGGGGCACTGGGAGGGACTGGGGTGGACTGGGAGCACTGGGAGGGATGGGGAGGGGGATTTGGGGGCACTGGGATGGACTGGGAGCACTGGGAGGAACTGGGAAGGGTCGGAAAGGGCACTGGGAGGGACTGGGGTGGACTGGGAGCACTGGGATGGACTTTGAGCACTGGGAAGGGTCGGAAGGGGCACTGGGAGGGACTGGGGTGGACTGGGAGCACTGGGATGGACTGGGAGCACTGGGAGGGATGGGGAGGGGGATTTGGGAGAACTGGGATGGACTTTGAGCACTGGGAGGGGGCACTGGGAGGAACTGGGGGGCACTGGGATGGACTGGGAGCACTGGGATGGACTGGGAGCACTGGGAGGGATGGGGAGGGGTATCTGGGAGCACTGGGAGGAACTGGGAAGGGTCGGAAGGGGCACTGGGAGAAACTGGGGGGCACTGGGATGGACTGGGAGCACTGGGAGGGGAAGGGGGGGGGAGAGGGAGGGACGGAGGGGAGGGACGGGATGGACTGGGAGCACTGGGAGGAGGCACTGGGAGGAACTGGGAGCCACTGGGAGGAACTGGGAAGGGGCAGAAGGGGCACTGGGAGGAACTGGGGAGCACTGGGAGGGGGCACTGGGAGGAACTGGGAGCCACTGGGAGGGGCCTGGGGGTGGATTTGGGGTCCTCCAGGGTGATTTGGTACCTCCAGGATGGTTTTGGGACCCCCCCAGGGAGAATTTGGGGACCCTCAGGGTCATTTTAGGGTCCTCAGGGTGGATTTGGGACCCCCAGGATGATGTTGGGACCCCCCCAGGGTGGTTTTAGTGTCCCCTTGACCCCCCTCCGTCCCCCCCAGGGTGATTTTGGGGTCCCCTGACCCCCCCAGGCTGATTTTGGGACCCCCTAGGGTGAATTTTGGGACCCCCAGGGTGGATTTGGGACCCCCAGGGTGGATTTGGGACCCCCAGGGTGGTTTTAAGACCCCCAGGCTGATTTTAGGATCCCCCCAGGCTGATTTTGGGACCCCCCAGGGTGATTTTAGGGTCCCCCTGAGGCCCCTCGTTCCCCCCAGGGTGGTTTTGGGACCCGCCAGGATGATTTTGGGACCCCCCCAGGGTGAATTTGGGACCCCCAGGCTGATTTCAGTCTCCCCCTGACCCCTCCCCGTCCCCCCCAGGGTGATTTTGGGGTCCCCCTGAGCCCCCCCAAGGCTGATTTCAGTCTCCCCCTGACCCCTCCCCGTCCCCCCCCCCCCCAGACATGGCGGGCGTCTCGTTCGAGGAATTCTCGGCGCCGCCGGGCTCGGAGCTGGCGCTGGAGCCGCTTTTTGGGGGGAACATCCTGGAGAGCGAGGGGGAGCCCGAGGGGGGACCGGAAGTGGGGCCCGAGGGGGGAGGGGCAGCGCCGCCCCTCCCCCCCCGGCCCCGCCCCCGCCGCGGAGGGAGCCGGGAGAGGGGGGAGGGGGAGGGGGAGGGGGAGGGGCTGGAGGGTCCCGAGCTGCGGCGGCGCCGATTGAAGCTGCAGGCGCTGGGACGGAGATGCCGCGAGATCCGACAGGTGAGGGCGGGGCTGCAGGTGAGGCCTGGGTCCTCAAAATGGCGGGCGGGGTCCTCAAAATGGCGGTGGGGTCAACAAAATGGCGGGCGGGGTCAACAAAATGGCGGTGGGGTCCTCAAAATGGCGGTGGGGGTTTTCAAAATGGCGGTGGGGTCAACAAAATGGCGGTGGGGTCCTCAAAATGGCGGGCGGGGTCCTCAAAATGGCGGTGGGGTCAACAAAATGGCGGTGGGGTCAACAAAATGGCGGTGGGGTCTTCAGAATGGCGGTGGGGTCAACAAAATGGCGGGAGGGCTCACAAAATGGCGGGAGGGCTCACAAAATGGCGGCGGGGTTCACAAAATGGCGGCGGGGTCTTCAAAATGGCGGTGGGGGTCCTCAAAATGGCGGGAGGGCTCACAAAATGGCGGTGGGGGTCGTAATATGGCGGTGGGGGTCACAAAATGGCGGTGGGGGTCGCAAAATGGTGGACGAGCTCATAAAATGGCGGGTGGGGCCCACAGAATGGTGGGTGGGCTCATAAAATGGCGGTGGGGCTCACAAAATGGCGGACGGGCTCATAAAATGGCGGTGGGGGTCCTCAAAATGGCGATGGGGCTCACAAAATGGCGGGTGGGGCCCACAGAATGGCGGCCCCGCCCACAGCATTGAGGCCACGCCCACATGATGATGGACATGCCCACAAAATGGCGGGCCTGTTTTCACAAAATGGTGGCCGCGCCCGCAAAAATGACGACCACGCCCCTTTACGGAGGCTCCGCCCACTCCACAAACCACGCCCCCTTTGCAGTGGCCACGCCCAACCCGAGCCCCTCCCAGTTTTTTTCTTGGCCACGCCCACCTGGCCCCTCCCCCCCCCCAGGTGAACGCGCGGGCGCTGCAGCGACTGCGGCAGGTTCAGCGCGTGACACGGCGGCTGCAGCTGGAGCGCAGGTGGGCACACCTGGATACACCTGGGGACAGCTGGGGACACACCTGGGGACAGCTGGGGACAGCTGGGGACACCTGGGGACACCTGTGACACACCTGGATACACCTGGGGACACCTGGGGACACACCTGGGGACACACCTGAGTACACCTGGGGACACCTGGGACACCTGGGGACACACCTGGGGACACCTGGGACACACCTGAGTATACCTGGACACACCTGTGTACACCTGGGGACAGCTGGGCACACCTGGGACACACCTGGGATACACCTGGGGACAGGTGGGGACAGCTGGGACACACCTGGGCTACATCTGACCAGAACTGGGCACACCTGGGACACACCTCGGTATACCTGGGGACACCTGGACACACCTGGGGACAGCTGGAGACACACCTGAGTACACCTGGGGATACCTGGGGACACCTGGGATACACCTGAGTACACCTGGGGACACTTGGGACACAGCTGGGCACACCTGGGACACACCTGGACACACCTCGGGACACCTGGGGACAGCTGGGACACACCTGGGTACACCTGGGCACAGCTGGGGACACCTGGGACACACCTGGACACACCTGGATACACCTGAGCACAACTGGGCACACCTGGGACCCATCTGGGTATACCTGGGATACACCTGGACATACCTGAGGGACGCGTGGATACACCTGGGATACACCTGAGCACAACCAGGATGCACCTGAGCTACACCTGGGCACATTGGGGACACACCTGGGGACATTGGGGACACACCTGGGGACATTGGGGACACACCTGGACACACCTGGGCACACCTGGGGACACACCTGGACACACCTGGGCACATCTGGACACACCTGGGCACATTGGGGATACACCTGGGCACACCTGGGGACATTGGGGACACACCTGGGCACACCTGGGGACACCTGGGCACATTGGGGATACACCTGGGGACACCTGGGGCACACCTGGGCATACCTGGAGACATTGGGGACACACCTGGACACACCTGGGCACATCTGGACACACCTGGGGACATTGGGGATACACCTGGGGCACACCTGGGGACATTAGGGACACACCTGGGCACACCTGGGACACACCTGGGCACACCTGGGGCACACCTGGGCACACCTGGACCCCGCCCTGCCCCGCAGGTTCCTGATGCAGGTGTTGGATTCCCACGGCGATCGGTACCGCCAGGGGCAGCTCACGGTGCTGCTGCAGGTGGGGCACCCCAAAAACTCCCCAAATCACCCCAAAAATTATCCCCAAAAACCCCAAAATTATCCCCAAAAATTAACCCCAAATTACCCCAAAAATTACCCCCAAAATTAACCCCAAAAATCACAAAATTAACCCCCCAAAAATCCAAAAATTATCCAAAATTATCCCCAAAAACCCCAAAATCACCCCAAAAATTAACCCCCAAAACCCCCAAAATTACCCCCAAAATTACCCCAAATTACCCCAAAATTACCCCAAAAAATTACCCCAAAAATCCAAAAATTACCCCCAAAATGAACTCCAAAAATCCAAAAATTATCCCAAAAACTCCCCAAAAAATCCCAAAATTACCCCCAAAATTTCCCCAAATTACCCCAAAATTACCCCAAAATTACCCCAAAAATGCAAAAATTATCCCCAAAATTAACCCCAAAAATTACCCCAAAAATTAACCCCAAATTGCCCCAAAAATTACCCCGAAAATCCAAAAATTATCCCCAAAAAATAACCCCAAAAATTAGCCCCAAAAAATCCCAAAATTACCCCAAATTCCCCCAAAATTACCCCAAAAATTAACCCCAAAAATTAACCCCAAAAATTATCCCAAAAACTCCCCCAAAAATCCCAAAATTACCCCCAAAATTTCCCCAAATTACCCCAAAATTACTCCCAAAATTACCCCAAAAATCCAAAAACTATCCCCAAAATGAACCCCAAAAATTACCCAAAAAAATCCCAAAATTGCCCCAAAATTTCCCCAAAAATTACCCCGAAATTCCAAAAATTATCCCCAAAAAATAACCCCAAAAATTAGCCCAAAAAAATCCCGAAATTACCCCAAATTCCCCCAAAATTACCCCCAAAATTAACCCAAAAATCCAAAAATTATCCCCAAAAATTACCCCAAAAATTATCCCCAAAAAACCCCAAAATCACCCCAAAAATTAACCCCAAAAATCCAAAAATTATCCCAAAAACTCCCCAAAAAATCCCAAAATTACCCCCAAAATTTCCCCAAATTACCCCAAAATTACCCCCCAAAATTACCCCAAAAATCCAAAAATTATCCCCAAAATGAACCCCAAAAATTACCCCAAAAATTAACCCCAAATTGCCCCAAAAATTACCCCAAAAATTACCCCAAAAATCCAAAAATTATCCCCAAAAAATAACCCCAAAAATTAGCCCCAAAAAAATCCCAAAATTACCCCAAATTCCCCCAAAATTACCCCCAAAATTACCCCAAAAATTAACCCAAAAATCCAAAAATTATCCCCAAAAATTACCCCAAAAATTATCCCCAAAAAACCCCAAAATCACCCCAAAAATTAACCCCAAAAATCCAAAAATTATCCCAAAAAACCCCAAAATCACCCCAAAAATTAACCCCAAAAATCCAAAAATTATCCCAAAAAATCCCCAAATTACCCCCAAAATTTCCCCAAATTACCCCCAAAATTACCCCAAAAATCCAAAAATTATCCCCAAAATGAACCCCAAAAATTACCCCAAAAATTAACCCCAAATTGCCCCAAAAATTACCCCAAAAATTACCCCAAAAATCCAAAAATTATCCCCAAAAAATAACCCCAAAAATTAGCCCAAAATTACCCCAAATTACCCCAAAATTACCCCCAAAATCACCCCCAAAATTACCCCAAAAATTAACCCAAAAATCCAAAAATTATCCCCAAAAATTACCCCAAAAATTATCCCCAAAAAACCCCAAAATCACCCCAAAAATTAACCCCCAAAATCCAAAAATTATCCCAAAAAATCCCAAAATTACCCCCAAAAAATCCCCAAATTACCCCAAAAATTAACCCCCAAAAAACCCCAAAAATCACCCCAAAATTCTTCCCAAAATTATCCCAAAAGCAAAAAACCCCAAAATTCCCCAAAATTCCCCCCAAAATCCCCAAACCACCCCAAAATTCCCATCCCAAACCCCCCAAATTATCCCAAAATTACCCCCAAAAGCCAAAATGACCCTAAAAATTAACCCCGAAACTCTAAAATTGCCCTAAAATTACCCAAAAACTCCCCAAAACCCCCAAAATTACCCCCAAAATCACCCCAAAAACCCCCGAAATTACCCCAAAAATTACACCCCAAACCCTAAAATTACCACAAAAATTATCCCAAAACCCCCAAAATTGCCCCAAAACTACAACCTGGGACCCCCAAAACCGACCCCAAAAAACTCAAAACCCCAAAATTACCCCAAAACCCACAACCCCCGGCACCCCAAAAACCCCAAAATCCGCCCCTGACCCCGAGCCGATCGATCGGCAGGCACGATCAATCGATTATCGATCTAATCGATCGGCAGGCACGATCAATCGATCGCCGATCTAATCGATCGGCAGGCACGATCAATCGATCGCCGATCTAATCGATCGGCAGGCATGAGCAATCGATCGCCGATCTAATCGATCGGCAGGCATTAGCAATCGATTATCGATCTAATCGATCGGCAGGCATGAGCAATCGATCGCCGATCTGATCGATCGGCAGGCATGAGCAATCGATCGCCGATCTGATCGATCGGCAGGCGTGAGCAATCGATCGCCGAGCTAATCGATCGGCAGGCGCGATCAATCGATCGCCGAGTAATCGGCACGCATGAGCAATCGATCGCCGAGCTAATCGATCGGCAGGCATGAGCAATCGATCGCCGAGCTAATCGATCGGCAGGCATGAGCAATCGATCGCCGATCAATCGATCGGCAGGCATGAGCAATCGATCGCCGAGCTAATCGATCGGCAGGCGTGAGCAATCGATCGCCGAGCTAATCGATCGGCAGGCATGAGCAATCGATCGCCGATCTAATCGATCGGCAGGCATCACCAATCGATCGCCGAGCTAATCGATCGGCAGGCATGAGCAATCGATCGCCGATCTAATCGATCGGCAGGCGCGATCAATCGATCGCCGAGCTAATCGATCGGCAGGCATGAGCAATCGATCGCCGAGCTGATCGATCGGCAGGCATGAGCAATCGATCGCCGATCTAATCGATCGGCAGGCATGAGCAATCGATTATCGATCTAATCGATCGGCAGGCATGAGCAATCGATCGGCAGGCATGAGCAATCGATTATCGATCAGATCGATCGGCAGGCGTGACCCCTGACCCCCCAAATCCCCCCGGGCCCCCCAAAACCCAAACCCTGACCCCAAATTCACCCCAAATTCCCACCCGAACCCCCCGAAATCCCCCCGAAATCCCCCGGGACCCCCCAAAATCCACCCCTGCCCCCCAAATTCCCCCCAAATTATCCCCCGACCCCCCAAATTTCCCCCCGACCCCCAAATCCCCCCAAAATCCCCCCAAATTCCCCTTCTGCCCCCCAAATTCCCCCCAAATTCCCCCCCCGACCCCCCAAATCCCCCCTGACCCCCCAACTCCCCCCCCTGACCCCCCCAAATCCCCCCTGACCCCCCAAATCCCCCCTGACCCCCCAAATCCCCCCCGGACCCCCCATTTCCCCCCCCGACCCCCCAAATCCCCCCCCTGACCCCCCAAATTTCCCCCCGCAGGACGAGGGGGGTCCCGAGGGGGGGGTCCCGGACCCCGCCCCCCCCCCCGGCAACGCCGAGAACGAACCCCCCGAGAGGGGTGGGGGAGGGGCGGCCCCTCCCCCCCCCCGCGCCCCCCGAGCCCCCCCAGGACCCCCCGAGCTCCAAACGGCGGCGCCGGGACCCCCGGGGGGGGCGCAGGGGGGGGGGCCCCCCAAAATCCCAACGGGGGTGGGGCACAGGTAAGGGGGGGAGGGGGGAAATTTGGGGGGGGAGGTTCGGGGGGTCAGAGGGATTTTGGGGGGCTCGTTTGGGGGGGCTTGGGGTTGATTTGGGGGGGTCAGAGGGGGTTTGGGGGGGATTTGGGGGGTCAGAGGGATTTTGGGGGGCTCATTTGGGGGGAATTTGGGGGGATCAGAGGGGGTTTGGGGTGAATTTTGGGGTCCTGGGTGGGTTTTTGGGGTGAATTTTGGGGTCCTGGGTGGGTTTTTGGGGTGAATATTGGGGTTCAGGGAAATTTTGGGGCCCTGGGTGGGCTTTTGGGGTGGATTTTGGGGTTCAGGGAAGTTTTGGGGTGGATTTTGGGGTCCTGGGTGGGTTTTTGGGGTGAATTTTGGGGTCCTGGGTGGGTTTTTGGGGGGAATTTTGGGGTTCAGGGAAGTTTTGGGGTGAATTTTGGGGTCCTGGGTGGGTTTTTGGGGTGAATTTTGGGGTCCTGGGTGGGGTTTTGGGGTGGATTTTGGGGTCCTGGGTGGGTTTTTGGGGTGGATTTTGGGGTTCAGGAAAATTTTGGGGTGGATTTGGGGGTCCTGGGTGGGTTTTTGGGGGGAATTTTGGGGTCCTGGGTGGGGTTTTGGGGTGAATTTTGGGGTCCTGGGTGGGGTTTTGGGGGGGATTTTGGGGTTCAGGGAAGTTTTGGGGTCACCTTTGGGGTCTGACCCCTCCCCCCCCTCTCTCTCCCCCACAGCCCAAAGGGGGGGAGGGGTCGGCTCTGGGCCCCTCCCCCACCTGGACCCCCCCCAGCCCCCCCGAGAAGCCCCCGAGGATCCCCAAATTCTCCAACCCCGACTTCGACTGAACCCCCCCAAAAATCCCGGAGACCCCTCCCCAAAAAAAACCCCAAAAATTCCCCAAAAAAAACCCCAAAATCCCCCCAAAAAAACCCCAAAATCCCCCAAAAAAAACCAAAATCCCCCAAAAAAACCCCAAAATCCCCCCAAAAATTCCCCAAAGTTCCCCCCAAAAATCCCCCCGAAAATCAAAATAAACAACAAAATCTCTTTCAAACATTTCTCTGTTTTTGGGGTCACCCCCTAGAATTTTTCAGGGTTTAAAGAGGGGGAGGGAGGAAGAGGATCCCCCCCCAAAAAAACCCCAAATAACACCAAAATCCTCCCCAAAATCCCACCCAAAAATACCCAAAATCCCCCCAAAATCCCACCCAAAAACCACAAACTACCCCCAAAAAAACCAAAATCCCCCTAAAAAAACCCCAAAAACCCCAAAATGCCCCCCAAAAAACCCAAAATGCCCCCCAAAATCCCACCCAAAAACCCCCAAACCCCCAAAATATCCCAAAAATCCCCCAAAATCCCCCCCAAAACCCCCAAAAATCAAAATAACCAACAAAACATTCAAGCTTTTCTCTATTTTTGGGGTCACCCCCTAAAATTTTTCAAGGTTTAAAGGGGGGAAAAGGAAAACAGGATCCCCCCAAAAAAACCCCAAAATCCCCCCCCAAATCACCCCCCGAAATCTCCCCCAAAAAAACCCCAAAATTCCCCCCCAAAAAACCTAAAAAAACCCCAAATACTCCTAAAAACCCCCCCAAAAATCTCAAAAATCCCCCCCAAAAACCCCAAATCCCCCCAAATCCCACCCAAAAAAACCCAAAATCCCCCCCAAAAAACCCCGAATCCCCCCAAAAAACACCCAAAAAATCCCCAAAATCCCCCCAAAAAACCCCAAATCCTCCCAAAATCACCCCCCAAAAATCCCTCAAAAAAACCCCAAAATCCCCCCTAAAAAACCCCAAATTCCCCAAAATCCCCTAAAATCCCCCAAAATCCCCCAAATTATCCCCCCAAAAACCCCAAATCCCCCCCAAAAAACCTCCAAAATATCCCCAAAACCCCCCAAAATCCCCAAAAAAACAAAAACCCCCCCCAAAAAACCCCAAAATCCCCCCAAAAAAACCCAAATCACCCCCCAAAAATCCCTCAAAAAAACCCCAAAATCCCCCCCAAAATCCCCCAAATTCCCCAAAATCCCCCAAATTATCCCCCAAAAAACCTCCAAAATATCCCCAAAAACCCCCAAGATCCCCCCAAAAACCAAAATCCCCCCCAAAAAACCCCAAAATCCCCCCAAAAACTCCAAATCCCCCCAAAAAAACCCAAATCACCCCCCAAAAATCCCTCAAAAAAACCCCCAAATCCCCCCTAAAAAACCCCAAAATATCCCAAAATCCCCCCAAAATCCCCCAAATCCCCCCAAAAAAACCCCCCAAAAAACCCCAAATCCCCCCCAAAAAACCCAAAACCCCAAAATATCCCCAAAATCCCCCCAAAATCCCCAAAAAACCCCAAATCCCCCCAAAATCACCCCCCAAAAATCCCTCAAAAAAACCCCAAAATCCCCCCCTAAAAAACCCCAAAATCCCCTAAAATCCCCCCAAAATCCCCCAAATTATCCCCCAAAAAACCCCAAATCCCCCCCAAAAAACCTCCAAAATATCCCCAAAACCCCCCAAAATCCCCCCAAAAACCAAAATCCCCCCCAAAAAACCCCCTAAAAAACCCCCCAAAACCCCCCCCATAAACTCCAAATCCCCCCAAAAAAAACCCAAATCACCCCCCAAAAATCCCTCAAAAAACCCCCCAAATCCCCCCTAAAAACCCCCAAAATATCCCAAAAACCCCCCAAAATCCCCCAAATTACCCCCAAAAAAACCCCCAAAAAACCCCAAATCCCCCCAAAAAAACCCAAACCCCCAAATCCCCCAAAATCCCCCAAATTACCCCCCAAAAAACCCCAAATCCCCCCTAAACAACCTCCAAAATATCCCAAAAACCCCCCAAAATCCCCCCAAAAACCAAAATCCCCCCCAAAAAACCCCAAAATCCCCCCTCAAAAACCCCCCAAAATCCCCCCAAAATCCCCCCAAAAACCCCAAAAAACCCCCCAAAAATCCCTCAAAAAAACCCCAAAATCCCCCCTAAAAATCCCAAAATATCCCAAAATCCCCCAAACTACCCCCAAGAAAACCCCCAAAAAACCCCAAATCCCCCCAAAAAACCCCAAATCCCCCCCCAAAAAAACCCCCAAACCCCCAAAATATCCCAAAAATCCCCCCAAAAACCCCAAATCCCCCCCAAAAAAACCCCAAAAACCCCCCAAAAAATCCAACTAACCCACAAACCCTCCTTCAAACATTTCTCTATTTTCCCCCTTTCCCCCCCCCCAAATTTCGGGGTGAATTTTTTTGGGGGTCTCCCCCCCCCTCCCCTCTATTTTTATATTTTAATTTTTAATTTTAATTTTATTTTATTTTAATTTTGGGGTTTGGGGTGTCTCAGATGTCCCGGAGCCAGCGCAGGGTTTGTCCCTTTTGGTCACACGGGTGGGAAGGGACGTCGGGGACGGTCCCGTCGTCCCTCAGGGGAACTGGGGGGGGAGAAATTTGGGGAGGGGTCTCAGGGGTTGGGGACCCCCCACCCCAAAAAAATCCCCCCCCGAGTTTGGGGGGTGAGGGAGGAGAAATTTGGGTTGATTTTGGGGGATTTTGGGGTATTTTGGGGTTGATTTTGGGGGATTTTTGGGTTGATTTGGGAGGAATTTTGAAATATTTTTGGGTGGATTTTGGGGGATTTTTGGGTTTATTTTGGGATATTTTGGGGGTTTTTTGGGGGATTTTGGGAATTTAGGGGGTTTTTGGGGATATTTGGGGGGATTTTTGGGTTGATTTTGGGAATTTGGGGGGATTTCTGGGTTGATTTTGGGGGATTTTTGGGTTGATTTTGGGGGAATTTTGAAATATTTTTGGGGGGATTTTGGGGGATTTTTGGGTTTATTTTGGGATATTTTGGGGGATTTTGGGGGATTTTGGGGGGATTTTGGGATATTTGGGGTATTTTTGGGTTGATTTTGGGGGATTTTTGGGATATTTGGGGGGATTTTTGGGTTGATTTTGGGAATTTTGGGGGATTTTTGGGGATATTTTGGGGGATTTTTGGGTTGATTTTGGGGGGATTTTGAAATCTTTTTGGGTGGATTTGGGGGATTTTGGGGATTTTTGGGTTTATTTTGGGATATTTTGGGGGATTTTTGGGGGATTTTGGGGGGATTTTGGGATATTTGGGGTATTTTTGGGTTGATTTTGGGGGATTTTTGGGATATTTTGGGGGATTTTTGGGTTGATTTTGGGGTTGATTTTGGGGGATTTTTGGGATATTTTGGGGAGGGGTCTCAGGGGTTGGGGACCCCCCACCCCAAAAAAACCCCACCCCGAGTTTGGGGGTGAGGGAGGAGAAATTTGGGTTGATTTTGGGGGATTTTGGGGTTGATTTTGGGGCATTTTTGGGTTGATTTGGGGGGGGATTTTGGGGGGGATTTTGGGGGATTTTGGGGGATTTTGGGGGGATTTTTGGGGATATTTTGGGGGATTTTTGGGTTGATTTTGGGGTTGATTTTGGGGGATTTTTGGGATATTTTGGGGAGGGGTCTCAGGGGTTGGGGGACCCCCCACCCCAAAAAAAACCCCACCCCGAGTTTGGAGGAGAAATTTGGGGGTTGGGGGGGATTTTTGGGGTTGATTTTGGGGATTTTTGGGGTTGATTTTGGGGGATTTTTGGGTTGATTTTGGGGGATTTGGGGGATTTTTGAGTTTATTTTGGGATATTCTGGGGGATTTTTGGGGGATTTTAGGGGGATTTTTGGGATATTTGGGGTGATTTTTGGGTTGATTTTGGGAATTTTGGGGGATTTTTGGGTTGATTTTGGGGGATTTTGGGGGATTTTAGGGGGATTTTTGGGAATTTGGGGGGATTTTTGGGGATATTTTGGGGGATTTTTGGGTTGATTTTGGGGGGATTTTGAAATATTTTTGGGTGGATTTTGGGGGATTTGGGGGATTTTTGGGTTTATTTTGGGATATTTTGGGGGATTTCTGGGTTGATTTTGGGGGATTTTTGGGATATTTTGGGGGATTTTGGGGTTGCTTTTGGGGTATTTTGGGATATTTGGGGGTTTTTGGGGTTGATTTTGCGGATTTGGGGGATTTTTGGGGATATTTGGGAATATTTTTGGGATATTTTAGGATTTTTGGGCTGATTTTGGGGGATTTTCAGGTATTTTTGGGTTGATTTTGGGATATTTTTGGGGTATTTTGGGGATATTTTGGGGATTTTTGGGGGATTTTTGGGTTGATTTTTGGGAAATTTTGGGGTTGATTTTGGGGGGATTTTGAGATATTTTGGGGGATTTTTGGGGATATTTTGGGATTTTTTGGGATATTTTGGGGGATTTATGGGTTGGTTTTGGGATATTTTTGGGATATTTTGGGGTTTTGATTGTGGGGAATTTTAAGTTGATTTTGGGATATTTCGGGGGATTTTGGGGTTTATTTTGGGATATTTTGGGGTTGATTTTGGGGTATTTTGGGGGATTTTTGGGATATTTTGGGGAGGGGTCTCAGGGGTTGGGGACCCCCCACCCCAAAAAAAACCCCCACCCCGAGTTTGGGGGGTGAGGGAGGAGAAATTTGGGTTGATTTTGGGGGAATTTTTGGGGGATATTTTGGGGGATTTTTGGGGGATTTTGGGGGATTTTGGGAGATTTTGGGGAGGGGCAGGGGAAGGGGGGGGGGGGGGTTATTTGGGGGTTGATTTTGGGGGATTTTTGGGTTGATTTGGGAGGAATTTTGAAATATTTTGGGGTGGAATTTTGGGGGATTTTTGGGTGAATTTTGGAATATTTTGGGGTGGATTTTTGGGGGGATTTTGGGATATTTGGGGGATTTTGGGGTTGATTTTTGGGGGGATTTTGAAATATTTTCGGGTGGATTTTGGGGATTTTTGGGTTTATTTTGGGATATTTTGGGGGGATTTTTGGGTTGATTTTGGGAATTTTGGGGGATTTTTGGGGATATTTTGGGGGATTTTTGGGCTGATTTTGGGGGATTTTTGGGCTGATTTTGGGGGATTTTTGGGTTGATTTTGGGGAATTTTGGGATATTTGGGGGGATTTTTGGGTTGATTTTGGGAATTTTGGGGGATTTTTGGGTTGATTTTGGGGGATTTTTGGGTTGATTTTGGGGGAATTTTGAAATATTTTTGGGTGGATTTTGGGGGATTTTTGGGTTTATTTTGGGATATTTTGGGGGATTTCTGGGTTGATTTGGGGGGATTTTTGGGTTGATTTTGGGGAATTTTGGGGTTGATTTGGTGGATTTTTGGGATATTTTGGGGGATTTTTGGGTTGATTTGGGGGGATTTTTGGGTTGATTTGGGGGGATTTTTGGGTTGATTTGGGGAGATTTTGGGGTTTATTTTGGGATATTTTGGGGGATTTTTGGGTTGATTTTGGGATATTTTGGGGAGATTTTGGGGTTTATTTTGGGATATTTTAGGGTTGATTTTTGGAGTTTTTTTGGGATATTTTGGAATATTTTAGGGCCGTACCTGGGTATGTCTAGGGAATATTTTAGGGTTTATTTGGGGGTTTATTTTGGGATAAATTTGGGATATTTTTAGGATATTTTAGGATATTTTGGGGTCCATACCTGGGTACGTGCAGGGAATATTTTGGGGTTTATTTTGGGATAAATTTGGGATATTTTGGGATATTTTTGGGGTCCATACCTGGGTACATGCAGGGGATATTTTGGGGTTTATTTTGGGATAAATTTGGGATATTTTTGGGATATTTTAGGATATTTTTGGGGGCCATACCTGGGTATGTGTAGAGAATATTTTGGGGTTTATTTTGGGATAAATTTGGGATATTTTTGGGATATTTTGGGGCCATACCTGGGTATGTGAGGGGATTTTGGGGTTTATTTTGGGATAAGGGATTTGAGATATTTTGGGGCCATACCTGGGTATGTGTAGAGAATATTTTGGGGTTTATTTTGGGATAAATTTGGGATATTTTTAGGATATTTTGGGATGTTTTTGGGGCCATACCTGGGTACGTGTAGGGCGTGGCCCTGTTGATCATGCCCGAGTATTTGGTGAAGGGGCTCAGCAGGGGTGACAGCAACGCTGGGGGAGGGGCACGGGACCCCCAAAATTATCCTGGTACCCCCAAAAAAAACCCCCCAAAACCGACCCGGAAAGACCCCCAGGACCATCCCCCAAAAATCCCCTGAACCCTCATCCCCAAAAAACAACCCCAAACTCCCTCCCCCCCAACTCCAGGACCCCCCAAAATCCCAAAAATCCATCCCTGACCCCCCAGAATCCGACCCTGACCCCCCAGAATTCCCAAAATCCAACCCTGACCCCCCAAATTCCCCCCAAAATCCACCCCTGACCCCCCCAAACTTCCCCCAGGACCCCCAAAATCCACCCCTGACCCCCCCAAATCCCCCAAAATTCCCCAAATCCACTTCTGACCCCCCCAAACTGCCTCCAGGACCCCCAAAATCCATCCCTGACCCCCTCAAATCCCCCAAAATTCCCCCAAATCCACTCCTGACCCCTCCAAATCCATCCCTGACCCCTCAAATCCACTCCTGACCCCCCCAAACTGCCCCCAGGACCCCCAAAATCCACTCCTGACCCCCCCAAATCCCCCAAAATTCCCCCAAATCCACTCCTGACCCCTCCAAATCCACCCCTGACCCCCCAAATCCATCCCTGACCCCCCAAATCCACTCCTGATCCCCTCAAACTACCCCCAGGACCCCCAAAATCCAATCCTGACCCCCCCAAATCCCCCCAGGACCCCCAAAATCCACTCCTGACCCCCCCAAATCCCCCCAAATCCACTCCTGACCCCCCCAAAATCCCCCCAGGACCCCCAAAATCCATCCTTGAGCCCCCCAAATCCCCCCAAAAATCCACCCCGACCTCCAAAATCCCCCCCAAAATCTACTCCTGACCCCCCCAAACTGCCCCCAAGACCCCCAAAATCCACTCCTGACCCCCCCAAATCCACTCCTGACCCCCCCAAATCCCCCAAAATTCCCCCAAATCCACTCTTGACCCCTCCAAATCCATCCCTGACCCCTCAAATCCATCCCTGACCCCCCCAAACTGCCCCCAGGACCCCCAAAATCCACTCCTGACCCCCCCAAATCCCCCAAAATTCCCCCAAATCCACTCCTGACCCCCCCAAATCCCCCAAAATTCCCCCAAATCCACTCCTGACCCCCCAAATCCATTTCTGACCCCCCCAAAATCCCCCCAAATCCCCCAAAACTCCCTCAAAATCCACTCCTGACCCCCCCATACTGCCCCCAGGACCCCCAAAATCCACTCCTGAGCCCCCCCAAATCCATCCCTGACCCCCCAAAATCCTCCCAAAATCCCCCCAAATCCCCCCAGGGCCTCACCCACGGCGGCCAGGCCGAAGCTGGCAGCGATCACCGGCTCCTTGGCCCACAGAGTGCGCAGGGCACTGCCCACACCTGAGGGAAAAAAGGGTCAGAAATCCTAAAAAAACCCCCAAAATATCCTCAAACTGCCCCAAAATCCCACCTGGGTTCCTCAAAATAACCCCAAATGTGTCAAATTCCCCCCTAAATCCACTTAGGCCTCTGTCGGAGACACCCCAAAAATCCCGAAATTTTCCTCAGATTCATCATCCCGCTGTCAGGATCTCCAAAATCCCCTCAGGATCCCCAAAATCCCCTCAGGATCCCCCAAACCCACCCAAGATTCCCCCAAATCCCCTCAGGATCCCAAAAATCCCCTCAGGATCCCCCAAATCCCCTCAGGATCCCAAAAATCCCCTCAGGATCCCCCAAACCCACCCAAGATTCCCCCAAATCCCCTCAGGATCCCCCAAATCCCCTCAGGATCCCCCAAACCCACCCAAGACTCCCCCAATCCCCTCAGGACCCCCTCAAATCCTCCCCAAATCCCCTCAGGACCCCCTCAAATTCCCCCAAATCCCCTCAGGACACCCAAATTCTCCCAAATCCCCTCAGGACACCCCAATTTTTCCCTCCCACCCCCCCCGTTCCACCTCAGGACGCCCCTAAAATCCCCCCAAATCCTCAATTCCAACCCGGAACTCCCAATTTTCCTCAAATTTCCCCAAATTTCCCCCCAAAATCCCCTCAGGACCCCCTCAAATTCCCCCAAATCCCCTCAGAACACCCCAATTTTTCCCTCCCATCCTCAGTTCCAACCCGGAACTCCCAATTTTCCTCAAATTTCCCCAATTTTCCTCAAACTTCCCCAATTTTCCTCAAATTCCCCCAAATTTCCCCCAAAATCCCCTCAGGACCCCCCCCCCCCCGTAATTTTCTCACTCACGTCCCGCCATCCCCTCCCCCCCCCCGTTCTTCAAGGGCGTCCGCGCGCGGCGCCGGCGCGATGACGTCACGCGCTTTTAAAAGGAGGCGGGGCCCGCGCGTTGCGTTGACGTCATCGCGTAAAACGGCGGGCGTGGCCTCGTCGGGAAACGAAAGGGAAAGTGGGGGAGGGGCGCGAGGAGAGCTCGGTAAAGGGGGGGGAGGGGGAGAAACCCCCAAATTTTGGGGGGGGGGGAGGGGTAAAGGGTGCGAGGATCCCAATTTGGGGAGGGGGTTTGGGGAGGGGGGAGGGGTGTCCCAAATTGGGGAGGGGAGGGAGCGCGATTTGGGGATGGGGGAGTGGGGGGTGGGTCCCCCAAATTTTGGGGGGTGGGGGGAGGGTTCAGGAATTTTGGGATGGGGGAGGGGGTCCCAAATGTGGGAAGGGGGAGGGTAAAGAGTCCCCAAACCCCCCCCCCCCCCAAAATTTTACTGAGCACCCCAAATCTCAACCCTGTCCCCCTCAGAGACCCCCAGGACCCCCTCAGAGACCCCCCCCGGGACCCCCCACCCGCCATGGGGACCCTGCGCTGGCTGGAGGGGGAGGGGCTGGACACGCTGGACCTGCTGGTGCCCGACTGGGATGGCCCAGGTAGGAATGGGGGGGATGGGGGGGAGCACCCCGGGGTGGGTTTGGGGGTGTCCCCCCACCCAACCCTGACCCCCTGTCCCCCTCTTTGTCGCCCCCCCAGGTCCCCAGGAGGAGCCCTGGGAAGCTCCGAGGCGCCGGGGGGGCTCAGGGCCCAAAGGGGCAGCGAAGCCTCGGGACGCCCCCACCCCTAAAAAAGCCAAAAAAGGGGCGCAGGGACCCCCCAAAAAATCCCACGGGACCCCCAAAGCCCCTCCTCAAACTCAGAAGGGAGCCCAGGTGGGCAAGACCCACAAAATCCCACCGAGGACCCCCCAAAACCTCCCCTGCGACCCCCCCCAGCCCAAACAGAGCGCCTGGGGGTCCAAACTTCCCCCTTGGGGCCACCAAAGCCCCCCCTGGGGCCACCAAAGCCCCCCCTGTGACCCCTCCCAACCCCGGGGGTCCAAACTTCCCCCTTGGGGCCACCAAAGTCCCCCCCAGGGCCACCAGAGCCTCCTCCGAAGCACCTCATGGCCCCGCTTGGACCCCCTGAACCCCTCCCAGGGCCACCAGAGTCCCTTCAGTGACCCCCAAAGTGACCCCCAAAGTGACCCCTGGGGCCACCAGAGCCCTCAAAGTGTCCCACAGGGCCACCTCAGCGACCCCTGGGGCCACCACAGCCCCATCAGGGTCCCCCAAAACCACCCCCAGGGCCACCTCAGTGACTTCTGGGGCCACCAGAGCCCCCTCAGTGACCCCCAAAGTGTCCCACAGGGCCCCCTCAGTGACCCCTGGGGCCACCACAGCCCCTTCAGCGACCCCCAGAGCCACCCCCAGGGCCACCTCAGTGACTTCTGGGGCCACCACAGCCCCCAAAGTGCCCCCCAGGGCCACCAGAGCCCCCTCAGTGACCCCCTGATCCCCTCCCATGGCCACCACAGCTCCCTCAGTGACCCCCAAAGGGCCCCATGGCCCCATTTGGACCCCCTGATCCCTTCTCAGGGCCACCAGAGCCCCCTGAGCGACCCCCAAAGAGCCTCACGGCCCCATTTGAACCCTCTGAACCCCTCCCAGGGCCACCACAGACCCCTCAGTGACCCCCTGACCCCTTCCCAGGGCCACCACAGCTCCCTCAGTGACCCCCTCAGAGACCCCCGGGATCACCAGAGCCCCCTGAGCGCCGCCCCTCATGATTCCCCTCATGATTTCCCTCATGATTTCCCTCAGGATTTCCCTCAGGATTCCACTCATGATTTCCCTCAGGCCTCCCCTCATGATTTCCCTCATGATTCCCCTCAGGCCGCCCCTCAGGATTTCTCTCAGGATTCCCCTCATGATTCCCCTCAGGATTCCCCTCATGATTTCCCTCAGGATTCCCCTCATGATTTCCCTCAGGATTCCCCTCATGATTCCCCTCAGGCCGCCCCTCAGGATTCCACTCATGATTTCCCTCAGGATTCCCCTCAGGCCTCCCCTCATGATTCCCCAGCGGGTGACCCGGATGCAGTTGCTCTTTCCCGCCAGCTGCGGGCGCTGCTGCGCACGCGCCCCGCGGGGCTCTCCCTATTCCAGTTACGCGCTGCCTACAGCGCCACCTACCGGCGCCCTTTGCCCATGGGCGGCGCCGCTTCCGCCCGACTGCGCCTGCGCCACCTGCCCGGGGCTCCTCTGCGCCTGCGCGGTTGCGGCGTGCAGATGCGCGTGCTGCCCCCTGGCGGCGGGGAGGACTCGGAGGAGGAAGCGCAAGACATGGCGGAAAGGGAAGGGATGCCCCGAGCGGCGTCGCCGAGTCGCGACAGGACCCCGCCGGCGACACCGAGGGTGGGGGGCTCGAGGGAAGGGTCGCCGGGCGGTGTGGTGAGGGCTGGGGTGTCCTCAGTGTCTGTCGCCCCCCGTATCGCGACATCACGGGTGTCACCAGTGTCTGTCACCCCTCGTATCGCGACATCACGGGTGTCACCAGTTTCTGTCGCCCCTCGTATCGCGACATCACAGGTGTCACCAGCTTCTGTCACCCCTCATGTCGCGACATCACGGGTGTCACCAGCGTCTGTCAGCCCCCATGTCGCGACATCTCGGGTGTCCCCAGCTTCTGTCATCCCTAATATCGCGACATCACGGGTGTCACCAGTTTCTGTGACCTCTCATATCGCGACATCACGGGTGTCCCCAGCTTCTGTGACCCCCGATGTCGCGACATCACGGGTGTCACCAGCCTCTGTGACCCCTCGTATCGCGACACCAGCGACGTCCCCAACTTCTGTCACCCCCCATGTCGCGACACCCGCCATGTCCCCACCCTCTGCGACCTCCGATATCGCGACCCCGAGGGTGTCCGGGGTGCTTGCGATGTCCCCACCCCGTGTCACCCCCCGTATCGCGACATCATCGGTGTCCCCAAGCTCTGTCACCCCCCATATCGCGACAGCCCCGGTGTCCCCAAGCTCTGTCACCCCCCATATCGCGACGTCATCGGTGTCCCCAAGCTCTGTCACCCCCCATATCGCGACATTGCGGGTGTCCCCAAGCTCTGTCACCCCCCATATCGCGACATCTCGGGTGTCCCCGCCCTCTGTCACCCCCCATATCGCGACATTGCGGGTGTCCCCAAGCTCTGTCACCCCCCATATCGCGACATCCCCGGTGTCCCCAAGCTCTGTCACCCCTCATATCGCGACATCTCGGGTGTCCCCGCCCTCTGTCACCCCCCATATCGCGACATCCCCGGTGTCGCCGCCCTCTGTCACCCCCCATATCGCGACATTGCGGGTGTCCCCAAGCTCTGTCACCCCTCATATCGCGACATCTCGGGTGTCCCCCAGCTCTGTCACCCCTGGCGATTTCGCGACATTGCGGGACAATGTTACCCAAATTCTGGGATTCGGACCCATTTAGAACAATTTCAACGACATTTCGGGAATGTACCCCAACTTTGGGGCATTTCCCATATTTGGGACAATTTTAACCCAAGTTTGGCGCATCTTGACCAAATTTAGGAGGATTTTAACTGCATTTGGGGATTTACCTCTAGGGGAATTTTCACCCAAAATTCGGGAGAATTTCACCCAAATTTGGGGCATTTTGGCCCAATTTGGGACAATTTTAACTCAATTTGGGGAATTTTAAGAATTTTAACTCAAATTTGGGGGATTTTGACCCAATTTGGGACAATTTTAAACTAAATTTGGGACAATTTTAACCCAATTTGGGGCATTTTGACCCAATTTGGGACAATTTTAACCCAAATTTGGGGCATTTTGACCCAATTTAGGAGAATTTTCACTCAATTTGGGGAATTTTAACTCAATTTGGGGAATTTTCATACAATTTGGGGAATTTTAACCCAATTTGGGGCATTTTGACCCAATTTAGGACAATTTTCACTCAATTTGGGGCATTTTACCCCGATTTTGGGGGTTTTAACCCCAAAAAATTCACAATAAAAAGTCAAATTTTACCCAAAAAAAAAAAAAAAAAAAAAAGATGGAAGAATCTCATCTCAATTAAACCTCATTAAGGTGTTTAATTAAGGGGGGATTTTAATCACCTGGGGGTGGGGGTGGGGATTTTTTGGGGGGGTTTCAGGTGAATTTGGGGTGTCCTTGTGTGGGGGGAGGGGCTCCGTGGGGCGCACCTGTGGAGAATTGGGGGGGGGAGGGGTCAAGGGGGGTCCCAAAATCCACCTGAGACCCCCCAAAATTCACCTGGGAACCCCAAAATCCACCCGGGACCCCCCAAAATCCACCCGGGACCCCCCAAAATCCACCCGGGACCCCCCAAAATCCACCCCGGGACCCCCCAAAATTCACCTGGGAACCCCAAAATCCACCCGGGACCCCCCAAAATCCACCCGGGACCCCCCAAAAATCCACCCGGGAACCCCCAAAATCCACCTGAGATCCCCCCAAAATCCACCCGAGACCCCCAAAATCCACCCGGGACCCCCCAAAATCCACCCGGGAACCCCCAAAATTCACCTGGGAACCCCAAAATCCACCCGGGACCCCCAAAATTCACCTGGGAACCCCAAAATCCACCCGGGACCCCCAAAATCCACCCGGGACCCCCCAAAATCCACCCGGGACCCCCCAAAATCCACCCCGGGAACCCCCCAAAATTCACCTGGGAACCCCAAAATCCACCCGGGAACCCCCAAAATTCACCTGGGAACCCCAAAATCCACCCGGGACCCCCCAAAATTCACCTGGGAACCCCAAAATCCACCCGGGACCCCCCAAAATCCACCCGGGACCCCCAAAATCCACCCGGGACCCCCCAAAAATCCACCCCGGGACCCCCCAAAATTCACCTGGGAACCCCAAAATCCACCCGGGACCCCCAAAATCCACCCGGGACCCCCCAAAATTCACCTGGGAACCCCAAAATCCACCCGGGACCCCCAAAATCCACCCGGGACCCCCCAAAAATCCACCCAGGACCCCCAAAAAATCCACCCAGGACCCCCCAAAATTCACCCGGGACCCCCCAAAAATCCACCCAGGACCCCCCAAAATCCACCCGGGAACCCCAAAATCCACCCGGGACCCCCCAAAAATCCACCCGGGACCCCCAAAATCCACCCGGGAACCCCAAAAATCCACCCGGGAACCCCAAAAATTCACCCGGGACCCCCCAAAAATCCACCTGGGACCCCCAAAATCCACCCGGGACCCCCCAAATACCCCCCAGGGTTGTATTGATTGCTCCCTTTTCCCGCCCTAATTAACACCGAGGTTAATTAATAAAAGGGGAAGGGCACGATCCTCTCAAAATCCACTCAAGACCCCCCCCAAAAAATCCCAAATCTCCCAAAATCCCCCCAAAATCCCCCCTAGACCCCCCAAATCTACTCAATCCCCCCAAAATCCATTCTAAGCCCCCCCCAAATTCCCCAAAATCCACTCCAAATTCCCTAAAATCCACTCGAAACACCCCTAGACCCCCCAAAATCCCCCCAAACCCTCCCAAAATTCCCCGAAATCCACTCAAAATCCCCCCAAAATCCCCAAAGCCCCTTCCCCCCCCCTCATTCCCCAAATCCCCCCAAATTTCCCCAAAATCCACTCAAAACACCCCTAGACCCCCCAAAATCCCCCCAAACCCTCCCAAAATTCCACTCAAAATCCCCCCAAAATTCCCCAAAATCCATTCAAAATCCCCCCACCCTCCCAAAATTCCCCCCAAGCCCCCAAAATTCCAACCCCCCCCCAAATTTCCTCAAAATCCCCCCAAAATTCCCCAAAACCCTCCCAAAATTCCCCAAAATCCACTCAAACCCCCCCAAAATCCACTCAAAATTCCCCCAAATCCCCCCAAATTTCCCCAAATCCCCCCAAAATCCACTCAAAATTCCCTAAAATCCACTCAAAAACCCCCTAAATCCCCCAAAATTCCCCCAAACTCCCCCAAAATCCCCCCAAACCCTCCCAAAATTCCCCAAAGCCCCCCAAAATCCACTCAAAATCCCCCCAACCATCCCAAAATCCACTCAGAATCCCCCCAAATCCCCCCAAAATTCCCAAAAATCCCCCCCAACCCCCCAAACCCCCCAAACCCCCCAAAATCCCCTCAAAATTCCCTAAAATCCACTCAAAACCCCCCTAGACTCTCCCAAAATCCCCCAAAATCCCCCCAACCCCCCCCAAACCCCCCAAAATTCCCCCCAAAAATTCCCCAAAACCCCCCCAAACCCCCCAAAATTCCCCCCAAACCCCCGGTACCTGTTTTGGGGTGGGGGGCTCAGAGCAGCAGCAGCGCCCCCAGCCCCAGCAGGACGAGCCCCCCAAATTTGGGGGGTCCGGGGGGGTTTTGGGGGGCGGCCGAGGGGGACCCCCGGTGACACGGGGGGGGTTGGGGGGCCGGGGGGGGCTCCTGGGTCCAGGCCAGCTCTGGGGGGGGACACGGGGAGGGGGGTCAGGGGGGGAATTTTGGGGTTCGGGGGGGATTTTGGGGGGGATTTTTGGGGTTTTGAGGGGATTTGGGGGAGATTTTGGGGGGATTTTTGGGGTTCAGGGGGAGTTAAGGGGGGATTTTGGGGGGATTTTTGGGGGTTCAAGAGGGGTTTGGGGGGATTTTGGGGGGGATTTTTGGGGTTTGGGGGGATTTGGGGGATTTTTTGGGGGGAATTTTGGGGGTTCAGGGGGGATTTTTGGGGGTTTAGGAGGGGTTTGGGGGGGATTTTTGGGGAATTTTTGGGGTTCAGGAGGGATTTGGGGGATTTTTTAGGGGGATTTTTGGGGGTTTAGGAGGGGTTTGGGGGGATTTTTGGGGGGATTTTTGGGGTTCAAGAGGGGTTTTGGGGCGATTTGGGGGAGATTTTGGGGTTCGGGGGGATTTTGGGGGGTTTAGGAGGAGTTTGGGGGGATTTTTGGGGAATTTTTGGGGTTCAAGGGGGATTTTTGGGTTTCAGGAGGTGTTTGAGAGGGATTTGGGGGGATTTTTGGGGTTCAGGGGGGATTTGGGGGATTTTTGGGGTTCAAGAGGGGTTTTGGGGCGATTTGGGGGAGATTTTGGGGGGAAATTTGGGGTTCAGGGGGGATTTGGGGAAGATTTTGGGGGGATTTTTGGGGTTCAGGGGGATTTTGGGGGGATTTTTGGGGGTTCAGGAGAGGTTGGGGGGATTTTTGGGGGGATTTTTGGGGTTCAAGAGAGGTTTTGGGGGGATTTGGGGGAGATTTTTGGGGGATCTTTGGGGTTCTGGGGGGATTTTGGGTTTCAGGAGGTGTTTGAGAGGGATTTTGGGGGGGATTTTTGGGGTTCAGGGGGGATTTTTGGGGGATTTTTTGGGGGCATTTTTGGGGGTTCAGGAGGGATTTTGGGGTGGGTTCAGGGAGGTGTCAAAATGGAAGTTTTTGAGATTTTTGGGGGTTTTTTGGGATTTTTGGCATCTCACAGCCGGGTTTGAGGGATTCAGGGGGATGTCAGGATTGGATTTTTGGGGATTTTGGGTTTTTTGGGGTATCAGGGTTGGATTTTAGGGATTTTAGGGGTATCAGGGTTGGATTTTTGGGGGATTTTTGGGTTTTTTGGGGTATCAGGGTTGGATTTTGGGGGATTTTTGGGTGTCACTCACCAGGGAGGTTCCCATAACCGGGTTAGGGGGATTCAGGGGGATTCCAGGATCGGATTTTTGGGATTTTTGGGATTTTTAGGGTGTCACTCACCAGGGAGTTTCCCACAGCCGGGTTTGAGGGATTCAGGGGGATTCCAGGATCGGATTTTTGGGATTTTTGGGGTGTCACTCACCGGGGGGGTCCCACAGCCGGGTTTGGGGGATTCAGGGGGATTCCAGGATCGGATTTTTGGGATTTTTGGGGATTTTTGGGGTGTCACTCACCGGGGGGGTCCCGCAGCCGGGCCCGCAGAGCCCCCAGGGCTCGGCTCAGGTTCCTCAGGGTCCCCTCGAGCCGGGCGTTCTCCCCCCGCAGCCCCCGCAGCGTCTCCTGCAGCTGGAAGGGACCCCCGCCCCTGCCCAAAATCAGCACGGCCGCCAGAGCCACGGCCCCCCAAAAACCCATGGCCGCCCCCCGAGCCGGGATCGACCCCCAAAACCGTCATTGAGTCCCTCCCAAATTCATTGATCCCCTCCAAAATCGTCACTGACCCCCCCGAGCCGGGATCGACCCCCAAAATCGTCACTGAGTCCCTCCCTAAATTCATTGATCCCAAAATCGTCACTGAGCGCCCCCCGCCCCGAGCTGATATCGACCCCAAAAATCGTCACTGAGCCCCTCCCTAAATTCATTGATCCCCCAAAATCGTCATTGAGTCCCTCCCTAAATTCATTGATCCCCCAAAAATCGTCACTGAGCCCCCCCTAAATTCATTGATCCCCTCACACAGCGTCACTGCCCCTCCTGTCCTCACCAAATCGCCCATCAAGGTTTGGAGTGGAGCCTAAAAATCCCCCAAAACCACCCCGAAACTTCTTCCCATAAATAACCCAGAGACCGCAAAGGGACCCACAAATTCCCTCAATGATCCCCAGGATCCTCCCAACTCCCTCAGTGACACCCCTCGGCCTCCCCGAATCCCCTCACAGTTCCTTCCCTTTTTCCTCTTCAGGTTTTCTGCCCTTTTTGTCCCCTCTGGTGTGCCGCCATTTTCTCCCCTCACGTTTTCCCGCCCTTTTTGTCCCCTCTGCTTTGCCGTCCTTCCTTCCCCTCACGTTTTCCCGCCCCTCTGCTGTGCCGCCATTTTCTCCTCTCACGTTTTCCCGCCCTTTTTGTCCCCTCTGCTTTGCCGTCCTTCCCTCCCCTCACGTTTTCCCGCCCCTCTGGTGTGCCGCCATTTTCCCCCCTCACGTTTTCCTGCCCTTTCTGTCCCCTCTGCTGTGCCGCCATTTTCTCCCCTCACGTTTTCCCGCCCTTTTTGTCCCCTCTGGTGTTCCGTCCTTTCCCCCCCCCTCACGTTTTCCCGCCCTTTCTGTCCCCTCTGGTGTGCCGCCATTTTCTCCCCTCACGTTTTCCCGCCCATTTTTCTCCCCTCCCACCCCATCCCGAATCTCCTCCCAGACCCCAAAATTCCCATTTCTTTGACCACCGATCAAGTGCAAAAATTCCTGGTTTTTATTCAGCAAAGCAACAACAACAAGAAAAAAAGGATGGGGCCAAAATTTGGGTTTTTTTGGGTGTCCCAGGGGGGAATCTCCCTAAATTTTTTGGGGATTTTTCCCCCCCCTCCATCACTCTGAGGGCCACAAAATCCTGATTTTGAGAGGGAGGGGGTCCCTTTGTGTTTTGTGGGGTTTTTGAAGGCTATCTTTTGAATTTTTGGAATTTTTGGAGAAACATTTTGGAATCTGGGGGTGACTTTTGGGGTTCCCCCTCCCCAAATTTCAGCTGAGTTCCATCAGGGTGTCCTCCTCCATCACGCTGGGGGTCTGCACACCCCTGATTTTGGGATATTTTTTTGGTGTTTTGAAGGCTATTTTTGTTATTTTGGGGGTTTTTGAAGGGTATTTTTTGGGTTTTTGAAAGATATTTTAGAATCTTGGGGTTCCCCCTCCCCAAATTTTAGCTGAGTTCCATCAGGGTGTCCTCCTCCATCGTGCTGGGGGTCTGCAGACCCCTGATTTTGGGATATTTTTGTGTTTCGTGGGGTTTTGAAGAATATTTTTGTAATTTTGGGGGTTTTTGAAGGCTATCTTTTGTATTTTTGGAATTTTTGGAGAAACATTTTGGAATCTGGGGGTGACTTTTGGGGTTCCCACCCCCCAAATTTTAGCTGAGGTCCATCAGGGTGTCCTCCTCCATCGTGCTGGGGGTCTGCACACCCCTGATTTTGGGATATTTTTGTGTTTCGTGGGGTTTTGAAGAATATTTTTGTAATTTTGGGGGTTTTTGAAGGCTATCTTTTGTATTTTTGGAATTTTTTGAGAAACATTTTGGAATCTGGGGGTGACTTTTGGGGTTCCCCCTACCCAAATTTCAGCTGAGGTCCATCAGGGTGTCCTCCTCCATCGTGCTGGGGGTCTGCACACCCCTGATTTTGGGGGTTTTTTTTGGTGTTTTGAAGGCTATTTTTGTTATTTTGGGAGTTTTTGAAGGGTATTTTTTGGGTTTTTGAAAGATATTTTAGAATCTTGGGGTTCCCCCTCCCCAAATTTTAGCTGATGTCCATCAGGGTGTCCTCCTCCATCGTGCTGGGGGTCTGCACACCCCCGATTTTGGGGCATTTCTGTTGTTTTTACAGGATATTCTCGGGGTTTTCGAGGGGTGTTTTGAGGCTCCCACCCCCAAACTTTGGGGTTCTCTCCCCCAAATTTGGGGGTGCCCCCCTAGATGAGGTCCATCAGGATGTCCTCCTCCATCACGCTGGGGGTCTGCACGGGCTGGAGCCCCCCCGGGGGGACGGGACCCCTGGGGCCGGGGGGCAGCAGCATCTGCCCTGGTGGGGGGACACAGAGGGGGGGTCAGGGGGGACCCCAAAAACAACCCTGGGGGGGTGGGGGGGGTCCCTGAGGGGGTTTGGGGGGTCCCTGAGGGGGTTTGGAGGGTCCCTGAGGGGGTTTGGGGAGTCCCAGGGGTGGTTTTGGGGGTCCCAGGGGTGTTTTGGGGATCTCAGAGGGGTTTTGGGGGGTCCTAGGCCTGGGTTTTGGGGTCTCAGGGGTGGTTTGGGGGGGTCGCAGGGGTATTTTGGGGGGTCCTAAGGGTGGTTTTGGGTTCCCAGGAGTGGTTTTGGGATCCCAGGGGCGTTTTGGGGGGTCCCAAGGGGGGGTTTAGGGGGTCCCAGGGGTGGTTTTGGGTCCCAGGGGTGTTTTGGGGGGCCCCAGAGGGGGTTTGGGGGGTCCCAGGGGTGTTTTGGGGATCCCAGAGGGGTTCTGGGAGGTCCCAAGGGGTGGTTTGGGGGTCCCAGGGGTGTTTTGGGGGGTCCCAGGGGTGGTTTTGGGGTCCCAGGGGTGTTTTGGGGGATCCCAGGGGTGGTTTGGGAGGTCCCAGGGGTGGTTTTGGGGTCCCAGGGGCGTTTTGGGTGGTCCCAAGGGGGTTTTGGGGGGTCCCAGGGGTGGTTTTGGGATCCCAGGGGCGTTTTGGGGGGTCCCAGGGGTGGTTTTTGGGGATCCCAGGGGTGGTTTGGGAGGTCCCAGGGGTGGTTTTGGGGTCCCAGGGGCGTTTTGGGTGGTCCCAAGGGGGGTTTTGGGGTCCCAGGGGTGGTTTTGGGATCCCAGGGGCGTTTTGGGGGGTCCCAGGGGTGGTTTTTGGGGTCCCAGGGGTGTTTTTTGGGGATTCCAAGATTGATTTGGGGTTCCAGGCTCAGTTTCGAGGCTTCCCAGTGTCAGGGGGGATTTTTTGGGGTTTTTTTTGTGGGTTCTCAGGAAGATTTTGGGGGGGGAATTTCGGGGTTCCCAGGGATTTTTGTGGGATTTTTTTTTGTGGGTTCTTAAGGAGATTTTGGGGTTCCCAGGGATTTTTTTGGGGTTTTTTTTCGAAGGTTCTCAGGGAGATTTTGGGGGGATTTTGGGATTCCAAAAGCACTTTTTGGGGTGTGGTTTTTTTTTTCTTTTTGGTTTTTTTTGGGGGTTTTTTTTTTGGGGGGTTTTTTTTGGGGTTCACTCACCTGGAATGGGGGCACGGGGCCCCCCCAGTTGCCCCGGCCAAGGTTGCCCCGGTGGGGGGGGGTGCAGGAGGGGCAACTGCCCCCCCCCTCCCCCCAGGGCCTGGTGGGGAGGGGGCAACAGGGGCTGAGTTTGGGGGGGCCCCGGGGGGGGCTGCAGGTGATGCAGGGGCTGAGCCGGGGGGGGGACCCCACCTTGAGGCTGTGGGGGGGGACAGGGGGAGGGGGGTCAGGGCTGCACCCCCAAAAAAACGACACCCCCAGACCCCCCCCCCCCCCCCTCAAAATTTTCAGTTTTCCCTTAAATTTTTAGAGGTTTCCCCCCAAAATTCTTACAGGAATTCTCCTAAAATCCCCCCCCCCCCCAAAAAAAAAAAAAAAAAATTTCAGCCCTAAAATTCCTCCAGGAAACCCCTCCCCTAAAATTCTCCCACCCCAAAAAAATTTTAGAAACCCCCCCCCAAAAATTCCCCCAAAATCCCCCAAAAAAATTCCAGCCCCAAATTCCTCCAGGAATCCCCCTTAAAATTCCCACAATTTTTAGAAAAACCATCCCCCAAAAAAATCCCAGCCCCAAATTCCTCCAGGAATCCCCCTTAAAATTCCCACCCCCCTCAAGAATCCCCCCAAAAATTCCAGCCCAAAATTCCCCCACCCCCCCAAATTTTTAGAACCCCCCCCCAACAAAAAAAAAAAATCCCAACCCCAAATTCATCCAGGAATGCCCTTAAAATTCCCCCAATTTTTAGAAAAACCACCCCCCAAAAAATTCCAGCCCCAAATTCATCCAGGAATCCCCTTAAAATTCCCACCCCCCTCAAGAATCCCCCCAAAAATTCCAGCCCAAAATTCCCCCACTCCCCCAAATTTTTACAACCCCCCCCTCCCAAAAATAAAAAAATTCCAGCCCCAAATTCATCCAGGAATGCCCTTAAAATTCCCCCAATTTTTAGAAAAACCACCCCCCAAAAAAAATTCCAGCCCCAAATTCATCCAAGAATCCCCCTTAAAATTCCCACCCCCCTCAAGAATCCCCCCCAAAATTCCAGCCCAAAATTCTCCCACCCCCCCAAATTTTTACAACCCCCCCCCAACAAAAAAAAAAAAATCCCAGCCCCAAATTCATCCAAGAATCCCCTTAAAATTCCCACCCCCCTCAAGAATCCCCCCAAAAATTCCCCCACCTTCCCAAATTTTTAGAACCCTACCCCCACAAAAAAAAAAAAGAAAAGAAAAATCCCAACCCCAAATTCATCCAGGAATCCCCTTAAAAATCCCCCAAATTTTTTGATCCCACCCCCAACCCCTCAAGACACCCCCACCAACCCCCAAATTATTATTTTTTTTTAAGCGGGGGGTGAACCCCCCGATTTTTGTCATTCCCCATTTTGGGGGATCCCCGTTTTTTTTGGGGGAGGGGGATTTTTTTTTTAATTTTTATTTTTTTTAAATTTTTTAGGGGGGTAACTCACCGGTTGCTGGCTGAGCAGGAGGCTCCTCAGTTGGGGGTTGGCCCCCGGATTTTGGGGGCGCAGCAGAGCCCCTCCCCCAGCCTGGGTGGGTTGGGGGGGTCCGGCCTGGGGGGGTCCCGGATTTTGGGGGGCTGGGGGGGGTGCGGGGGCGGCTGGGGGGGGTTGGGGGGGTTGTGGTTGTTGTTGTTGTTGAGCCCGGAGCTGTAACTGGGGAAAAACGGGGGGAGATGAGTGGGGGGAACCCCAAAATTTCACGGAGGAAAAGGAAATCCCCACTCCCCCAAAAAATGTGGGTTTTATCCCCAAACTTGTCCCAAAAAAATCCCAAAATCCACGTGGGCTCCCCTCATGAATCAGATGCACAAAAATCCCCTCAAAGCCATCCAGGACCCCCCCAAAAATCATCCCAAACCCAACCAGGCTCACCCCAAAATCCTTCAAAAACCCCAAACCCAACCAGGGTCCCCCCAAAATCCTTCAAAACCCCCAAACCCATCCAGGACCCCCCAAGGACCCAAAAATCCCCTCAAAACCATCCAAGACCCCCCAAAAATCATCCCAAACTCAGCCAGGATGTCCCCCCCCCAAAAATACCCAGATCCCCCCCAAAATCATCCAGGATTCCCCAAAACCCAAACCAGGGTCCCCCCAAAATCCTTCAAAACCCCCAAATCCATGCAGGACCTCCCCAAATCTCTCCAAAAATTCACAGAGCAAAAGGAAATTCCCTCCCCCCAAAAAAATGTGGGTTTTATCCCCAAATTTTTCCCCAAAAAATCCCCAAATCCACGTGGGCTCCCCTCATGAATCAGATGCACAAAAATCCCCTCAAAGCCATCCAGGACCCCCCCAAAAATCATCCCTAAACCCAACCAGGTTCACCCCAAAATTGTTAAAATCCCCAAACCCAACCAGGGTCCCCCCAAAATCCTTCAAAACCCCCAAACCCATCCAGGACACCCCAAGGACCCAAAAACCCCCCCAAAACCATCCAAGACCCCCCAAAAATCATCCCAAACTCAGCCAGGATGTCCCCCCCCCCAAAAATACCCAGATCCCCCCAAAATCATCCAGGATTCCCCAAAACCAAAACCAGGGTCCCCCCAAAATCCTTCAAAACCCCCAAATCCATGCAGGACCTCCCCAAATCTCTCCAAAAATTCACAGAGCAAAAGGAAATTCCCTCCCCCAAAAAATGTGGGTTTTATCCCCAAACTTGTCCCAAAAAAATCCCAAAATCCATGTGAGCTCCCCTCATGAATCAGATGCACAAAAATCCCCTCAAAGCCATCCAGGACCCCCCCCCAAAAATCATCCCAAACCCAACCAGGTTCACCCCAAAATTGTTAAAATCATCCCAAACCCAACCAGGGTCCCCCCAAAATCCTTCAAAACCCCCAAACCCATCCAGGACCCCCCAAGGACCCAAAAACCCCCCCAAAACCATCCAAGACCCCCCAAAAATCATCCCAAACTCAGCCAGGATGTCCCCCCCCAAAAATACCCAGATCCCCCCAAAATCATCCAGGATTCCCCAAAACCAGGGTCCCCCCAAAATCCTTAAAAACCCCCAAATCCATGCAGGACCTCCCCAAATCTCTCCAAAAATTCACAGAGCAAAAGGAAATTCCCTCCCCCCAAAAATGTGGGTTTTATCCCCAAATTTTTCCCCAAAAAATCCCAAAATCCACGTGGGCTCATCTCATGAATCAGATGCACAAAAATCCCCTCAAAGCCATCCAGGACCCCCCCCAAAAATCATCCCAAACCCAACCAGGCTCACCCCAAAATCCTTCAAAACCCCCAAATCCATGCAGGACCCCCTCAAATCTCCCCAAAAATCCTCCAACCCCACCCCCTGCCCCATCCAGGACCCCTCAAGGACCCAAATTCCCCCCAAAATTCCCCAAATCCCCCCAAAAATCCCCCAAATTTCCCCAAATTCCCCCAGACCAGGCTCTGCTGCCGCTGCTGCTCCTCCATGATCCCGACCTGAGCCAGGCCTGGGCTCACCTGGGTGAGGGAACAGAAGGGAGATCTGAGAATGAATCCTCCTCAAAATCCATCTAAAATAACGTCTGAAATCCCATAAAAACCAGCTCAGGTGGAAAGGTGAGGGGGGAAAAGGTGGGAAAGGTGAGGGGGGAAAATGGGGAAATGTGAGGGGAGAAAATGGCGGGAAACGTGAGGGGGAAAAATGGAGGGAAATGTGAGGGGAGAAAAGAATGAGAAATGTGAGGGGAAAAAGGGGAAAACTGAGGGGAAAAAGAGCAGGAAATGTGAGAGAAAAAAGAGCAGAGATGTGAGGGGGAAAAAGGTGGGAAATGTGAGGGGAAAATGGGGGAAATGTGAGGGGAAAATGGGGAGATGTGAGGGAAAAATGGGGAGATGTGAGGGGAGAAAAGAGTGAGAAATGTGAGGGGAGAAAAGGGGAAAAATGAGGGGAAAAGAGCAGGAAATGTGAGAGGAAAAAGCAGAGATGTGAGGGGGAAAAAGGTGGGAAATGTGAGGGGAAAATGGGGGAAATGTGAGGGGAAAATGGGGAAATGTGAGGGAAAAATGGGGAGATGTGAGGGGAGAAAAGAGTGAGAAATGTGAGGGGGAAAAGGGGAAAAATGAGGGGAAAAGAGCAGGAAATGTGAGAGGAAAAAGCAGAGATGTGAGGGGGGAAAAGGGTGGGAAATGTGAGGGGAAAATGGGGAGATGTGAGGGGAAAATGGGGGAGATGTGAGGGGAGAAAAAAGCGAGAAATGTGAGGGGAGAAAAGGGGAAAAATGAGGGGAAAAGAGCAGGAAATGTGAGGGAAAATGGGGAAAATGTGAGGGGAAAAATAGCAGAAAAACATGAGGGGTAAAAACGAACAGCAAATATGAGGGAAAGAAGACTGAGAAATGTGAGGGGAAAAAAGAAGAGGAAATATGAGAAGAGCTGGAAAAAGGCTGAAAACAAGATGAGAAAAGGTAGGAAATGTGAGGGAATAAAAAGGGGGGAGGCATGAAAAAATCCATCTGGGGTTTTTCCCCACAAAAACCAACCCAAATCCCAAAAAAATCACCCCAAATGCCACAAAAACCACCCGAAATATCACAAAAATCACTCCAAATCCCACAAAAAACACCCCAAAAAAATCCCCCCAAATCCCCCCAAAACCCACCCCAAATCCATCCCAAAAATCCCTAAATTCCCCCAAAAATCCCACAAAAAATCACCCCAAACCCCCCAAAATAATCCCCCAAAATCCCCAACCCGCCACAAAAAATCCCCAAAAATCCCCAAATCCCCCCCAAAAATCCCAAAATCCCCACAAAAACCACCCCAAATCCCAGAAAAAATTACCCCAAACCCCCCCAAAAAACCCCAAACCCCCCCAAAAATCCCCCCCAAAATCCCCCAACTCCCAAAAAATCCCAAAATCCCCCCAAAAATCCCCAAACTCCTCAAAAAAATCCCCAAAACTCCTCAAAAAAATCCCCAAAAACCCCTCCAAATAATCCCCCAACTACCAAAAAAATCCCCCAACTCCCAAAACATCCCCAAAAAATCCCCAAATTCTCCCAAAAATCCCCCCAAATCCCCTCAAAAAAATCCCCAAAAATCCCCCCAAAATTCCCCAACTCCCAAAAAATCCCCAAAACCCCTCCAAAAAATCCCCAAAAATCCCCCCAACCCCCCCAAAAAAATCCCCCAAATTCCCCCAAAACCCCTCCAAAAAATCCCCAAAAATCCCCCCAACCCCCCAAAAAATCCCCCAAATTCCCCCAAAAACCCCTCCAAAAAATCCCCAAAAAATCCCCCAAAACCCCCCCAAAAAATCCCAAAAAATCCCTAAAACCCCTCCAAAAAATCCCAAAATTCCCCAAAAATCCCCAAAACCCCCCAAAAAATCCCCAAAAATCCCCCAAAAACCCCTCCAAAAAATCCCCAAAAATCCCCAAAACCCCCCTAAAAAATCCCCAAAAATCCGCAAAAACCCCTCAAAAAAATCCCCCAAATCCCCAAAATCCCCCAAAAATCCCCAAAAAAATCCCCAAAAATCCCCCCAACCCCCCCAAAAAATCCCCCAAATTCCACCAAAACCCCCCCAAAAAATCCCCCAAAATCCCCCCAAAACCCCCCAAAAAACCCCCCAAAAATCCCCAAAAACCCCCCAAAATCCCCCAAAACCCCCCAAAAAGTCCCCAAAAATCCGCAAAAACCCCTCAAAAAAATCCCCCAAAATCCCCCAAAACCCCCCAAAAAAACCCCAAAACCCCCCTAAAAAATCCCCCAAAATCCGCAAAAACCCCTCAAAAAAATCCCCCAAATCCCCCAAAACTCCCCAAAACCCCCCCAAAAAATCCCCAAAAATCCCCCCTGACCTGTGGCTGCACCCCCGAGGTCACCGGGAGCGTTCCCGGCTGTTTGGGCAGGAACGGGGGAGCCCCGGGAACAGCGGCCGAGCCCCCCAGCTGTGGGAAAAACAGGGAAAATTCGGGAAAATTCCGGAATATTCCAGAAAATTCCGGGAAATTCCAGAAAATTCCGGAAAATGCCGGGAAAATTTGGGAAATTCGGGAAAAATCGGGAAAAGAAAATCGGGAAAATTCGGGAAAAATCGGGAAAATTCAGGGAAATTCGGGAAAAGAAAATCGGGAGAATTCAGGGAAATTCCAGAAAATTCGGGAAAATTCCGGAAAAGAAAATCGGGAAAATTCGGGGAAAATCTGGAAAAATTGGGAAAAGAAAACCGGGAAACTTCAGGGGAAATTCCAGAAAATTGGGGAATATTCGGGAAAAGAAACTCGAGAAAATTCGGGAAAAATTGGGAAAAGAAAATCATGAAAATTCAGGGAAAATTCGGGAAAATTCTGGAAAATTCGGGAAAATTCAGGAAAATTCAGGAAAATCGGGAAAATTCGGGAAAAATCAGGAAAAGAAAATCGGGAAAATTCGGGGAAATTTGGGAAAATTCGGGAAAATTTGGGAAAATTTGGGAAAATTGGGAAAATTTGGAGAAATTTGGCAAATCCGGGAAAATTCAGGAAAATTCGGGAAAATTGCAGAAAATTCAAAAAAAATTCGGGAAAATTTGGGAAAATTTTTTTCCATTTCTGGGGTTATTTCTGCCTCTATTTCTGGGTTATTTTAGCTCATTTTTGGGGCAATTTCTGGTTAATTCCACCTCATTTTTGGGGCTATTTCTGGGTTATTTTAGCTCATTTTTAGGCTGTTTTTCTGTGTAATTCCACCTCATTTTTTGGGGCAATTTCTGGGTTATTTTAGCTCATTTTTGTGACAATCTCTGGGTTATTTTAGCTCATTTTGGGGTTATTTCTGGGTCATTTTAACCCATTTCTGGGGGCAATTTCTGGGTAATTCCACCTCATTTTTTGTGACAATTTCTGGGTTATTTTAGCTCATTTTTGGGGCAATTTCTGGGTAATTCCACCTCATTTTTGGGGCAATTTCTGGGTAATTCCACCTCATTTTTGGGGCAATTTCTGGGTTATTTTAGCTCATTTTTAGGGGCAATTTCTGGGTTATTTTAGCTCATTTTTGGGGCAATTTCTGGGTTATTTTAGCTCATTTTTGTGACAATCTCTGGGTTATTTTAGCTCATTTTTGTGACAATTTCTGGGTTATTTTAGCTCATTTTTGTGACAATCTCTGGGCTATTTCATCTCATTTTTTGTGACAATCTCTGGGCTATTTCATCTCATTTTTTGGGGCAATTCCTGATTCATCCCACCTCATTTTTTTCAGGTTGCCCTCACCCCTCTCTGCTGCTGGTCCATCTTGTGCTGCTGCACCTGCTTGTGGTTGGTGATGACCTGGCGGATGCCGTTGACGAAGCCGCTCTGGTCGTTGGGGATGAGCCCCATGAAGATTTTCTTCTTGGACGAGTAGAGCAGCATCAGCACCCGCACCTCGCACGGCGCCGTGTGGGGAAAGTGCACGCAGCCCGCCTGGGGGACAGCCTGGGGTCACCCGTGGGGGGTTTGGGGTCACCCGTGGGGGGTTTGGGGTCCCCCATGGGTGGTTTTGGGTCTCCCATGGGTGGTTTTGGGGTCCCCAGAGCCGTTTTGGGGTCACTAATGGTGGATTTGGGGTCCCTCAGGGTGATTCGGTACTCCCCGCGGGTGGTTTTGGGGTCCTTGGGGTGGTTTTGGGGTCTCCCATGGGTGGTTTTGGGGTCCTTGAGGTGGTTTCAGGGTCCCCTATAGGTGGTTTTGGGGTCCTTGGGGAGGTTTTGGGTGGTTTCAGGGTCCCCTGTAGGTGGTTTTGGGGTCCCCAGAGCCATTCTGGGGTCACTAATGGTGGTTTTGGGGTCCCTCAGGGTGGTTTTGGGGTCCCTCATGGGTGGTTTTGGGGTCCCCAGAGCCGTTTTGGGGGCACTAATGGTGGGTTTGGGGTCCCTCAGGGTGATTCGGGAGTCCCCGTGGGTGGTTTTGGGGTCCACCATGGGTGGTTTTGGGGTCCTTGGGGTCCTCAAAGGTGGTTTTGGGGTCCACAATGGGAGGTTTTGAGGTCCTTGGGGAGGTTCTGGGGTCCTTGGGGTGGTTTTGGGGTCTCCCATGGGTGGTTTTGGGGTCTCCCATGGGAGGTTTTGGGGTCCTTGAGGAGGTTTGGGGTGGTTTTGGGGTCCCCCATGGGAGATTTGAGGTTCCTCAGGGTGGTTTGGGGTCCCCAATGGGAGGTTTTGGGGTCCTCCAGGGTGATTCTGGAGTCCCCATGGGTGGTTTTGGGGTCACTGAGGGAGGTTTTGGGGTCCTTGGGAAGGTTTTGGGTGGTTTTGGGGTCCCCATGGGTGGTTTTGGGGTCTCCCATGGGGGGTTTTGGGGTCCCCCATGGGAGGTTTTGGGGTCACTGAGGGAGCTTTTGGGTGGTTTTGGGGTCCCCAGGGTGACTGAAGGAGCATCAGCACCCGCACCTCGCACGGCGCCGTGTGGGGAAAGTGCACGCAGCCCGCCTGGGGGACAGCCTGGGGGGTGATTTTGGGGTCCCCAGAGCCGTTTTGGGGTCCCTAATGGTGGGTTTGGGGTCACTAATGGTGGGTTCGGGGTCCCTCAGGGTGATTCAGGAGTCCCCATGGGTGGTTTTGGGGTCCCCCATGGAAGGTTTGGGGTTCCTCAGGGTGATTTAGGGTCTCCCATGGGTGGTTTTAGGGTCCTTGGGGAGGTTTTGGGGTCCTCAAAGGTGGTTTTGGGGTCCACAATGGGTGGTTTTGAGGTCCTTGGGGAGGTTTTGGGGTCCTTGGGGTGGTTTTGGGGTCTCCCATGGGTGGTTTTGGGGTCCTCCATGGGAGGTTTTGGGGTCCTTGGGAAGGTTTTGGGTGGTTTTGGGGTCTCCCATGGGAGATTTGGGGTTCCTCAGGGTGGTTTGGGGTTTCCCATGGGTGGTTTTGGGGTCCCCTATAGGTGGTTTTGGGGTCTTCGAGGTGGTTTTGGGGTCCCCTATAGGTGGTTTTGGGGTCCTTGGGAAGGTTTTGGGTGGTTTTGGGGTCCCCAGGGTGACTGAAGGAGCATCAGCACCCGCACCTCGCACGGCGCCGTGTGGGGAAAGTGCACGCAGCCCGCCTGGGGGACAGCCTGGGGTCACCTGTGGGGGGTTTGGGGTCTCCCATGGGGGGTTTGGGGTCCCCAGAGCCGTTTTGGGGTCCCTAATGGTGGGTTTGGGGTCCCTCAGGGTGATTCGGGAGTCCCCGTGGGTGGTTTTGGGGTCCACCATGGGTGGTTTTGGGGTCCTTGGGGTCCTCAAAGGTGGTTTAGGGTCTCCCATGGGTGGTTTTAGGGTCCTTGGGGAGGTTTTGGGGTCCTCAAAGGTGGTTTTGGGGTCCCCAATGGGAGGTTTTGGGGTCCTTGGGGTGGTTTTGGGGTCGCCCATGGGTGGTTTTGGGTCTCCCATGGGTGGTTTTGGGGTCCCCATGGGTGGTTTTGGGGTCCCTGGGGAGGTTTTCGGGTCTCCCATGGGAGGTTTTGAGGTCCTTGGGGAGGTTTTGGGGTCTCCCATGGGTGGTTTTGGGGTCCTTGGGGAGGTTTTGGGGTCCTTGGGGTGGTTTGGGGTCTCCCATGGGTGGTTTTGGGGTCCCCCATGGGAGATTTGGGGTTCCTCAGGGTGGTTTGGGGTCCCTCATGGGAGGTTTGGGGGTCCTCCAGGGTGATTCTGGAGTCCCCATGGGAGATTTTGGGGTCTTTGGGGAGGTTTTGGGGTCCTCAAAGGTGGTTTGGGGTCCCCCATGGGTGGTTTTGGGGTCACTGAGGGAGGTTTTGGGGTCTCCTATAGGTGGTTTTGGGGTCCCCTATAGGTGGTTTTGGGGTCCTTGGGGAGGTTTTGGGGTCCCTCATGGGTGGTTTGGGGTCCCCCATGGGAGGTTTGGGGTCTCCCATGGGTGGTTTTGGGGTCCTTGGGGTGGTTTGCGGTCCTCAAAGGTGGTTTTGGGGTCCCCCATGGGTGGTTTGGGGTCCCCCATGGGTGGTTTGGGGTCTCCCATGGGTGGTTTTGGGGTCCTTGGGGAGGTTTTGGGGTCCTTGGGAAGGTTTTGGGGTCCCCCATTGGTGGTTTGGGGTCCCCCATTGGTGGTTTGGGGTCCCTGGGGATATTTTGGGTGGTTTTGGGGTCCCCAGATGATTTTGGGGACCCCATGATCATTTTTTGGGATCCCCAGGCCGATTTTTGGGGTCCCCAGGCTGTTTTTTGGGATCCCCAGGCCGATTTTTGGGGTCCCCAGGCTGTTTTTTGGGATCCCCAGGCCGATTTTTGGGGTCCCCAGGCTGTTTTTTGGGCTCCCAAACTGATTTTTGGTGATTTTTTGGGATTTTTGGGATCCCCAGAATGATTTTTGGGGGGGATTTTTGGTGTCCCCAGGCTGGTTTTGGGGGTTTTTTGGGGTCCTCAGTCTGTTTTTTGGGGTCCCCAATTTGTTTTTTGGGGTCCCAGGCTGATTTTTGGGGTCCCCAATTTGTTTTTTGGGGTCCTCAGTCTGTTTTTTGGGGTCCCCAATTTGTTTTTTGGGGTCCCAAGCTGATTTTTGGGGGATTTTTGGGGTCCCAGGGTGATTTTTTCCCCGATTTTTGGGGTCCCAGGCTGATTTTTGGGGATTTTTGGGGTTCCCAGGATGATTTTTGGGGATTTTTGGGGTTCCCAGGATGATTTTTGGGGATTTTTGGGGTCCCAGGCTGATTTTTGGGGATTTTTGGGGTCCCCAGTCTGTTTTTTGGGGTCCCAAACTGATTTTTGCTGATTTTTGGTGATTTTTTGGGATCCCCAGAATGATTTTTGGGGGGGACTTTTGGTGTCCCCAGGCTGGTTTTTGGGGGTTTTTTGGGGTCCTCAGTCTGTTTTTTGGGGTCCCCAATTTGTTTTTTGGGGTCCCCAATTTATTTTTTGGGTTCCCAGGCTGATTTTTGGGGATTTTTGGTGTCTCCAGGCTGTTTTTTGGGGTTTTTTGGGGTCCCCAGAATGATTTTTGGGGGGGATTTTTGGGGTCCCCAGGCTGTTTTTTGGGGTCCCCAATCTGTTTTTTGGGGTCCCAAGCTGATTTTTGGGGTTTTTTTGGGATTTTTTGGGGATTTTTGTGGCCCTTACAAATCCGTTGCCCATGATCCTGTAGAGCCCCTTGAGCGACTCCAGGTCTTTGTTGGTGAAGTGGAATTGAACCATCCTGGAATTCCTGAAAAGGGGACCCAGGGTGGTCTGGAAAAACAAAAAAAACAGCAAAAAAAAAGGAGTCAGGACACCCCAAAATCACCCCAAAAATCACCCCAAAAAAAGAAATTTAAAGTGAAAAAAATAAGGTAAAAATTGCACTCAAAATCTACCAAAAAATCCCAAAATCCCATCAAAATTTGTCCCGAAATTCTATTAAAAATCACCCCAAAACCCCCAAAAATCAGCCCAAAGGACACACAGAAAAACAAATTTAAAATAAAAAAAAAAAGGTAAAAATTGCCCCCAAATTCTACAAAAAACCCAAAATATCATAAAAAAATCAGCCCAAAATCCCATAAAATCACCCCAAAAATCACCCCAAAGGACACACAGAAAAACAAATTAAAAATAAAAAAAAAAAGGTAAAAATTGCACTCAAAATCTACCAAAAAACCCCAAAATCCCATAAAAATTTGTCCCAAAATTCTATTAAAAAATCACCCCAAAATCCCATAAAATCAGCCCAAAGGACACACAGAAAAACAAATTTAAAATAAAAAAAATAAGGTAAAAATCGACCCCAAATTCTACAAAAAACCCCAAAATATCATAAAAAAATCACCCCAAAATCCCATAAAATCACCCCAAAAATCAGCCCAAAGGACACACAGGAAAACAAATTTAAAATGAAAAAAATAATGTAGAAATTGCACTCAAATTCTACCAAAAAAATCCCAAAATCCCATAAAAATTTGTCCCGAAATTCTATTAAAAAATCCGCCCAAAATCCCATAAAATCAGCCCAAAGGACACACAGAAAAACAAATTAAAAATAAAAAAAGAAAAGGTAAAAATTGCCCTCAAATTCTACAAAAAAAAAAAATTTAAAAAATAAAAATTTGCCCCCAATTCTCCAAAAAAACCTCACAAAAACCCACAAAAAAACCCAAAATATTAAAAAAAAATTCACAAACCACCCCAAACCCTAAAAAAAAAAAAATAAAAATTCCACAAAAAAATAACCCAAAATCCTAAAAAAAATTCACACCAAATCCCACCAAAAAATGCAAATTTCACCAACAAAAAAATCCCCAAATCCCCCAAAATCTCCCAAAAAATCCCAAATTTCCCCTCCAAAAAAATTACAAATTTTACCAAAAATCCCAAATTTCACCCCAAAAAACCCAAATTTCCCCAAAAACCCCAAAATCCTAAAAAAAAAATTTCACAAATCCCCCAAAATCCCACAAAGAAATTCAAATTTCACCCAAAAAAATCCCAAAATCCCCCAAAACCACCCAAAATCTCCCAAAAAATCCCAAATTTCTCCCCCCCAAAAAATTCCAAATTTTACCAAAATTCCCAAATTTCACCCCAAAAAACCCAAATTTCCCCAAAAACCCCAAAATCCTAAAAAAAAATTTCACAAATCCCCCAAAATCCCACCAAAAAATTCAAATTTCACACAAAAAAATCCCAAAATCCCCCAAAACCACCCCAAATCTCCCAAAAAATCCCAAATTTCCCCCCCAAAAATTCCAAATTTCACCAAAAATCCCAAATTTTCCCCCAAACCCCCAAAATCCTAAAAAAAATTTCACAAATCCCCCAAAATCCCACCAAAAAAATTCAAATTTCACCAACAAAAAATCCCCAAATCCCCCAAAATCTCCCAAAAAAATCCCAAATTTCCCCCCCAAAAATTCCAAATTTTACCAAAAATCCCAAATTTCACCCCAAAAAAACCCAAATTTCCCCAAAAACCCCAAAATCCTAAAAAAAAAATTCACAAATCCCCCAAAATCCCACAAAAAAAATTCAAATTTCACCAAAATAAAATCCCCAAATCACCCAAAATCTCCCAAAAAATCCCAAATTTCCCCCCCAAAAATTCCAAATTTCACCAAAAATCCCAAATTTTCCCCCAAAATCCTAAAAAAAAAATTCACAAATCCCCCAAAATCCCACAAAAAAAATTCAAATTTCACCAAAATAAAATCCCCAAATCCCCCAAAATCTCCCAAAAAATCCCAAATTTCCCCCCCAAAAATTCCAAATTTTACCAAAAATCCCAAATTTCCCCCAAAATTCCCAAATTTCCCCAAAAATCCCCAAATCCTAAAAAAATTCACAAATCCCCCAAAACCCCATAAAAAAATACAAATTTCACTAAAAAAAATCCCAAAATCTCCCAAAAAATCCCAAATTTCCCCCCCCAAAAAATTCCAAATTTTACCAAAATTCCCAAATTTCCCCAAAAATCCCCAAATCCTAAAAAAATTCACAAATCCCCCAAAACCCCATAAAAAATACAAATTTCACTAAAAAAAATCCCAAAATCTCCCAAAAAATCCCAAATTTCCCCCCCAAAAAATTCCAAATTTTACCAAAAAATCCCAAATTTCCCCCCCAAAAAATTCCAAATTTTACCAAAAAATCCCAAATTTCCCCCAAAATTCCCAAATTTCCCCAAAAATCCCCAAATCCTAAAAAAATTCACAAATCCCCCAAAATCCCACCAAAAAAATTCAAATTTCACCAACAAAAAATCCCAAAATCCCCCAAAATCCCCCAAAAAATCCCAAATTTCCCCCCCCCAAAAAATTCCAAATTTTACCAAAATTCCCAAATTTCCCCAAAAATCCCCAAATCCTAAAAAAACATTCACAAATCCCCCAAAACCCCATAAAAAAATACAAATTTCACTAAAAAAAATCCCAAAATCTCCCAAAAAATCCCAAATTTCCCCCCAAAAAATTCCAAATTTTACCAAAAATTCCCAAATTTCCCCCAAAATTCCCAAATTTCCCCAAAAATCCCCAAATCCTAAAAAAATTCACAAATCCCCCAAAATCCCACAAAGAAATTCAAATTTCACCAACAAAAAATCCCAAAATCCCCCAAAATCCCCCAAAAAATCCCAAATTTCCCCCCCAAAAATTCCAAATTTCACCAAAATTCCCAAATTTCCCCAAAAATCCCCAAATCCTAAAAAAACATTCACAAATCCCCCAAAACCCCATAAAAAAATACAAATTTCACTAAAAAAAATCCCAAAATCTCCCAAAAAATCCCAAATTTCCCCCCAAAAAATTCCAAATTTTACCAAAAATTCCCAAATTTCCCCCAAAATTCCCAAATTTCCCCAAAAATCCCCAAATCCTAAAAAAATTCACAAATCCCCCAAAATCCCACAAAGAAATTCAAATTTCACCCAAAAAAATCCCAAAATCCCCCAAAACCACCTAAAATCTCCCAAAAAATCCCAAATTTCCCCCCCCAAAAAATTCCAAATTTTACCAAAATTCCCAAATTTCCCCAAAAATTCCCAAATTTCCCCAAAAATTCCCAAAATTCCCAAAGCTCACCAGGAGCTGCTGTGGGATCAGCTGCATGATCAGTTTTTGGGGCCATTGATCCGTTTTTCTGGAAAAAAAAAAGGGAAATAAATGGAAAAAAAGTGGGAAAAAAGGAAGGAAAAAAAAAAAAAAAAGGGAAAATAGGAAAAAACCAAAATAATCCCAAAAATCCCCCAAAAAATCAAATAAAATTTAAAAAAAAAACCCTGAAAAATCCCAAAAAATCCAAATAAAACCCAAAAAAAACCCCCCAAAACCCCCCCAAAAATCCAAAAAAAATCCCCCAAAAATCCCCCCAAAAAATCCTCAAAAAATCCAAATAAAACCCAAAAAAATCCTCCCAAAAATCCCCTAAAAATCCCCCCAAAAATGCCCCAAAAATCCAAATAAAATCCCCAAAAAATCCAAATAAAACCCAAAGAAATCCTCCCAAAATCCAAATAAAATCCCCCCCAAAAAACCCCAAAACCCCCCAAAAAACCCCAAAAAATCCCCAAAAATCTCCAAAATCCCCACAAAACCCCCCAAAATAAAAAAAACCCTAAAAAAATCCCAAAAATCCCCCCTAAAATTCCACGAAAAATCCAAATAAAACCCCAAATAACCCCCCAAAAAAACCTCAAAAATCCCCAAAAAACCCCCCAAAAATCCCAAGAAAATCCAAAAAAATCCCCCAAAAAATCCAAAAAATCCCCCAAAAATCCCCGAAAAATCCAAATAAAATCCCAAAAAATCCCCAAAAAATCCCAAATAAAACCTAAAAAAAACCCCAAAAATCCCCCAAAAAATCCCTGAAAAATCCCCAAAATATCCAAATAAAATCCCCCAAAAATCCAAATAAAACCCCAAAAAACACCCAAAAATCCCAAAAAAAATCCCCAAAAAATCCAAATAAAATCCTCCAGACCCCCAAAATCCCCCCAAAAAAATCCCAAAAAATCCCCCAAAAAATCCCAAAAAATCCCCCCAAAAAACCCCAAAAAATCCCCAAAAAATCCAAATAAAACCCAAAAAAAATCTCCAAAAAATCCCAAAAAAAACCCCAAAAAATCCCCAAAAATTCCCCAAAAATCCAAATAAAATCCAAAAAAACCCCACAAAAATCCTCCAGAAAATAAATAAAAATCCCCAAAAATTCAAATAAAACCCCCAAAAATTCCAAATAAAACCCAAAAAAACCCCCAAAACCCCCCCCCAAAAAATCCAAATAAAATCCCAAAAAATCCCAAAAAATCCCCAAAAAAAACCCCAAAAAATCCCAAAAAAATCCCCAAAAAAAATTCAAATAAAATCCAAAAAAATCTCCAAAAAATCCCAAAAAACCCCCCCAAAAATTCCCCAAAAAATCCAAATAAAATCCAAAAAAATCTCCAAAAAATCCCAAAAAATCCCCAAAAAATCCCCCAAAAAATCCAAATAAAATCCAAAAAAATCTCCAAAAAATCCCAAAAAATCCCCCAAAAATCCAAATAAAATCCCAAAAAACCCCCCAAAATCCCCAAAAAAATCTCCAAAAAATCCCCCAAAAATCCCCCAAAAATCCAAATAAAATCCTCAAAACCCCCCCCAAAAAATCCCCCATAACCCCCCAAAAAACCTCCAGAAAACAAATAAAAATCCCCAAAAATTCAAATAAAACCCCCAAAAATTCCAAATAAAACCCAAAAAAACCCCCAAACCCCCCCCAAAAAAATCCAAATAAAATCCCAAAAAGTCCCAAAAAATCCCCCCAAAAAACCCCAAAAAATCCCCAAAAAAATCCCCCAAAAAATCCAAATAAAATCCCAAAAAATCCCCAAAAAAATCCCCCAAAAAATCCAAATAAAATCCAAAAAAATCTCCAAAAAACCCCCAAAAAACCCCCAAAAAATCCCGAAAAATTCCCCAAAAATCCAAATAAAATCCAAAAAAACCCCCCAAAAACCCCCCAAAAAACCTCCAGAAAACAAATAAAAATCCCCAAAAAATTCAAATAAAACCCCCAAAAATTCCAAATAAAACCCAAAAAAACCCCCAACCGCCCCCAAAAAAATCCAAATAAAATCAAAAAAAATCCCAAAAAATCCCCCCAAAAAAACCCAAAAAATCCCAAAAAAATCCCAAAAAAAATCCAAATAAAATCCCAAAAAATCCCAAAAAATCCCCCCAAAAAATCCCAAAAAATCCCCCAAAAAAATCCAAATAAAATCCAAAAAAACTCCATAAAATCACAAAAAAAACCCAAAAAATCCCGAAAAATTCCCCAAAAATCCAAATAAAATCCCAAAAAACCCCCCAAAAACCCCCCAAAAAACCTCCAGAAAATAAATAAAAATCCCCAAAAATTCAAATAAAACCCCCAAAAATTCCAAATAAAACCCAAAAAAAACCCCCAAACCCCCCCCCCAAAAAATCCAAAAAAAATCCCAAAAAAACCCCAAAAATTCCCCCAAAAAACCCCAAAAAATCCCCAAAAAAATCCAAATAAAATCCCAAAAAATCCCAAAAAATCCCCCCAAAAAATCCCAAAAAATCCCCCAAAAAATCCCCAAAAAAATCCAAATAAAATCCAAAAAAACTCCATAAAATCCCAAAAAACCCCCCAAAAATCCCCCCAAAAACCTCCAGAAAATAAATAAAAATCCCCAAAAATTCAAATAAAACCCCCAAAAATTCCAAATAAAACCCAAAAAAACCCCCAAACCCCCCAAAAAAATCCAAATAAAATCCCAAAAAATCCCAAAAAATTCCCCCAAAAAGCCCCAAAAAATCCCCAAAAAAATCCAAATAAAATCAAAAAAAATCTCCAAAAAATCCCAAAAAATCCCCAAAAAATCCCCCAAAAAATCCAAATAAAATCCAAAAAAATCTCCAAAAAATCCCAAAAAACCCCTAAAAAATCCCCAAAAAAATCCAAATAAAATCCAAAAAAATCTCCAAAAAACCCCCAAAAAATCCAAATAAAATCCAAATAAAATCCAAAAAAATCTCCAAAAAACCCCAAAAAATCCCCAAAAAATCCAAATAAAATCCAAAAAAATCTCCAAAAAATCCCAAAAAACCCCAAAAAAATCCCAAAAAATCCCCCAAAAAATCCAAAAAAATCTCCAAAAAATCCCAAAAAAACCCCCAAAAAATCCCCAAAAAATCCAAATAAAATCCAAAAAAATCTCCAAAAAATCCCAAAAAAACCCCCAAAAAAATCCCAAAAAATTCCCCAAAAATCCAAATAAAATCCAAAAAAACCCCCCAAAACCCCCCCCAAAAAAATCCAAATAAAATCCCAAAAAATCCCCAAAAATTCCCCCAAAAAAACCCAAAAAATCCCCAAAAAATCCCCAAAAAATCCCCAAAAAAATCCAAATAAAATCCAAAAAAATCTCCAAAAAATCCCAAAAAATTCCCCAAAAATACAAATAAAATCTCAAAAAACCCCCCAAAAATCCCCCCAAAAACCTCCAGAAAATAAATAAAAATCCCCAAAAATTCAAATAAAACCCCCAAAAAATTCCAAATAAAACCCAAAAAAAACCCCCAAACCCCCCCCCAAAAAATCCAAATAAAATCCCAAAAAGTCCCAAAAAATCCCCCCAAAAAACCCCAAAAAATCCCCAAAAAAATCCCCCAAAAAATCCAAATAAAATCCAAAAAAATCTCAAAAAATTCCCAAAAAATTCCCCAAAAATCTAAATAAAATCCCAAAAAAACCCCCAAAAACCCCCCAAAAAACCTCCAGAAAACAAATAAAAATCCCCAAAAATTCAAATAAAACCCCCAAAAATTCCAAATAAAACCCAAAAAAAACCCCCAAACCCCCCCCCCAAAAAATCCAAATAAAATCCCAAAAAATCCCCAAAAATTCCCCCGAAAAACCCCAAAAAATCCCCAAAAAAATCCCCAAAAAAATCCAAATAAAATCCCAAAAAATCCCCAAAAATTCCCCCGAAAAACCCCAAAAAATCCCAAAAAAATCCAAATAAAATCCAAAAAAATCTCCAAAAAATCCCAGAAAACCCCCAAAAATTCCCCAAAAAACACAAATAAAATCCAAAAAAATCTCCAAAAAATCCCAAAAAATCCCCAAAAAATCCCCCAAAAAATCCAAATAAAATCCAAAAAAATCTCCAAAAAATCCCAAAAAAAACCCCAAAAAATCCCCAAAAAATCCAAATAAAATCCAAAAAAATCTCCAAAAAATCCCAAAAAAAACCTCAAAAAATCCCCCAAAAAATCCAAATAAAATCCAAAAAAATCTCCAAAAAATCCCCAAAAAATTCCCCAAAAATCCAAATAAAATCCCAAAAAAACCCCCCAAAAAACCTTCAGAAAACAAATAAAAATCCCCAAAAACTCAAATAAAACCCCCAAAAATTCCAAATAAAATCCCAAAAAATCCCAAAAAATCCCCCCAAAAAAATCCCAAAAAATCCCCCAAAAAATCCAAAAAAATCTCCAAAAAATCCCCCAAAAATCCCCCAAAAATCCCCCAAAAAATCCAAATAAGATCCAAAAAAATCTCCAAAAAATCCCAAAAAAACCCCCAAAATATCCCCAAAAAATCCAAATAAAATCCAAAAAAATCTCCAAAAAATCCCCAAAAAAAACCCCAAAAAATCCCAAAAAATTCCCCAAAAATCCAAATAAAATCCCAAAAAAAACCCCCAAAAAACCCCCCAAAAAACCTCCAGAAAACAAACAAAAACCCCCAAAAACTCAAACAAAACCCCCCAAAATTCCAAATAAAACCCCCAAAACCCCCCCCAAAAAAATCCCAAAAAATCCCCAAAAATTCCCCCGACCCCCCCAACCCCCAAACCCCCCAAAATTCCCATTTTTCCCCCAAAAAAATCCATTTTTTTTCCCCCCAAAACTCACAGATTTTCCCCGGCGTTGACGTAAACTTGGCAGGGCAGCGACCTCGTGAGTTTCGTGCTCGAATCCACCAGGGCAGGTTTGGGTTTCTGGGGACACAAATTTGGGGGGTCCCCAAAAAAATTTGGGGGGTCCCAAAATTAATTTGAGGGGTCCCAAAAATATTGGAAGGGTCAGAGAAAAAATTCGGGGTTTTTTAAAAAAAATTTGGGGTTTCTAAAATAAATTGGGGGTTTGGGAAGGGGCTGGAATTGGGAGTGAAAATTGAATTTTTTGGGGGGTTTTTGGGGGGAGGGTTGGGGGTGTTGTAGGGGGTTGAGTTTGTGGTAAAGTTGATGGAAAATTGGGTTAAAATTGGGCTGAAATTGGCCCAAAATTTCAGGAAAATCACCTCAAAATTCCAGTGAAATCACCCCAAAATTCACTCGAAATTCACCCAAAATTCCCCCAAAATTCACCCCAAATTCACCCAAAATTCCAGTAAAATCCTCCCAAAATTCATCCAAAATTCACCCAAAATTCCAGTAAAATCACCCCAAAATCCTCCCAAAATTCATCCAAAATTCATCCAAAATTCACCCAAAATTCCAGTAAAATCACCCCAAAATCCTCCCAAAATTCATCCAAAATTCACCCCAAATTCACCCAAAATTCCAGTAAAATCACCCCAAAATTCCAGTAAAATCACCCCAAAATTCCCCCAAAATTCACCCCAAATTCACCCCAAATTCACTGAAAATTCCAGTAAAATCACCCCAAAATTCACTCTAAATTCACCCAAAATTTACCCAAAATTCACCCAAAATTCCAGTAAAATCATCCCAAAATTCCCCCAAAATTCATCCAAAATTCACCCAAAATTCACCCAAAATTCACCCCAAAAATCCCAAAAATTCCCAAAAAATCCCCTAAAATTCCCCAAAATTCACCCAAAAAATTCCCAAAAGCTTCCCAAAATTCCCAAATTTCCCCCCAAATTTCACCTCCTGCCATTCCAGGACCCCCAAATCCCCTAAAAATCCACCCCAAAAATTCCAAAAATTCCCAAAAATTCACTGAAAAAAGCCAAAAAATCCCCTAAAATCCACCCAAAAAATTCCCAAAAAATTCCCAAAAATTCCCAAATTGCCCAAAATTCCCAAATTTCACCTCCTGCCATTCCAGGACTCCCAAATCCCCTAAAAATCCACCCAAAAAATTCCAAAAATTCCCGAAAAATGCCAAAAAATCCCCTAAAATTCACCCAAAAAATTCCCAAAAAATTCCCCAAAATTCCCAAATTTCCCAAAATTCCCAAATTTTCCCCAAATTTCACCTCCTGCCATTCCAGAACCCCAAAATCCCCTAAAAATCCACCCCAAAAATCCCAAAAATCCCACAAATCCCCCAAAAAATCCCCTAAAATTCCCCAAAATTCACCCAAAAAATTCCCAAAAAATTCCCAAAAATTCCCAAATTTCCCAAAATTCCCAAATTTCCCCCCAAATTTCACCTCCTGCCATTCCAGGACTCCACTCCAGGCCAGGATTTTGTTCTGTTGGGATCCCCCCCCCAAGGGAGGAGCCCCCAGGGGTGGGGGAGGGGCCGGGGGGGGCCCCGAGCTGGGGGGGGGCCCCGAGGCCTGGGGGGAGGGGCAGGAAAAATGAAAATTAATATTAAAATTAAAATTAGAATTAAAATTAGAATTAAAATTGAACTTAAAATTAGAATTCAAAACAAAATTGAAATGAAAATGAAAATTCAAATTAATCTTAAAATTAAAATTAAAATCAAAATTAAAATTAAAAATAAAATTAAAATTAAAAATAAAATTAAAAGTAAAATTAAAAACAAAATTAAAATTAAAATTAAAATTGAATTGAAATTAAAATTAAAAGTGAAATTAAAATTAAAATTAAAAATGGAATTGAAATGACAACGAAAATTAAAATTAATATTAAAATTAAAACTAAAATCAAAATGAAAATTAAAAATAAAATTTAAAACAAAATTAAAATTAAAATCAAAATAAAAAATAAAATTAAAACAAAATTAAAATTAAAATTAAAATTAAAATTAAAAATGAAATTGAAATTAAAACCAAAATTAAAATTAAAATCAAAATCAAAATTAAAATCAAAATCAAAACTAAAATCAAAGTTAAAATTAAAATTAAAATTGAAATTCAAATTAAACTAAAAAATAAAATTAAAAACAAAATTGAAATGAAAATTAAAATTGAAATCCCAATCACTCCCCATTAATCGATTAATCCAAAATTAATGAAAATCCCAATTAATCGATTAATCCCAAATTAATGAATTGCCAATCACTCAATTAATCCCAAGCTAATGAAATCCCAATCACTCCCCATTAATCCATTAATCCCAAATTAATGAATTGCCAACCACTCAATTAATCCCAAATTAATGAATACCCAATCACTCAATTAATCCCAAACTAATGAATTGCCAATCACTCCCCATTAATCGATTAATCCCAAATTAATAAATTGCCAATCACTTAATTAATCCCAAACTAATGAATTACCAATCACTCCCCATTACTCAATTAATCCCAAATTAATGAATTCCCAATCAGTCAATTAATCCCAAACTAATGAAATCCCCATCACTCCCCATTAATCGATTAATGCCAAATTAATGAATTGCCAATCACTCCCCATTAATCGATTAATCCCAAATTAATGAAATCCCAATTGCTCCCCATTAATCAATTAATCCCAAATTAATGAATTCCCAACCACTCAATTAATCCCAAATTAATGAATTGCCAATCACTCCCCATTAATCGATTAATCCCAAATTAATTAATTTCCAACCACTCAATCACTCAATTAATGCCAAACTAATGAATTGCCGATCGCTCCCCATTAATCGATCAATCCCCAATTAATGAATTGCCGATCGCTCCCCATTAATCGATCAATCCCCAATTAATTAATAGCCAATTAATAATTCCAGGCTCTCACCATGGGGGGCGCTCCGGGCGGGGGGGCGGGGCCGGGCCCGGGGGGGGGCGGGGCCAGCAGGGCCGGGGGGGGGAGGGGCCCCGGGGGGGGCCTGGGGGGGAGGGGGAGGGAGTTTGGGGGGGGGAGGGGGAGGGGGGAGGGGCTGGGGGGGGCGGGGGGGAAGGGGGATTGGAGGGGGGGGAGGGACGGGACTGGGGGAGGGGGAATAAAACAAAATAAATAAAAATAAAATAAATAAAAATAAAATAAATAAAAATAAAATAAATATAAATAAAATAAATATAAATAAAATAAATATAAATGAAATAAATATAAATAAAATAAATATAAATAAAATAAATATAAATAAAATAAATATAAAATAAAATATAATAAAACATAATAAAAGAAATTAAATTCAAAGTAAAGAAAGTTAAAATAAAGTACGATGAAGTGAAATAAAGTAAAATAAAATAAAGATAAAAATAAAATAAATGGAAATCAAAAAAATAAAACAGATGGGAATAAATAGAAATAAAATAAAAATAAAATAAAATACATAGAAATGAAGAGAAATAAAATTCAAAAAATTAATTCAAAATAGTTAAAATAAAATACGATAAAATAAATTAAAGTAGAATGAAATAAAAATAAAAATAAAATAAAATAAATGTTAATAAAATAAAATAGAATTGCGTAAAATTAAATTAAAACGAAATTAAAATTAAAATGGAATAAAATAAAAAATGAAATAACAATAAAATAAAATAAAATGGAATAAAGTGAAATGAAAATAAATTAAGATTTCAAAAAGAAAATGAAATGTAGTGAAATAAAATAAAAAAAAATAAAATTAGAAAAGAAAGTAAAAAAAAAAAAAAGAAAAAAGGAATTAAAATGAATAAAAGTGATGGAAACAGCCCCGATCGGATCTGAGCCCAAAATCCCCAAAATTCCACCAAAATTCCCCAAAAATTCCCAAAAATTCCCCCCAAATTCCCCCCCCCCCACGATCAGACCCCCCCCAAAAAATTCCCCCCCCCCCCCCCCCCAAAAAATTACCCCCCCCCCAAATTCCCCTCCCTGCAATTCCCCCATTCCCCCCCCCCAAAAAAACCCCCCAAAGGGGTCGGGACCCCCCAAATTCCCCCTCCCCAAATTAAACCCCCACCCCCCCTAAAAAAATTACCCTCCCCCCCAAAAAATTTCCCCTCCCCCTCCCCAAAATTTTAACTCCCCCTCCCCAAATTCGCCCCCTCCCCAATTTCCCCTCCCTGCAATTCCCCCATTCCCCCCCCCCAAAAAAAACCCCCCAGAGGTGTCGGGACCCCCCAAATTCCCCCTCCCCCTCCCCAAATTAAATCCCAAGACCCCCAAAAAAATTCCCCTCCCCCTCCCCAAAATCGCCCCCTCCCCCCATAAAAATTAACCCCCCCCTCCCCAAATTCGCCCCCTCCCCAATTTCCCCTCCCTGCAATTCCCCCACCCACCACCAGGCGGCAGCACCTCCCCCCCAAATAAACGCCCCCTCTCCAAATTTTGGGGTCCCCCAAAAATTTTTTGGGGTGGGGGAGGGTCCCGAGGGGATAAAGGGGAGGGGGGGGGTCCCCTCGAATTTTGGGGAGGGGTCTCCCCGCACTCACAGCGCCCCCCGAGGCTCTTCTGGTTCTTGGCGGCCTCGACGGCCGATTGAGCCGCGGCCTGGGCGGCGTTCAGCCCCGGGGGGGGCACCTGAGGGTCATTAATTCATTAATTAGTTAATTAATTAATTAATCCGTTCAATGGAATCCCAAATAAAAGCCTCAAGAAATCCACCCCAAAAAAATCCGAATAAAACTCCCCAAAAAATGGAACTAAAACCCCTAAAAAAATCCCCCAAAAATCCCCAAAAATCCTCAAAAAATTCCCCAAAAGTTCCAAATAAAACCCCAATAAATCCCCAATAAATCCCCCAAAAAATCCCCAAAAAATCCAAATAAAACCCAAAAAAACCCCCAAATAAACCCCAATAAATCCCCCAAAAATCCAAATAAAACCCCAAATAAAACCCCCAAAAATGGAAATAAAACCCCAATAAATCTCCAAAAAAATCCCCAAAAAATCCCCAAAAAATCCAAATAAAACCCCCCAAAAGAACCCAAAAAATCGAAATAAAACCCTAAAAAAATCCCCAAAAATCCCCCAAAAATCCAAATAAAACCCCAAATAAAACCCCCCAAACAATCCCCAATAAATCCCAAAAAAATCCAAATAAAACTCCCCAAAAACCCCCAAAAATCGAAATAAAACCCTAAAAAATCCCAAAAAATCCCCCCAAAAAATCCAAATAAAACCCCCAAAAAATCGAAGTAAAACCCTAAAAAATACCTAAAAAAATCCCTAAAAAATTCCGAATAAAACCCCAAATAAAACCCCAATAAATCCCAAAAAAATCCAAATAAAACCCCCCAAAAGAACCCAAAAAAATCGAAATAAAACCCCCAAAATTTCCCCAAAAAATTCCAAATAAAACTCCGAAGAAACCCCTAAAGAATCCCAAAAAACCCCCCAAAAAAATCCAAATAAAACCCCAAATAAAACACAAAAAAAAACCCGAATAAATCCCCAAAAATCCAAATAAAACTCCGAAAAAAACCTCCAAAAAATCCCCAAAAAATCCAAAAAAACCCAAAAAAAAAAAAAAAAAAAATCGAAATAAAACCCCCAAAAAATCGAAATAAAACCCTAAAAAAACCCCCAAAAAATCCCCCCAAAAACCCCAAAATTCCCCAAATTTTTATTTTTATTTTTATTTTTTTTTTCCTCACCTGGTACTGCTGGGCCCCGGGCTGGGGGGGCTGGGGGGGGGCCGGGGGCAGTTGGGGGGCGCTGGGGGGGAGTTGGGGGGGGGCCCCTCCCCCCTTGGGGGGCAACGAGGACGAGGCCGAGGAGCTGCCTGGGGGGGAGGGGCAGAGAAAAATGGGGGAGGGGCAGAGAAAAATGGGGGAGGGGCCACAGAATGGGGGAGGGGGCAAAGAGTGAAATGGGGGAGGGACACCTGGCAGTGCCACCCCCCTGACCAGCACCAGGTGTCCCCAATGTCCCCCAGGTGTCCCCCAGGTGTGCCCAGGTGTCCCCCAGGTGTCCCCAGGTGTCCCCCAGGTGTGCCCAGGTGCGCCCAGGTGTCCCCCAGGTGTGCCCAGGTGTGCCCAGGTGTCCCCCAGGTGTCCCCCAGGTGTCCCCCAGGTGTCCCCCAGGTGTGCCCAGGTGTCCCCCAGGTGTGCCCAGGTGTCCCCCAGGTGTGCCCAGGTGTCCCCCAGGTGTCCCCCAGGTGTGCCCAGGTGTGCCCAGGTGTCCCCCAGGTGTGCCCAGGTGTCCCCCAGGTGTGCCCAGGTGTGCCCCAGGTGTCCCCCAGGTGTGCCCAGGTGTCCCCCAGGTGTCCCCCAGGTGTGCCCCAGGTGTCCCCCAGGTGTGCCCAGGTGTCCCCCAGGTGTCCCCCAGGTGTGCCCAGGTGTCCCCAGGTGTCCCCCAGGTGTCCCCAGGTGTGCCCAGGTGTCCCCAGGTGTCCCCCAGGTGTGCCCAGGTGTGCCCAGGTGTCCCCAGGTGTCCCCCAGGTGTGCCCAGGTGTGCCCAGGTGTGCCCAATGTCCCCCAGGTGTATCCCAGGTGTGCCCAGGTGTCCCCAGGTGTCCCCCAGGTGTCCCCAGGTGTCCCCCAGGTGTCCCCCAGGTGTGCCCAGGTGTGCCCAGGTGTCCCCCAGGTGTCCCCCAGGTGTGCCCAGGTGTCCCCAGGTGTGCCCAGGTGTCCCCCAGGTGTGCCCAATGTCCCCCAGGTGTCCCCAGGTGTGCCCAGGTGTGCCCAGGTGTGCCCTCACCTGGCAGTGCCACGCCCCTGACCAGCACCAGGTGCCGGGGGTCCTGGCCGCACTCTTTGCCCTGGGGGGGCTCCAGGGACCCGGGGGGGGCCCCCTTGTCAAACAGGGCCCGGAGAGCCGGGAGCTTCCGGGGGGACACCACGGAGAAATGGATCCCACGCTGGGGAAATCAACACAAAAATGTCCCAAAATTAACCCCAAAAAATCCCAAAATTATGGAGATTATCTTAAAAAAAACCCCAAAAAAACCCCCCCAAAAATCCCCCCAAAAATTCCAAAAATATCCCGAAATCCCCCCAAAAATCCCCCCAAAAATCCCAAAAATATCCCCAAAGAAAACCCAAAAAATCAACCAAAAATAAAAAATAAATTTAAAAAAATCCCCAAAAAAATCCCCAAAGAATCCCCCAAAAATCCCAAATAATTCCCAAAAAATCCCAAAAAAATCCCAAAAATATCCCCAAAAAATCCCAAAAAAACACATAAAAAATCGACCAAAAATAAAAAATAAATTTAAAAAAATCCCAAAAAAGATCCCAAAAGGATCCCCAAAAATCCCAAATAATTGACAATAAAATCCCCAAAATATCCCCCAAAAAATAAAAAAATTATTTTAAAAATCCCCCCAAAAATCCCGACAGGTGCCGGGAGCTTCCGGGGGGACACCACGGAGAAATGGATCCCACGCTGGGGAAATCAACACAAAAATGTCCCAAAATTAACCCCAAAAAATCCCAAAATTATGGAGAATATCCGAAAAAAAACCCCAAAAAAATCCCCAAAAAAATCCCCCCAAAAATCCCAAAAATATCCCGAAAAATACCAAAAAAACGCACAAAAAAATCCCCAAAAAACCCCCAAAAATCAAGCAAAAATACAAAAAAAATTCCCAAAAAATCCCCCAAAATCCCCAAAAGAGATCCCCAAAAGAATCCCCCCAAAATCCCAAATAATCCCCCAAAATCTCCCCAAAAATCCCAAAAAATATCCCAAAAATCCCCCCAAAATCCCGACAGGCGCCGGGAGCTTCCGGGGGGACACCACGGAGAAATGGATCCCACGCTGGGGAAATCAACACCAAAATGTCCCAAAATTAACCCCAAAAAATCCCAAAATTATGGAGAATATCCTAAAAAAAACCCCAAAAAAAACCCCCAAAAAATCCCCCCAAAAATCCCCCAAATCCCCCCAAAAATACCAAAAACCGCACAAAAAAAAATCAACCAAAAATAAAAAAAAATCCAAAAAAAATCCCCAAAAAAGATCCTCAAAATAATCCCCCAAAAAATCCCCCCAAAAATATCCCAAAATCCCCCAAAAATCCCCCCAAAAATACCAAAAAAACACCCCAAAATCCCTCAAAAATAATTTAAAAAAATCCAAAAAAAATCCCAAAAAACGACCCCAAAAGAATCCCCCAAAAATCCCAAATAATTCACAATAAAATCCCCACAATATCCCCCCAAAAATAAAAAAATAATTCAAAAAAATCCCCCCAAAAATCCCCCCAAAAAATCCCCAAAAATCCCCAAAAAAGATCCCAAAAGAATCCCCCCCAAAAATCCCAAATAATTTCCAAAAAATCCCCCCAAAAATCCCCAAAATCCCCCCAAAAAATCCCCAAAAAACACCCAAAAAATCAACCAAAAATAAAAAATAAATTAAAAAAAAAACCCAAAAAAGATCCCAAAAGGATGCCCAAAAATCCCAAATAATTGACAATAAAATCCCCAAAATATCCCCCAAAAAATAAAAAAATTATTTAAAAAATCCCCCCAAAAATCCCGACAGGTGCCGGGAGCTTCCGGGGGGACACCACGGAGAAATGGATCCCACGCTGGGGAAATCAACACAAAAATGTCCCAAAATTAACCCCAAAAAATCCCAAAATTATGGAGATTATCCTAAAAAAACCCCCCAAAAAAAACCCCAAAAAATCCCCCCAAAAATCCCAAAAATAGCCCAAAAAATCCGAAAAAATTCAGAAAAAAATCAGAAAACAACCAAAAAAAATCCAGAAAAAAAATCGGGAAAAAAATCGGGAAAAAATCGGGAAAAAAATCCGAAAAAAATGAGAAAAAATCGGAAAAAAATGGGGAAAAAATCAGAAAAAAATCAGAAAAAATCAGAAAAAAATCAGAAAAAAAATCAGAAAAAAATCAGAAAAAAATCAGAAAAAAATGGAAAAAATCGGAAAAAATCAGAAAAATATCAGAAAAAATTCAGGAAAAGTTCAGAAAAAAAAAATTAAAAATCCGAAAAAAAACCGAAAAAATTCAGAAAAAAATCGGAAAAAATCAGAAAAAATCCCCCAAAAAATCCGAAAAATCTCAAAAAAAAATCAGAAAAAAATCGAAAAACATCCAAAAAAATTCCAAAAAAAATCAGAAAAAATCCAAAAAATCAGAAAAAAAAATCAGAAAAAATCAGAAAAAATTCAGAAAAAATCCCCCCAAAAAATCCCAAAAAAATCCGAAAAAAATTTTAAAAATCCGAAAAAAATTTTGAAAAGAATCCGAAAAAAATCCGAAAAAAATCCGAAAAAAATCCGAAAAAAATTCGAAAAAATACGAAAAGATTCAGAAAAAAAATCCGAAAAAAATCTCAAAAAAACCCAGAAAAAAATCCAAAAAAAATCCAAAAAAAATCACAAAAAATCCCCAAAAAATCAGAAAAAATTCCGAAAAAAAACCGAAAAAAATCAGAAAAAAATCCGAAAAAAATTAGAAAAAATCCCAAAAAAATCCGAAAAAAATCCGAAAAAAATCAGAAAAAAATCCGAAAAAAATCCGAAAAAAATTCGAAAAAAATCACAAAAAATCCGAAAAAAATCCGAAAAAAATCGGAAAAAATCCCCAAAAAATCCGAAAAAATTCAGAAAAAAATCCCAAAAAATCCGAAAAAATTCCCCAAAATCCCCCAAATCCCCAAAATCCCCCCCAAAGTTCTCACCTCAGCGATTCTCTGCACGAGGCTCTCGGTGCTGTAGCCCGAGTAGGTCGTGCTCTCCACGGCGGGCAGCAGGTAGGGGGGGGAGTTACAGATCAGCACACAAACCTTGTGGGTCTGGCCTCTGGGCGTGGGGAAAAGGGGGGTTAAACATCCCAGAATAATCGCCAAAATAAGCAAAAAATAATCCCAAAATAATGCCCAAATAATGCCAAAATAATCGCCAAAATAATCAAAAAATAATCCCAAAATAATCAAAAAATAATCCCCAAATAATCCCCAAATAATGCCAAAATAATAGCCAAAATAATCAAAAAATAATCCCAAAATAATCAAAAAATAATCCCCAAATAATCCCCAAATGATGCCAAAATAATCCCCAAATAATCCCCAAATAATACCAAAAAAATCCCAAAACAATACCAAAAATAATGCCAATAATCCCCAAAACATCCCCAAAAATTCCCAAAAAATCCCCCCAAAAAATCCCCCAAATCCCCAAAAAACTAAAAAAAATTTTAAAAAAATTCCAAAAAAATCCCGCAAAAAACCCTCCAAAAATTCAAAAAAATTTTTTAAAAATCCCCCAAAAAACCCCCAAAAATCCCCCAAAAATACCAAAAGAATCCCCAAAATATCCCCCCAAAAAAACCAAAAAAATCCCAAAAAACCTCATAAAAATTTAAAAAAATAATTTAAAAAATCCCCCAAAAAACCTCAAAAAATTCAAAAAAAATCCCCAAAAAACCCCCAAACCCCCCCAAAAAACCCCAAAAAATCCCCAAAAAATCCCCAACACCCCCCAACCCCCAAACCCCCCAAATTTCCCCCCCAAAAATAAAAAAAACCTAAAAAATCCAAAAAAAATCCCAAAAAATCCCAAAAAATCCCCAAAAAATCCCCCCAAAAACCTCCGAAAATCCCCCACAAATCACTAAAAAAATCCCCCAAAAATCCCAAAAAAATCCCCAAAAAATCCTCAAAATCCCCAAAAAACTAAAAAAAATTTTTAAAAAATTCCAAAAAAATCCCGAAATAACTCTCAAAAAATTCAAAAAAATTCAAAAAAAATCCCCCCAAAATCCACAAAAACACACAAAAATCCCCCCAAAATCCCCCAAAAAATCCCCAAAAAATCCCCAAAAAATCCTCAAAAAATCTCAAAAAAACCACCAAAAAATTCAAAAAAATCTCCCAAAAATTCCCCCCCAAAAAAATCCCCAAAAACCTCAAAAAAATTAAAAAAAAAATAAAAAAAATCCTCAAAAAGCCTCAAAAAATTCAAAAAAAATTCAAAAAAATTCCAAAAAAAATCCCCAAAAAACCCCCCAAACCCCCCCAAAAAAAACCCCAAAAAATCCCCAAAAAATCCCCAAAAAATCCCCAACACCCCCCAACCCCCGAACCCCCCAAATCCCCCCCAAATTTCCCCCCAAAAAAATAAATTTTCTCACATTTGTTCTCTCATTTTCTTGAAGTCATCGAAGAGCTGCAGGGCCGTGCTGAGCCCCTCGGCGATGAGGCTGCAGCTCTCCCCTCCCCCCCCCACGAACCTGCCAAAAAAATAAATTTATTTTGGCAATTTTTAGGAATTATTTGGAATTTTTGGGATTTTTTTGGGGGGCTGTTCAGCTTTCAATCGCTCAGGGAAATTTTTATATGGAAAATTTTTATGGGTTTGTGGTGGTTTGGGTGGAAAAAAAAAGTGAAATTTTGGTAAAAAAATCCCAAAATTAATTCAAAAAAATCGTTCAGAAAACCCCCCCCCAAAAAAAAGAAAAAGGCACAAAATCCCACCCAAAAAAACCCAAAATAACCAAAAATAACCCAAAATTATCCCCAAAAAATCCTCCAGAAACTCCTAAAAAAAGACAGAAAAGGCCCAAAAAAACCCAAAATAACCCAAAATTATCCCAAAAAAATCCTTCAGAAACCCCTAAAAAAAACCAGAAAAAGGCCCAAAATCCCCCCAAAATCCCAACACCCCAAAATTTTTACCCCACGCCCCAAAATTTTTGCCTCCCACCCCAAAATTTCCCCCCCACACCCCAAACTTTTCACCCCACACCCCAAAATTTCCCCCCACCCCAAAATTCCCCCCCCCCCCCCCAAAATTTCCCCCCCACACCCCAAAACTTTTGCCCCAGATCTCAAAATTTCCACCCCCCACCCCAAAATTCCCCCCCACACCCCAAAATTTCCACCCCACACCCCAAAATTTCCCCCCCACACCCCAAAATTTCCACCCCCCACCCCAAAATTTCCACCCCACGCCCCAAAATTTTTGCCCCACACCCCCGAAATTTTTGCCTCCCACCCCAAAATTTCCACTCTTATGACCCAAATTTCCCCCCATCCCCCAAAATTTTTGCCTCCCACCCCAAAATTTTTGCCCCCCACCCCAAAATTTTTCCCTCCCCCCCCCAAATTTCCCCCCAGACCCCAAAATTTTTGCCTCCCACCCCAAAATTTCCCCCCCAGACCCCAAAATTTCCACCCCACACCCCAAAACTTTTGCCCCAGATCTCAAAATTTCCACCCCACACCCCAAAATTTCCACCCCGCACCCCAAAATTTCCACCCCCCCACCCCAAAATTCCCCCCCACACCCCAAAATTCCCCCCCACACCCTAAAATTTCCACCCCATACCCCAAAATTTCCCCCCCAGACCCCAAAATTTCCCCCCCACACCCCAAAATTTCCACCCCCCCACCCCAAAATTTCCACCCCACACCCCAAAACTTTTGCCCCACACCCCGAAATTTTTGCCTCCCACCCCAAAATTTCCCCTCCACGCTCCAAACTTCCCCCCATCCCCCAAAATTTTTGCCTCCTACCCCAAAATTTTTGCCTCCCACCCCAAAATTTCCCCCCCAGACCCCAAAATTTTTGCCTCCCACCCCAAAATTTCCCCCCCAGACCCCAAAACTTTTGCCCCAGATCTCAAAATTTCCACCCCACACCCCAAAATTTTTGCCTCCCACCCCAAAATTTCCACCCCACACCCCAAAATTTCCACTCTTATATGCCAAATTTCCAGTCCAGACCCCAAAATTTCCCCCCCAAACCCCAAAATTTCCCCCCCGGACCCCAAAATTTTTGCCTCCCACCCCATAATTCCCCCCCCCGCCCCCCAAAATTCCCCCCCAGACCCCCCAATCCCCCCTCCCCCGCCCTCACTGGATGCTGTCCAGCCACGTCAGGAACTCGTAGGCGCTGCTGGTGGGGGCGTGGCACTGCACGTACGACTCGGGGGCGCAATCCACCGTGTTGAAGACCACCAGGCTGTACTGGGTACCCCCAAACTGCGGCCGGGGGGAGGGGCTCTGTCACCCCAAAAATCCCCCTGAAATGGGGGGACCCCCCCGGGAGCCACCCCCGGACCCCACTCACGTCACCCCCGAAGTCGGTCTCGGCCGGGGGGCCCCCGTTGAAGTACCTGGAGGGGAGGGAGGAGGGGTTTGGGGGGGTCCTGAAAGGGGTTGGGGGGGTCTTGAAGGGGTTTGGGGGGGTCTTGAAAGGGGTTTGGGGGGGTCCTGAAAGGGTTTGCGGGGGTCTTGAGGGGTTTGGGGGGGTCCCAAAGGGGTCTGGGGGAATTTTGGGGGGGTCCTGAAAGGGTTTGGGGGGGTCTTGAAAAGGTTTGGGGGGGTCTTGAAAGGGTGGGGGGGTCTTGAGGGGTTTGGGGGGGTCCCAAGAGGGGTTTGGGGGGGTCTTGAGGGGGTTTGAGGGGGTCCCGAAGGGGTCTGGGGGAATTTTGGGGGGGGTCCTGAAAGGGTTTGGGGGGGTCTTGAAAGGGTGTGGGGGGGTCCTGAAAGGGTTTGGGGGGTCCTGAAAGGGTTTGGGGGGGTCTTGAAAGGGTGTGGGGGGGTCCTGAAGGGGTTTGGGGGGTCCTGAAAGGGTTTGGGGGGGTCTTGAAAGGGTTTGGGGGGGTCCTGAAAGGGTTTGGGGGGTCCTGAAAGGGTTTGGGGGGGGTCTTGAGGGGGTTTGAGGGGGTCCCGAAGGGGTCTGGGGGAATTTTGGGGGGTCCTGAAAGGGTTTGGGGGGTCTTGAGGGGTTTAGGGGGGTCCCAAAGGGGTTTTGGGGCATTTTTGGGGGGTCCTGAAGGGGTTTGGGGGGGATCTTAGGGGGTCCCAAGGGGTTTGGCGGATCCTGAAAGGGTTTGGGGGGGTCCTGAGGGGGTTTGGGGGGATCCAAAGGGGTTTAGGGGGCTCCAAAGGGGTTTGGGGGAATTTTGGGAGGGTCCTGAAAGGGTTTCGGGGGGTCCTGAAAGGGTTTCGGGGGGTCCTGAAAGGGTTTGGGGGGTCCCAAAGGGGTTTGGGGGGGTCTTGAGGGGTTTGGGGGGGGTCACAAAGGGGTTTGGGGAAATTTGGGAGGGTCCTGAAAGGGTTTGGGGGGTCACAAAAGGGTCTGGGGCCATTTTCGGGGGGGTCCTGAAGGGATCTGGGGAGGTCACAAGTGGGTCTGGGGGAATTCTGGGAGGGTCTTGAAAGGGTATGGGGGGGTCTTGAGGGGTCTGGGGGGGGTCACAAAGAGGTCTGGGGGGTCCCAAAAGCGGTTTTGGGGCATTTTTGGGGGGTCCTGAAGGGGTCTGGGGGAATTTTGGGGGGGTCCTGAAAGGGTTTAGGGGGGTCCTGAAAGGGTATGGGAGGGTCTTGAGGGGTTTGGGGGGGTCCCAAAGGGGTTTGGGAGTATTTTGGGGGGGTCCTGAAAGGGTTTGGGGGGTCCCAAAGGGGTTTGGGGGGGTCACAAAGGGGTCTGGGGGCATTTTGGGGGGGTCTTGAAAGGATTCGGGGGGGTCCTGAAAGGGTTTGGGGGGATCCCAAAGGGGTTTGGGGGGGTCTTGAGGGGTTTGGGGGAATTTTGGGAGGGTCCTGAAGGGTTTTTGGGGGGTCCCGAAGGGTTTTTGGGGAGATTCTCAGGGAGCATTGGGGGAACAATGAGGAATTTGGGAGGATCCTGAGGGGGTTTGATGGGTTGGGGGGCACGGGGGGGGGGGTCCCTGGGGATTCTCGGGGGGGATTTTTGGGATCGAGGGGCGTCTCTGGGTGGGGGTCCCTGGGGGGTCTCACTCAATGGCGGGCAGCAGGTAATGTTTGCGCAGAGACTCAAAATAAGGCCCGAGGTTGGCGGTGCCCTCGATGACGAACACGACATCGGCCACCATGGCGGGAGGGGCGGGGGGATCCAGCGCCGACACCACCATGGCCCCTGAGGGGGATCCGGGGGGTCTGGGGGGGGGACACTGAGGTGACCCCCAGACTCAATTTCCCAAAAAAAAAATCCCCTCAGGAAAGGCGCTGATCCCGCCCCCCCCTCACCCTCAGCCGCCCCCGATCCCCCCAAAATTTCTCCCTTAAATTCCTCAATTCCCCCCTCCCCCCCCAAAAATCACAAATTTTCCCCTCGATTCGCCTCAGACTCCCCCAAAAGTGACCCCCGGGACCCTTCCCCAGGTACCGGCAACAGATCCCGCCGGGCCGGAAGTGCCCTCCACCGGAAGTGCTTCCTTTCGCGTCCGCACTTTCACGTGACCTCCACACCGCGCATGCGCAAAAATGGCGCGCCATGGGCGTTGTTATGGCGACGGCGAGAAGGAGCCAATCAGCAACCAGGCTTGCATGCCACGCCCCTTCCCGCCTCGCTGTTGCCGTGGCAGCCGCGCCTCAACCAATCGCGTTGCAGAGAAAGCCCCGCCCCTTCCGGATGTTACCGGGGCAACCGCGCCTCAACCAATCGCGTTGTGGAGACGACCCCGCCTTTTCCGGCTGTTGCCGGGGCAACCGCGCCTCAACCAATCGCGTTGCAGAGAAAGCCCCGCCTCTTCCGGCCGTTGCCGGGGCAACCGCGGCGCTCCCGTCGTGCCCCGCGCTCGGAACATGGCGGCGAACGGCGGGAACTGAGCGGAGGCCGCGGCGGGCGGGGAGGGGCGGGGTTTAAAAGGGCGTGGCTTTAGGGTGTGGCTCTTTGGGCGTGGCCTAAAGGGTTGGGTGGGGCTCGGGGGCGGGAAAAAAGGGCGTGTCCCATTTGGAAAAGGGGGCGTGGCCATGCCGGAAGAGGAGAGCGCCCCCTGCCTGCTGTGCGTGGCCACGGCCAGCGGGCTCCCCCTGTTCTGCCGCCCGCCCCGCCCCCAGGTGAGGCCACGCCCCTTTTCCCGAGGCCACACCCACTCCTCGTCCCCCCTCCCCCCACCGTGACCTTTGACCTTGGTCCATTTTTTGGGGTGCCCCCAGGTGCCGTTCTCATTGGTCGGGGCCCTGCACGGGGTTCACCTGTTCGGGGCGGCGGCGGGGGCGGAGCTCCGGGAGGCGGCCACGCCCACAGCGCACCTGGCCTGGGCCGGCTACGGGAACAGGTGACGTCATGGCGGGGGGGGGGGGTCACGGGGTCATTTGGAGGTCGTGACCCTCCCCCCCTTTGCCCCTCCCCCACCCCAGCATCACCTTGATCCTGCTCAGCCCCTCCCCCACCCCAGGCCCCGCCCCCGCCCGAATTCTCGACTCCGCCTTCGGCGCCATGGTGAGACCCCGACCAGTCCGGACCAGTCCGGACCAGTCTGGACCAGTCTGGACCAGTCTGGCTCCACCCCCCTCCTCCCCCATCCCAGTATGGCACAGTCTGCCCCAGTAAGGCTTGGACCTCCCAGTCCATCCCAGTTTATCCCAGTCCCTCCCAGTGCCCCCCAGTGTCCCCCAGCCCCATTCCCAGTGCTCCCAGTCCATCCCAGTCCCTCCCAGTGCCCCCCAGTGCCCCCCACCCCCATTCCCACTCCCTCCCAGTCCATCCCAGTCGATCCCAGTGCCCCCCCAGCCCCATTCCCAGTGTTCCCAGTGCCCCCCACGCACCTCCCAGTCCATCCCAGTTTATCCCAGTCCCTCCCAGTGTCCCCCACGCCCATTCCCACTCCCCCCCAGTCCATCCCAGTCCATCCCAGTTTATCCCAGTTCCACTCCCAGTTCATCCCAGTCCCGCCCAGTCCCATTCCCAGTCCTCCCAGTTCATCCCAGTGCCCCCCACCCCCATTCCCAGTCCCTCCCAGTTCATCCCAGTCCCTCCCAGTGCCCCCCAGCCCCATTCCCAGTCCCTCCCAGTCCATCCCAGTGCCCCCCAGGCCCATTCCCAGTGTTCCCAGTGCCCCCCACGCACCTCCCAGTCCATCCCAGTTTATCCCAGTCCCTCCCAGTGCCCCCCACGCCCATTCCCAGTCCCTCCCAGTCCCTCCCAGTGTCCCCCAGTGCCCCCCACCCCCATTCCCAGTGCTCCCAGTCCATCCCAGTCCCGCAGGTGCTGGTGCTGGGACTGGATGAACTGGTGCCCGTCCGCAACGTGGAGAGGCTGAAACGGGACCTGAGGGTGAGGGGGGGAACTGGGAGCTACTGGGAGCCACTGGGAGCCACTGGGAGCTACTGGGAGCCACTGGGAGCCACTGGGAGCTACTGGGAGCTACTGGGAGCCACTGGGAGCCACTGGGAGCTACTGGGAGCCACTGGGAGCTACTGGGAGCTACTGGGAGCCACTGGGAGCTACTGGGAGCTACTGGGAGCTACTGGGAGCTACTGGGAGCCACTGGGAGCCACTGGGAGCCACTGGGAGCTACTGGGGGGGGAGTTTTGGGGGGTCCTGGGGGGGTAAAAAACCAAAAAAACCCAAAAATTCCAGGAAAAAAACCCCAAAATTTCCCCCAAAATTCCCCAAAAATGGAGCCAGGGATCCAAAAAATTCTCAAAATTCGAGACAGGGACCCCTAAAATCTCCAAAAAATTCCCAAAAAATTGAGCCAGGGACCCCCAAAATTCTCAAATTTTGAACCAGGGACTCCCGAAATCTCCAAAAAAAATCCCAAAAATTGATCCAGGGACCCCCAAAATTCTCAAATTTTGAGTCAGGGAGCCCCAAAATCTCCAAAAAAATCCCCAAAAATTGAGCCAGGGACGCCCAAAAATCACCAAAAAATTCCCAAAAAATGGAGCCAGGGACCCCCAAAATTTCCCAGGGGTTTGAGGGTCGCGGCCCGTGACCCCTCCCCCATTTTTGTGCCCCTCCCCCAGAGCTGTTTCGGCCTCCTTGACGCCCTCCTGAGCCCCAAATGGGGCGGGGGGCTCGGCCCCCCCTGCTGGCCCCTCCCCCCCGCGACCCCCCGGGATGCTCTGCAGGTGAGAGACCCCAAAAAAAACCAAAATCCCCAAAATCCCACCCAAAAAACCCCAAAAATCCCCAAAATCCCAAAAATCCCACCCCAAAAAACCCCCAAAATCCCCAAAATCCCAAAAATCCCACCCAAAAAAAACCCCAAAAATCCACCCTGGGACCCCAAAATTGCCAAAAATCCCCAAAAATCCCACCCCAAAAATCCCCCCTGGGACGCGAAAACCCCCAAAAATCCCCAAAAATCCACCCCAAAAAATCCCAAAAATCCCACCCCAAAGATCCCCCAAAAATCCCAAAAATTTCCCCTGGGACCCGAAAACTCCCAAAAATCCCCAAAATCCCACCCCAAAAAAACCCAAAAATCCACCCTGGGACCCCAAAATTCCCAAAAATCCCCAAAAATCCCACCCCAAAAATCCCCCAAAATTTCCAAAATCCCAAAAATTTCCCCAGGGACCCGAAAACCCCCCAAAATCCCCAAAATCCCACCCCAAAAAATCCCAAAAATCCCACCCCAAAAAACCCAAAAATCCACCCTGGGACCCCAAAATTCTCCAAAAATCCCCAAAAATCCCACCCCAAAAATCCCAAAAATTTCCCCTGGGACCCGAAAAACCCCAAAAATCCCCAAAATCCCACCCAGGAACCCCAAAAAAATCCCAAAAATCCCACCCAGGAACCCCAAAAAAATCCCAAAAATCCCACCCAGAAACCCCAAAAATCCCACCCAGGAACCCCAAAATCCCAAATCCATCCCTGGGACCCCCAAAATCCCACCCAGGAACCCCCCAAACCCCCAAAATCCCACCCAGAAATCCCCAAAAATCCCACCCAGGAACCCCAAAAACCCCAAATCCATCCCTGGGACCCCAAAAAATCCACCCTGGGACCCCAAATTTACCTCTGGGACCCCAAATCCATCCCTGGGACCCCAAAAATCCAACCCTGGAACCCCCACAAATCCCAAATCCATCCCTGGGACCCCCCAAAATCCCCTCCCGGACCCTAAAAATCCCCCTCAGGGACCCCCAAAACCCCAAATCCATCCCTGGGACCTCCAAAAATCCCAAATCCATCCCTAGGACCCCCAAAAATCCACCCCAGGAACCCCAAATTTACCTCTGGGACCCCAAATCCACCCCTGGGTCCCCCAAAATCCCACCCAGGATCCCAAATCTACCCCTGGGACACCCCCAAAATCCCCCCCGGACCCCAAAAATCCCCCTCAGGGACCCCAAATCCATCCCTGGAACCCCCCAAAAATCCCACCCAGGAACCCCAAAACCCCAAATCCATCCCTGGGACCCCAAAAAATCCACCCTGGGACCCCAAATCCACCCCTGGGACCCCTAAAAAAATCCCCCCAAGACCCCAAGTCCACCTCTGGGATCCCCAAAAAAACCAAATCTACCCCTGGGACCCTCTAAAATTCCACCCAGGAACCCCAAAAATCCCAAATCCATCCCTGAGACCCCCCAAAATCCCCCCATGGGATGGCCCCCATAATTTGGGGAGGGGTCTCGGGGGGTCCCCGAGGTTTAGGGGGTCGTCGCCACCATCCGGGGGGGGGAGTTGGGGATCCCCAAATTTTAAGTGACGCCCCCCACAATTTTGGGGGTGCGATCCCCCAAATTTCCAACCCTCCCCCTATAAACTCAGCCTTACCCCCCCCCCCCCAGATTTTGAGGACCCCCCTCCCCAAATTATTCTCCCCCTCCCCCATTCCAGGATCGGCTTCAGCGATTCGCGGGGGGGGCCCAGACGGATTTGGGGTGTTTGTTTTTTTGGGGGGTCGCCGGGGGAGGGGCAGTTCTGGGCACCGCCCGCTGGGGGGCGCTGTCGGAACCGGACTCGGCCCAGCTGAGGGCGCTGCTGGAGCCGCCGCCAGGGGGCGCCATCCCCGCCCGCGACCTTCCGGTGTTCCTGCCCAATAGCAGCCCCAAGGTGAGGTCACGTGGCGTAACCCGGAAATGAACCCCTAATTAACCCTAAATTGACCCAAAATTGCCCTACAATGACCCCAAATTAACCCTAAACTGACCCCAAACCCATAACTGACCCCCAAACCCATAACTGACCCCAAAATGACCTAAACTAACCCAAAATGACCTCCCGGTGTTCCTGCCCAATAGCAGCCTCAAGGTGAGGTCACGTGGCGTAACCCGGAAATGAACCCCTAATTAACCCTAAATTGATCTAAATTGACCCAAAATTCCCCTAAACTGCCCCAAAGTGACCCCAACTGATCCCAAACCCATGACTGACCCCAAAATGACCTAAACTGACCCCAAAATGACCCAGAATGACCTTCCGGTGTTCCTGCCCAATAGCAGCCCCAAGGTGAGGTCACGTGGCGTAACCCGGAAATGAACCCCTAATTAACCCTAAACTGACCCAAAAATTGCCCTACAATGACCCCAAATTAACCCTAAACTGACCCCAAACCCATAACTGACCCCCAAACCCATGACTGACCCCAAAATGACCTAAACTGACCCAAAATTGTCCCAAACTGACCTCCCGGTGTTCCTGCCCAATAGCAGCCCCAAGGTGAGGTCACGTGGCGTAACCCGGAAATGAACCCCTAATTAACCCTAAATTGACCCAAAATTCCCCCAAATTGCCCTAAACTGACCCCAAACCCATGAGTGACCCCAAAATGACTTAAACTGACCCAAAATTGTCCCAAACTGACCTCCCGGTGTTCCTGCCCAATAGCAGCTCCAAGGTGAGGTCACGTGGCGTAACCCGGAAATTAACCCCTAATTAACCCTAAATTGACCCAAAATTGCCCTACAATGACCCCAAATTAACCCTAAACTGACCCCAAACCCATAACTGACCCCCAAACCCATGACTGACCCCAAAATGACCCCAAACCCATAACTGACCCCAAAATGACCTCCCGGTGTTCCTGCCCAATAGCAGCCCCAAGGTGAGGTCACGTGGCGTAACCCGGAAATGAACCCCTAATTAACCCTAAATTGATCTAAATTGACCCAAAATTCCCCTAAACTGCCCCAAAATGACCCCAACTGATCCCAAACCCATGACTGACCCCAAAATGACCTAAACTGACCCCAAAATGACCCAGAATGACCTTCCGGTGTTCCTGCCCAATAGCAGCCCGAAGGTGAGGTCACGTGGCGTAACCCGGAAATTAACCCCAAATTAACCCAAAACTGATCCAAAATTCCCCCAAATTGTCCTAAACTGACCCCAAACCCATGACTGACCCCCAAACCCATGACTGACCCCAAAATGACCCCAAACCCATAACTGACCCCAAAATGACCCAGAATGACCTTCCGGTGTTCCTGCCCAATAGCAGCCCCAAGGTGAGGTCACGTGGCGTAACCCGGAAATGAACCACTAATTATCCCTAAATTGACCCAAAATTCCCCCAAATTGCCCTAAACTGACCCCAAACCCATAACTGACCCCCAAACCCATGACTGACCCCAAAATGTCCCCAAACCCATAACTGACCCCAAAATGACCTCCCGGTGTTCCTGCCCAATAGCAGCCCCAAGGTGAGGTCACGTGGCGTAACCCGGAAATGAACCCCTAATTAACCCTAAATTGATCTAAATTGATCCAAAATTCCCCTAAACTGCCCCAAAGTGACCCCAACTGATCCCAAACCCATGACTGACCCCAAAATGACCCAGAATGACCTTCCGGTGTTCCCGCCCAATAGCAGCCCCAAGGTGAGGTCACGTGGCGTAACCCGGAAATGAACCCCAAATTAACCCAAAACTGATCCAAAATTCCCCCAAATTGCCCTAAACTGACCCCAAACCCATAACTGACCCCCAAACCCATGACTGACCCCAAAATGACCCCAAACCCATAACTGACCCCAAAATGACCTCCCGGTGTTCCTGCCCAATAGCAGCCCCAAGGTGAGGTCACGTGGCGTAACCCGGAAATGAACCCCTAATTAACCCTAAATTGATCTAAATTGACCCAAAATTGCCCTAAACTGCCCCAAAATGACCCCAACTGATCCCAAACCCATGACTGACCCCAAAATGACCTAAACTGACCCCAAAATGACCCAGAATGACCTTCCGGTGTTCCTGCCCAATAGCAGCCCCAAGGTGAGGTCACGTGGCGTAACCCGGAAATGAACCCCTAATTAACCCTAAACTGACCCAAAATTCCCCCAAAGTGACCCAAAATGATCCCAAAATTTCTCCGAATTGACCCCCAAATTACCTCAAAATGACCCAAATAATCCCAAAATTCCCCAAAATTTCCCAAATTTCCCCCCTCAGGTCGCTCACCGGCTGCTGTTTCTGCCTCTGGTGCCTGTCCCCAAAATTGACCCCAAAATGACCCAAAATTCCCCAAAATGACCCAAAATTCCCCAAACCGACCCAAAATTTCCCCCGAATTTCCCCAAATTGACCCAAAATGATCCCAAATTTCCCCAAAATTGACCCCAAAATTCCCCAAAATTGCCCAAACCGACCCAAAATTTCTCCCAAATTTCCCCGAATTGACCCAAAATGTTCCCAAATTTCCCAAACCGACCCAAAATTTCCCCAAAATTTCCCTAAAGTGACCCCAAAATTCCCCAAAATTGCTCCAAATTGACCCAAAATTGTGCAAACTGACCCAAAAATTCCCCAAAATTCCCCAAACCGACCCAAAATTCCCCTAAATTCCCCAAAATTGACCCTAAAATTGCCCAAACCGACCCAAAAATTCCCCAAAATTTCCCCAAATTGACCCAAAAATGACCCAAAATTTCCCCAAATTGACCCAAAATGGCCCCAAAATGACCCAAAATTCCCCAAACCGACCCAAAATCTCCCCAAAATTTCCCTAAACTGATGCAAAAATTCCCCAAAATTGCCCCAAAATTTACCCCAAAATTGCCCGAACCGACCCAAAATTTCCCCAAACTGACCCAAAAATTCCCCAAACCCACCCAAAATTTCCCCAAAATCTCCCTAAACTGACTCAAAATTCCCCAAACTGACCCAAATTGACCCCAAAATTCCCCTAAATTCCCCAAAATTCCCCAAAATTGCCCAAACCGACCCAAAATTTCCCCAAAATTTCCCTAAAGTGACCCCAAAATTCCCCAAAATTGCCCCAAATTGACCCAAAATTGTGCAAACTGACCCAAAAATTCCCCAAAATTTCCCTAAAGTGACCCCAAAATTCCCCTAAATTCCCCAAAATTGACCCTAAAATTGCCCAAACCGACCCAAAAATTCCCCAAAATTTCCCCAAATTGACCCAAAAATGACCCAAAATTTCCCCAAATTGACCCAAAATGGCCCCAAAATGACCCAAAATTCCCCAAATTGACCCAAAATTTCCCCAAAATTTTCCCAAAATTCCCCAAATTTCCCCCCTCAGGTCGCTCACCGGCTGCTCTTTCTGCCTCTGGTGCCTGTCCCCAAAATTCCCCTAAAATGCCCCAAAATTCCCCAAAATTGCCCCAAAATGATTCAAAAATACCCCCAAATTGACCCAAAATTGCCCCAAATTGACCCAAAAAATGATCCCAAAATTGCCCTAAACTGACCCAAAATTTCCCCAAATTGACCCAAAATTTCCCCAGATTTTCCCTAAACTGACCCAAAATTCCCCAAGCTGACCCAAAATTCTCCATAATGACCAAAAATTCCCCAAAATTGACCCAAAATTGCCCCAAATTGACCCAAAATTGTGCAAACTGACCCAAAAAATTCCCCAAACCGACCCAAAATTCCCCTAAATTCCCCAAAATTGCCCAAACCGACCCAAAAATTCCCCAAAATTTCCCCAAATTGACCCAAAAATGACCCAAAATTTCCCCAAATTGACCCAAAATGGCCCCAAAATTCCCCAAAATTTCCCCAAAATTTCCCTAAACCGACCCAAAATTCCCCAAATTTCCCCAAAATTCCCAAATTTCCCCCCTCAGGTCGCTCACCGGCTGCTCTTTCTGCCTCTGCTGCCGGGGGTGGGGGTCGCTCTGCTCTGCGGGCCCCGCCCCTCCCTGCAGCACCTGCTGACACAGGTGAGCGCATTTTGGGGGTGTCCCCCCCCCCCCCAAAATAATCCACCCCCAAAAAAATCCCAAAATCCCCCCAAAAAAATCCCCAAATTTCCCCCTCAGCTCGTGCCGCAGTTTTGGGTTCCCGTCCTGGAGCAGCTGCGGGGCTGTGCCCGGCCCCGCCCCCCCCCGCTGCCCCCCGAGGTTTTGGGGTGAGTTTGGGGAACCCCCCCCCCCCACCCCAAAAAAAAAAAAAAAAAACAAGATTATTTTTTTTTTTTTTTTTTGGGGGGGGGGGTGGGGGTGAAAGTTTGGGAGGAATCCCCGAATTTGGGGAGGGGGGAGGGGGGGGGGTTGAATTTTTGGGAAGTCCTGAAATTTTTGAACCCCCAAATTTGGGGAGGGGGGTCTGAATTTTTGGGAGGGTTTTGGGAGACCCTGATTTATTTTTTTGGGGGGGGGTTGAACCCCCAAATTTTGGGGTGTCTGAATTTTTGGGACACCCTGAACTTTTATTTTTAGGGGGGGGGTTAAACCCCAAAATTTGGGGGGTTCTGAATTTTTGGGAGAGTTTTGGGAGACCCTGAACTTTTATTTTTTTTAGGGGGGTTTGAACCCCAAAATTTGGGGGGTTCTGAATTTTTGGGACACCCTGAACTTTTATTTTTTGAGGGGGGTTGAACCCCTAAATTTGGGGGGGGTCTGAATTTTTGGGAGGATTTTGGGACAACCCGAACTTTTATTTTTTGGGGTGTTGAACCCCCAAATTTTGGGGTGTCTGAATTTTTGGGACACCCTGAGCTTTTATTTTTTTAGGGGGGGGGTTTGAACCCCAAAATTTGGGGGGGTTCTGAATTTTTGGGAGGATTTTAGGACAACCTGAATTTTATTTTTGGGGGTTGAACCCCAAAATTTTGGGGTGTCTGAACTTTTGGGACACCCTGAACTTTTATTTTTGGGGGGGATTGAACCCCAAATTTGGGGGGTTCTGAATTTTTGGGAGGGTTTTGGGACAACCTGAACTTTTATTTTTAGGGTGGAATTGAACCCCTAAATTTGGGGGGGGTCTGAATTTTTGGGAGGATTTTGGGACACCCTGAACTTTTATTTTTAGGGTGGAATTGAACCCCTAAATTTTGGGGTGTCTGAATTTTTGGGACACCCTGAACTTTTATTTTTGGGGTGGAATTGAACCCCTAAATTTGGGGGGGGTCTGAATTTTTGGGAGGGTTTTGGGACAACCTGAACTTTTATTTTGGGGGGGGTTGAACCCCTAAATTTTGGGGTGTCTGAATTTTTGGGACACCCTGAACTTTTATTTTTTGGGGGGGTTTGAACCCCCAAATTTTGGGGTGTCTGAAGTTCTGGGAGGGTTTTTGAATTTTTTGGGGGGGGTCTGGAATGTTTTGGGGGTTTTTTTGGGGGGGTGGGGGGTCCTGACCTCCCGTGTTGGGTTTGGGGGGGTCTGGGGGGGGGGGGCGTCCCCAAATTTTTCTTCCCCTCCCCCCCCCAGGTATCTCCTGATCCATCAGGGCCGGACCCAGAGCGGGATCGTGAAGGGGGCAGGGCAGGGTATGGGACCCCCAAACCCCCCCCCCCGTACCCCAAAATCTGACCCTGACCCCCCCATTGCCCCTCCAGCACCTCCCAAACCCTAAAAAAAAACCAAAATCCCCCAATTTCCCCCCCAAAAAACCCCTTGGATTTGGTCCTCAAGACCCCCCAAGTGACCCCAAAATCACCCAAGTGACCCCAAATCCCTTCCAGGACCCCCCAAATCCCCCTCGAGGACCCCCAAAAGCCCCTCAAACCCCTTGGATTTGGTCCTCAAGACCCCCCCAGACCCTAAAAAAACCCAAATCACCCTTAAAAAAAATAATTTCCCCCTTAAAACACCCCCAAATCCCCCAATTTCCCCCCAAAACCCCTTGGATTTGGTCCTTAAGATCCTCCCAGATCCTAAAAAACCCCAAATCCCCCTTAAAAAAATTAATTTCTCCCTTAAAACATCCCCAAATCCCCCAATTTCCCCCCAAAACCTCCTCAAACCCCTTGGATTTGGTCCTCAAGATCCCCCCAGACCCCCCAAGTGACCCCAAAATCACCCAAATGACCCCAAAATCTTCCTCCAGGACCCCAAAATCACCCTCCAGACCCCCCCAAATCCCCCCAAACCCTTTTGAGCCCCCTGATTTTTTCCCCCCCAGCCGGATCTGATGCCCTCAGGCACCTCTACACCCTCCTGGCCCCCCAATACTGCCCCGAATTAGGGGGCAAAGGTGAGTGGGGAGGGGGAAATGTGGGGCTGGGGACCCCAAAAATCTTTAGGAGTCCTTTTTAGGAGAGCTGAGGGCTTTCCAAGGGGTGATTGAAGGAGTTTTGGGGGGCTGGGAAGTGTCCAGAGGGGAAATTTGGGGGTTCAGAGGGTTTTGGGGTGGGGTATTGGAGGGTCTGGGGGGGATTTTGGGGGGCTGGGAGGTGTCCAGGGGAGAAATTTGGGGGTTCAGAGGGTTTTGGGGGAGTCTGGGAGGGGGTGAAATGATTTTGGGGTGTCCCCCAGGACCCCACTGACACTCATAGGGTCACTTGGGTGGGGTTATGGGGGTCTAGGGGGGGGACAAAATAATTTTGGGGTGTTCCCCAGGATCCCAACTCAGGGCTGGGCTGATACTCATGGGGTGACTTGGGGGTCTGGGGAGGTTGTGGGGGGACCCTTAGGGGGTCAATATGGGGTCTGGGGGGATTGAAACGATTTTGGGGTGCCCCCCAGGACCACCCCAAGGTGCCATGCTGTGTTACACGGCGCTGCCCACACTCACCGGGTGCTGCCTCCTTCGTCCTGATCTGATGCTGCTGCTGCTGCTGCCCCCCGGGACCCCCCGAGACCCCCTGCACCCCACAGCTCTGAGTGCCTTGAGTGCCCTGAGCAATGGCTGAGAACTCCAAAAATCACCTCCTAAAACCCCCCTGAGCCATGGCTGAGACCCCCCAAAAATCACCCCCAAAATCCCACTGAGTCATGGCTGAGACCCCCCAAAAATCACCTTCCAAAACCCCCCTCAGCCATGGCTGAGACCCCTCAAAAATCACTCCCAAAATCCCACTGAGTCATGGCTGAGAGCCCCCAAAAATCACCCCCAAAACCCCCCTGAGCCATGGCTGAGACCCCCCAAAAATCACCCCTAAAATCCCACTGAGTCATGGCTGAGACCCCCCAAAAATCACCCCCAAAATCCCCTGAGCCAAGGTAGAGAACCCTCAAAAATCACCTCCTAAAACCACACTGAGCCATGGCTGAGAGCCCGCAAAAATCACCCCTAAAATCCCACTGAGTCATGGCTGAGACCTCCCAAAAATCACCTTCCAAAACCCCCCTGAGCCATGGCTGAGACCCCCAAAAATCACCTTCCAAAACCCCCCTGAGCCATGGCTGAGACCCCCAAAAATCACCTTCCAAAACACCCTTGAGCCATGGCTGAGACCCCCAAAAATCACCTTCCACAACCCCCCTGAGAGAAGAATAAATGTGTTGGATCTTCGAGGCTTCTTGTGCGGTGAGGTGGAGAAATGTGAGGGGAAAATGGGGAAAAATGAGGGGAAAAGGGAGAGGGAATGTGAGGGGAAAATGGCGGAAACTGTGAGGGGACAAAAAGGGCGGGAAAACGTGAGGGGAGAAAAAGGGCGGGAAAACGTGAGGGGAGAAAACGAGCAGGAAATGTGAGGGGAAAAATGAGGGGAAAAGGGAGAGGAAATGTGAAGGGAAAAAAGAGAGGAAGGTGAAGGGAAGAATGGGAAACGTGAGGGGAGAAAAGGGGGGAAATGTGAGGGGGGAAAAAAGACGGGAACTGTGAGGGGACAAAAAGGGCGGGAAAACGTGAGGGAGAAAATGAGGGAAACGTGAGGGAGAAAATGGGGGAAACGTGAGGGAGAAAATGGGGGAAACGTGAGGGGAGAAAAGGGCCTGAAAGGTGAGAGGGAAAATGAGGGAAAATGAGGGGAAAAGGAGAGGAATTGTGAGGGGAAAAGAGAAGAAGGTGAGGGGGAAAGAGTGGGAAACATGAGGGGAGAAGTGGGAAATGTAAGGAAAGAATGGTGGCCAACATGAGGGGAGGAAATGGCAGGAAACGTGAGGGGACAAAAATGGTGGGAAACATGAGGGGAGAAAAGAGAGGGAAACGTGAGGGGAGAAAAGGAATTTCCAACCTCAGTTCTCAGTTCCTAAAAACTCCATGGCTTCCCAGAAATCAGCCCATCCTTTCAGCTGCAGCCCAAAACCCTCCCAAACCCATTCCTGCCTGTTCCCCGAGGAATTTTGGCTCCGTTACAGAATTGGATGGAAACAAATCCTAAACTTCCTGGAATTTTTTGGGTCCCTCAAGTCGCCAGTGCTGGGATGTTCCTGACTCAGGGGTGCCCGAGGGGTGAGTGTGGGGTTTGGATTTAACTATTGCAATTGGTTTAAATGGTGTAACTGCTTTGGAGAATTAAACATTTTACACCAGTTACACTGGAAAAATCAACCAGTTAAACCAGTTATTCCCATTCTGTGATCCTTACAGGGACCCCAAACCTGTCCTCAGGGCACCCTCAGGTAACTTATGTGACAGGGACATCCGGGGGCTGGCGATTTCAGGGACTCACACAAATCCAGGAAGTTTTTGGGCTTGTCTGTATCCAATTCTATAACGGTGCCAAAATTCAATGGGAAGGAAGTGAAGCAAAAAACAAAAGGTTAAAATACTTCTGCATCACAAGGGGGCCGGGGTTGGGTTTCCGGCAAAAGTGAAAGCTCTCGTGGTATCAGTGACTGCCTTTGCTCACTTTGATCATAATTTGGTGGGGAAAGCAGCCGAGAGCACCAGGAGGAGACCCCCAGAGTGGGGACAGAAGGGTCTGGAACCAGGAGAGCTCAGAGCTGAGGGGATCCCAGAGCTGAGGAGATTCCAGAACTGAGGAGATCCCAGAGCTGAGGGGATCCCAGAGCTGAGGGGATCCCAGAGTTCAGCAGATCCCGGAACCGAGGACATCCCAGAGCTACAATGGGGTCGTTACTGAGCCGCAGTGTGGAGATCCAGATCACCAACAGGACCCAGAACATCACCCTGAGGAACCCCAGGTGAGGCTGGGGAGGAACTGGGGGGACCCTCGGGGTGCTGTGGGGAATCTCCAGGTGGGATCTTCCAGGTGGGATCTTCTTCCATCCCCTGCTGCTCCCTCCAGCATCTCCCACCAATCCCACCCCATTTCTCCCCACAGGATGTATTTTGAATGTGGCTCCTGCTCCAGGCCCCCCCTGCCAGATTTGCATCCCGGCTCCATTGACAGCTTCTTCTTCCCCGGGGCCTCCCCATTTTGGGGAATCGCTGGGATCCTGGTCTACGAGGCCGAGTCCTTCACCTTGGCCATCTACTTCTCCAACCCCATTGACTACAACAAATTCTCCATGGAGCTGGGCCTGGAGCTGTCCCCGGTCAAGGCCCACCGGGGCAGGCTGGGCAACGTCTACGCCCGCATGGCCAAAGGCGCCTACTCCAGTTCCTGCTCGGACATCAAGTTTGTCCGTGTCATCGTGGATGAGAACCCTGCGACTGCTCAGCTCAGCGACGGCCCCGTCAAGGTGACGGCCACCATGTCCTACACCACCGCCTCCATCCTCAAGGTGGTGGTGGAGGAACATTGGAGGACTGAGGGACTAAGCCACGATTGAGACCCCCCCCGACCAGGAAAACGCTGCCAGGAGAAATGAGAACCTGCAGGATCTTCAGCAGGACCTCCTGGATGGCTCTGGAACCACAGGGACGACCCGAGAACCCTGCAGACACCCCCAGAACCCCATAGAGCCTCCTAGAACTCCACAGACATTTCTGGAATCCTGTAGGCATATCTAGAACCCCATAGAGACCCTTGGAACCCCATAGGCGCTTCTAGAACCTTGTAGGCATGTCTAAAACCCCATAGAGACTCCTAGAACCCCACAGGCACTTCTAGAACCCCATAGGTGCATCTAGAAACCTGGGGGACACCTTTAGACCCTTGTGCGACTCTCTAGAACCCCATAGAGACCCCTAGAACCCCACAGAGACCCCTAGAACCCCATAGGCATACTTAAAACCCCATAGAGACCTCAAGGCCCCCATAGATGCATCTAGAACATTATAGACACCTCTAGAACTTTGTAGGCCCGTTTAAAACCCCATAGAGACCCCTAGAACCCCATAGACATTTCTGGAATCCTGTAGGCATATCTAGAACCCCATAGAGACCCCTAGAACCCCATAGACACTGCAGAAGAACCTTCAGCAGAACCTCTTGGGTACCAGAAGAACTTTGGAGAAACCACCGGGACTGTTTGGACACCCCTGGACCCTCATGGATATCTCGAGGTTGGGATCTTCCAGTCTCTCTTTTGGACCCTCCCAATCTCTCTTGTTCCCCTTTTTTTTTTTGCTTTGCTCAATAAAAGAGAATTTCAGATCTTGATTTGTGAAGAAACTGGGATTTGGGATCTGGAGGGGTCTGGGGTTGGAATTTGGGATCGAGGGTGGGGGGGAATCTGGGAATTGCTCCAGTTACTCTGGAGAATTAAACCAGTTAAACCAGTTACAATAGTTAAATCCAGACCCCACACTCACCCCTTGGGCACCCCTGAGTCAGGAACATCCCAGCACTGCCGACTTGAGGGACCCAAAAAATTCCAGGAAGTTTTGGGTTTGTTTATATCCAATTCTGTAACGGAGCCAAAATTCCTCGGGGAAAGGGATGGAAGAGTCAGGAATGAAGGGAAGATTTTGGGCTCGTTATAAATGATAGTAGATGGTAGTAGATGCAACTTATTTAAAAAACATAATATAACATAACAAGGTGATTTTAAACAGAATGGTTTTATCATATAATTTCTTTTATCTAGTGTCCATGCTTCACTTCAGAGCTTAGTATTCTGGTTTATACAAACCCCAGTGCTTTTGTGATTAACACGAATCTTTTATCAATTACCACACCCCTGAGAGGCCTGACCTAGAGAATAAATGTGTTGGATCTTCGAGGCTTCTTGTGAGTTGAGGTGGAGAAATGTGAGGGGAAAATGGGGAAAAATGAGGGGAAAAGGGAGAGGAAATGTGAAGGGAAAATGGCGGAAACTGTGAGGGGACAAAAAGGGCGGGAAAACGTGAGGGGAGAAAAAGGGCGGGAAAACGTGAGGGGAGAAAATGGAGGAAAAGTGAGGGGAGAAAAGAGCAGGAAATGTGAGGGGAAAAATGAGGGGAAAAGGGAGAGGAAATGTGAAGGGATAAAAGAGAGGAAGGTGAGGGGGAGAGTGGGAAATGTGAGGGGAAAAAGGATGATAAATGTGAGGGGGAAAAAAGACGGGAACTGTGAGGGGACAAAAAGGGCGGGAAAACGTGAGTGAGAAAAGGACAGGAAAGGTGAGAGGGAAAATGGGGGGAAATGAGGAGAAAAGGGAAAGGAATTGTGAGGGGGAAAAAGAAGAAGGTGAGGGGGGAAATAGTGGAAAACGTGAGGGGGAAAAAAGGCCGGGAAACTTGAGGGGAAAAATGATGGGAAAAGGGAGAGGAAATGTGAAGGGAAAAAAGAGAGGAAGGTGAGGGGAAGAGTGGGAAACGTGAGGGGAGAAAAGGGTGGGAAACGTGAGGGAAGAAAAAGACAGGAAATGTGAGGGTGAAAATGGGGGAAAATGAGGGGGAAAGGGAGAGGAATTGTGAGGGGGAAAAATAGAGGAAGGTGAGGGGGAAAGGGTGGGAAACATGAGGGGAGAAAAGGAACTGCCAACCTGTTTCAATTCCTGGAAACTCCATGGCTTCGCAGAAATCAGCTCTTCCTTTCGGTTTCACCTCAAACCTGTTACTGCCCGTTGCCTGAGGAATCTTGGCACCTTTACAGAAATTTAACCCAATTGTAACCCAAAACTTTCTGGAATTTTTTGGGTCCCTCAAGTCGCCAGTGCTGGGATGTTCCTGACTCAGGGGTGCCCAAGGGGTGAGTGTGGGGCCTGGATTTAACTGCTGTAACTGGTTTGGAGAATTAAACCATTTACACCAGTTACACGGGAGAAATCAACCAGTTAAACCAATTAGCCCCATTCTGTGAACCTTACAGGGACCCCCAAACCTGCCCTCAGGGCACCCTCAGGTACCTGCCCCAGGTGTGTCTTTCCTGAGGCAGGGACATTCCAGGACTCACAAATCCAAGTGAGTTCTGGGTCTGTTCATAGAATTCCATGGCAGGGAAGGAGCAGGCAATTTCGGGGACGCACAAAATTCCGGGAAATTTTTGGGTCTGTCTATATCCAATTCTGTAAAGGTGTCAAAATTCAATGGGAAAGGAATTGAAGCAAAAATCAAAGGGTTAAAATCATTATGTGTCAGAGGAGGGAGGGCGGGGATTGAGTTTTGGCAAAACTGGAAGCTCGCTTTTGGGTTTGGTCACTTTGATCATAATTTGGTGGGGAAAGCAGCCGAGAGCACCGGGAGGAGACCCCAGAGCGGAGACAGAAGGTTCTGGAACCAGGAGAGCTCAGAGCTGAGGGGATCCCAGAGCTGAGGAGATCCCAGAGCTGAGGAGATCCCAGAGTTCAGCAGATCCCAGAGCTGAGCACATCCCAGAGCTGAGGAGATCCCGGAGCTGAGCACATCCCACAGCTACAATGGGGTCGTTACTGAGCCGCAGTGTGGAGATGCAGATCACCAACAGGACCCGGGACCTCTCCTTGGGGAACCCCAGGTGAGGCTGGGGAGGAACTGGGGGGACCCTCGGGGTGCTGTGGGGAATCTCCGGGTGGGATCTTCCAGGTGGGATCTTCTTCCATCCCCTGCTGCTCCCTCCAGCATCTCCCACCAATCCCACCCCATTTCTCCCCACAGGATGTATTTTGAATGTGGCTCCTGCTCCGAGCGCCCCACGTCACGGTTGGTCCCCACTTCCTCCGACACTTGCCTCTTCCAGGGCTCCTTCCCATTTTGGGGAATCGCTGGGATCCTGGTCTACGAGGCCGAGTCCTTCACCTTGGCCATCTACTTCTCCAACCCCATTGACTACAACAAATTCTCCATGGAGCTGGGCCTGGAGCTGTCCCTGAGCAAAGCCCACCGGGGCAGGCTGGACAACGTCTACGCCCGCATGGCCAAAGGCGCCTACTCCAGTTCCTGCGTGGACTTCAAGTTTGATCGTGTCATCGTGGACAGGAGCGACGGGATCATCCAGCTCAGTGACGGCCCCGTCAAGGTGACGGCCACCATGTCCAACAGCAAGACCGCCACGCTCATGGTGGTGCTGGAGGAACATTTGAGGACTGGGAGAAGAAGCTAAGATTGAGACCCCCCTGAATGGATTCCAGGAGAAATGAGAACCTGCAGGATCTTCAATGAAACCTCCTGGATATCCCAGGAACCCTGAAAAACCCCGCAGACACCCCAGAACCCCGCAGACACCCCCAGAACCCAGTAGACACCCCCAGAACCCAGTAGACACCCCCAGAACCCCGCAGACACTCCCAGAACCAAGTAGACACCCCCAGAACCCCGCAGACACCCCCAGAACCCAGTAGACACTTCTAGAAACTTGTCACCTTGAATGCTGCAGACTCTCCAGAAGAACCTTGGAGAAACCACTGGGACAATTTGGACACCCCTGGACCCTCATGGATCTCAAGGTTGGGATGTTCCAGTCCCTCTTTTGGACCCTCCCAATCTCTCTTGTTCTCCTTTTTTTTTGCTTTGCTCAATAAAAAGAGAATTTCAGAATTTGGTTTGTGGAGTAAAGAAATTGGGATCTGGGATCTGGAGGGATCTGGGGTTGGAATTTGGGATCGGGGGTGGTGTAACGGTGGGTCTGGATTTTCCCTCATTTTTTTGCCTCAAAGAAGACCCCGAGGACCCCCACCCTGGTCGGTTTTGGGCAGGAGTTTTCTGGCCGGGTCCAGGTGGGTGCTTGCCAAGGGACTGTGTGCAGGTGTGTCACTGTGGAGGTGTGTCACTGTGCAGGTGTGTCACTGTGCAGGTGTGTCACTGTGCTGTCATGGTACCAGCTGAAGTTGCATGTACTGCACGTCTGCACCTGCCTCCTGGAGCACTTCACAATGCTCCATAAAACTTCCCACATCTTGGCCAGAATCCACTCACTTTGGGAAAGGACTATAAAAAAGTGACTCTGTGGAGAAGTTTTTAGTATTTCCCACAGATGAAGCCCCATCCATTGGCTGCCCCACGAGAACATCCATCTTTACTGTTGGTAGTTATTCCCCCAGCCCCTCTTTTTCTCTCTCTACTTTGTTTCCTTTATCTCTACCCTCTATTGCAACTGAGTTGTTGGCATTCAAGAAAAATGAGTTGCTGTGAATAAACTGATTTGTCCCCCACTGTTTGCCTTTTTGCACCTCAGAGACCCAAAAAGGAACCATCAGAAATAAAATATCCGAGCAATCCCCCGGAGTCTGCGCTTCATTTTGGGGAGGGGGCACCTGAGGAATTGGGGAGGACATTTCCTACCTTTATCACTTCATGTTTTCTTCTCTTTTCCTTTCATGTTTCCTGGCTTTTTTTCCACTCATGATTCTTCCCCTTTTCTCCCCTCACGGTTCCGCCATTTTCTCCCCTCACGTTTTCCCGCCCTTTTTATCCCCTCACGGTTCCGCCATTTTCTCCCCTCACGTTTTCCCGCCCTTTTTGTCCCCTCACGGTTTCGCCCATTTTCTCCTCACTTTTCCCACCCTTTTTCTAACAGAACTGCTTTAATTCTGCAATGTAACTGGTAAGTAACTTCTCCCCCTCTGATCCCAATTCCTTTCATTCCCCCCAGCCCCCCGGATCCCATATTGTCCCCCCCCAAATCCCATAAATGAGGATGGGGTCCCATGATGGAGAGGGTGGGTCAGGACCCCCCAAAAGAACCCTGAGTCATGGCTGAGACACCCCAAAAATCACCTCCCAAAACCCCCCTGAGAGGCCTGACCTGGAGAATAAATGTGTTGGATCTTCGAGGCTTCTTGTGGGGTGAGGTGGAGAAATGTGAGGGGAAAATGGGGAAAAATGAGGGGAAAAGGGAGAGGAAATGTGAAGGGAAAAAGAGAGGAAGGTGAGGGGAAAAGAGCAGAAAATGTGAGGGGGAAAATGGCGGGAAAACGTGAGGGGACAAAATTCTCCAGTGTAACTCAGTTTTAGTCCTCTATCAGAATCAGTTTAACTGGTTTAACTGGTTACATTCTCCAGTGTAACTCATGGAACTGGTTTATTTCTCTACCAGAACTGGTTGAACTGGTTTATCTCTCCAGCACAACTGGAGTCACTGGTGTGACTGGTTCATGCAATAGTATTCCCCCCGGTGATTCTGAGGTCCCCCCATATCCCAGGGGTCCCAGCCCAGATCCCAGACACCGGCAGATCCCAGATCCTTCTCCAGATCCGGGGTTCCCTCCTCCCAAATCCCCCCCCAAAATCCCCCTATAACCTTGGACCTTCCCATTCCCAGATTTCCCCCCGATCCCAAATTCCAACCCCAGACCCCTCCAGATCCCAGATCCCAGTTTCTTTACTCCACAAATCAAGATCTGAAATTCTCCTTTTATTGAGCAAAGCAAAAAAAAAGGGGGAACTAAAGAGATTGGGAGGGTCCAAAAGAGAGACTGGAAGATCCCAACCTCGAGATGTCCAGGAGGGTCCAGGGGTGTCCAAATTGTCCCGGTGGTTTCTCCAAGGTTCTTCTGGTACCCAAGAGGTTCTGCTGAAGGTTCTTCTGGAGTGTCTATGGGGTTCTAGGGGTCTCTATGGGGTTCTAGGGGTCTCTATGGGGTTTTAGACATGCCTACAAGGTTCTAGAAGCGCCTATGGGGTTCCAAGGGTCTCTATGGGGTTCTAGATATGCCTACAGGATTCCAGAAATGTCTGTGGAGTTCTAGGAGACTCTATGGGGTTCTGGGGGTGTCTGCAGGGTTCTCAGGTCGTCCCTGTGGTTCCAGAGCCGTCCAGGAGGTCCTGCTGAAGATCCTGCAGGTTCTCATTTCTCCTGGCAGCGTTTTCCTGGTCGGGGGGTGGGTCTCAATCGTGGCTTAGTCCCTCAGTCCTCCAATGTTCCTCCACCACCACCTTGAGGGTGGAGGTGGTGGCGTAGGATATGGAGGCCGTCACCTTGACGGGGCCGTCGCTGAGCTGAGCAGTCCCGTGGTTCTCATCCACGATGACACGGACAAACTTGATGTCCGAGCAGGAACTGGAGTAGGCGCCTTTGGCCATGCGGGCGTAGACGTTGTCCAGCCTGCCCCGGTGGGCTTTGCTCGGGGACAGCTCCAGGCCCAGCTCCATGGAGAATTTGTTGTAGCCAATGGGGTTGGAGAAGTAGATGGCCAAGGTGAAGGACTCGGCCTCGTAGACCAGGATCCCAGCGATTCCCCAAAATGGGGGGGCCCCGGGGAAGAAGGAGCTGTCACTGGAGCCAGGATGCAAATCTGGCAGGGGGGGCCTGGAGCAGGAGCCACGTTCAAAGTACATCCTGTGGGGAGAAACGGGGTGGGATTGGTGGGAGATGCTGGAGGGAGCAGCAGGGGATGGAAGAAGATCCCACCTGGAAGATCCCACCCGGAGATTCCCCACAGCACCCCGAGGGTCCCCCCAGTTCCTCCCCAGCCTCACCTGGGGTTCCTCAGGGTGATGTTCTGGGTCCTGTTGGTGATCTGGATCTCCACAGTGCGGCTCAGAAATGCCCCCATTGTAGCTCTGGGATGTGCTCAGCTCCAGGATCTCCTCAATTCTGGGATGTCCTCAGTTCTGGGATCCCCTCAGCTCTGGGATCTCTGTGCCTCCAGCTCCTTCTGTCCCCACTCTGGAGTCTCCTCCCGGTGCTCTCGGCACAGCCAGGGTCCAATCCCTCGGGATCAAAGTGCATAGCCTCCAACCCTGCTGCTTATCAAGAATGAGAACTTTCACTTTCACTGCAGGTTTCCCAAGCCCTGCTCCTTCCTTGCCATGGAATTTTATGAACAGACCCAAAACTCACTTGGATTTGTGAGGCACCAATCCTGGAATGACCCTGTCTCCAGAGGGACACACCTGGGGCAGGTACCTGAGGGTGACCTGAGGAAAGGTTTGGGGGTCCCTGTAATGGTCACAGTATGGGGTGAACTGGTTTGACTGGTGTAACTGGTTTAATTCTCCAGTGTAACAGGTGGAACTCAGTTTTAGTCCTCTATCAGAATCAGTTTAACTGGTTTAACTGGTTACATTCTCCAGTGTAACTCATGGAACTGGTTTATTTCTCTACCAGAACTGGTTGAACTGGTTTATCTCTCCAGCACAACTGGAGTCACTGGTGTGACTGGTTCATGCAATAGTATTCCCCCCGGTGATTCTGAGGTCCCCCCATATCCCAGGGGTCCCAGCCCAGATCCCAGACACCGGCAGATCCCAGATCCTTCTCCAGATCCAGGGTTCCCTCCTCCCAAATCCCCCCCCAAAATCCCCCTATAACCTTGGACCTTCCCATTCCCAGATTTCCCCCCGATCCCAAATTCCAACCCCAGACCCCTCCAGATCCCAGATCCCAGTTTCTTTACTCCACAAATCAAGATCTGAAATTCTCCTTTTATTGAGCAAAGCAAAAAAAAAGGGGGAACTAAAGAGATTGGAAGGGTCCAAAAGAGAGACTGGAAGATCCCAACCTCGAGATGTCCAGGAGGGTCCAGGGGTGTCCAAATTGTCCCGGTGGTTTCTCCAAGGTTCTTCTGGTACCCAAGAGGTTCTGCTGAAGGTTCTTCTGGAGTGTCTATGGGGTTCTAGGGGTCTCTATGGGGTTCTAGGGGTCTCTATGGGGTTCTAGGAGTCTCTATGGGGTTTTAGACATGCCTACAAGGTTCTAGAAGCGCCTATGGGGTTCCAAGGGTCTCTATGGGGTTCTAGATATGCCTACAGGATTCCAGAAATGTCTGTGGAGTTCTAGGAGTCTCTATGGGGTTCTGGGGGTGTCTGCAGGGTTCTCAGGTCATCCCTGTGGTTCCAGAGCCGTCCAGGAGGTCCTGCTGAAGATCCTGCAGGTTCTCATTTCTCCTGGCAGCGTTTTCCTGGTCGGGGGGCGGGTCTCAATCGTGGCTTAGTCCCTCAGTCCTCCAATGTTCCTCCACCACCACCTTGAGGATGGAGGCGGTGGCGTAGGACATGGTGGCCGTCACCTTGACGGGGCCGTCGCTGAGCTGAGCAGTCCCGTGGTTCTCATCCACGATGACACGGACAAACTTGATGTCCGAGCAGGAACTGGAGTAGGCGCCTTTGGCCATGCGGGCGTAGACGTTGTCCAGCCTGCCCCGGTGGGCCTTGACCGGGGACAGCTCCAGGCCCAGCTCCATGGAGAATTTGTTGTAGTCAATGGGGTTGGAGAAGTAGATGGCCAAGGTGAAGGACTCGGCCTCGTAGACCAGGATCCCAGCGATTCCCCAAAATGGGGAGGCCCCGGGGAAGAAGGAGCTGTCACTGGAGCCGGGATGCAAATCTGGCCGGGGGGGCCTGAAGCAGGAGCCACGTTCAAAGTACATCCTTTGGGGAGAAACGGGGTGGGATTGGTGGGAGATGCTGGAGGGAGCAGCAGGGGATGGAAGAAGATCCCACCTGGAAGATCCCACCCGGAGATTCCCCACAGCACCCCGAGGGTCCCCCCAGTTCCTCCCCAGCCTCACCTGGGGTTCCTCAGGGTGACGTCCCGGGTCCTGTTGGTGATCTGGATCTCCACAGTGCGGCTCAGTAACGACCCCATTGTAGCTCTGGGATCTCTTCAGCTCTGGGATCTCCTCAGCTCCAGGTTCTCCTCAGTTCTGGGATCTCCTCAGTCCTGGGATCTCCTCAGTTCTGGGATCTCCTCAGTTCCAGGATCTCCTCATCTCCGGGATCTCCTCATCTCCAGGATTTCCTCAGTTCCGGGATCTCCTCAGCTCTAGGAACTCCTCAGTTCCAGGATCTCCTCAGTCCTGGGATCTCCTGAGCTCTGGGATCTCCTCAGTTCTGGGATCTCCTCAGTTCTGGGATCTCCTCAGTTGCAGGATCTCCTCAGTTCTGGAATCTCCTCCTCTCCGGGATCTCCTCAGTTCCGGGATCTCCTCAGTTGCAGGATCACCTCACTTTAGGGATCTCCTCAGCTCTGGGATCTCCTCAGCTCTGGGATCTCCTCAGCTCTGAGCTCTCCTGGTTCCAGACCCTTCTGTCCCCATTCCGGGGTGTCCTCCCGGTGCTCTCAGCACACCCAGAACTGTTCACCCCACCAAAACCACCGCCCTTATTATCAAAGTGACCAAACCCCGTCGCTGTTATCTCCAAAAACGAGAACTTTCACTTTTGCCAGAAACCCAAACCCTGCCCCTTCCTTCTCGTTGCATTTTGGCACCGATATAAACAGAGCCAAAAAATTTCTGGAATTGTATGTGTCCCCGAAATCTCTGGCCCCAGGATGCCCCTGTCTTGTAAGGTACCTGGTTTAACTGGTGTAACTGGTTTGACTGGTTTAATTCCCCAATATAACTGATTTGACTCGTTTAATTCTGTAATGTAACGTATTTAACTGGTTTGACTGGTTTAATTCCCCAATATAACTGATTAGACTGGTTTAATTCTGTAATGTAACACATTTAACTGGTTTGACTGGTATTGCTGGTTTAACTCAATTGCAATTTGACTGGTTTAACTGGTTTATTTCTCTAATGGAACTGCTTTAACTGGTTAAACTCTTAATGGAACTGCTTTAATTGGTTTATTTCTCTAATGGCACTGGTTTAACTGGTTTATTTCTCTAATGGAACTGCTTTAACTGGTTAAACTCTTAATGGAACTGCTTTAATTGGTTTATTTCTCTAATGGCACTGGTTTAACTGGTTTATTTCTCTAATGGAACTGCTTTAACTGGTTAAACTCTTAATGGAACTGCTTTAACTGGTTTATTTCTCTAATGGCACTGGTTTAACTGGTTTATTTCTCTAATGGAACTGCTTTAACTGTTTATTTCTCCAATGTAACTGGTTTAACTGGTTTATTTCTCCAATCAAACTGCTTTAACTGGTTAAGCTCTTAATGGAACTGCTTTAATTGGTTTATTTCTCTAATGGCACTGGTTTAACTGGTTTATTTCTCTAATGAAACTGCTTTAACTGTTTATTTCTTCAATGTAACTGGTTTAACTGGTTTATTTCTCCAATCAAACTGCTTTAACTGGTTAAGCTCTTAATGGAACTGCTTTAATTGGTTTATTTCTCTAATGGCACTGGTTTAACTGGTTTATTTCTCTAATGGAACTGCTTTAACTGGTTAAACTCTTAATGGAACTGCTTTAACTGGGTTATTTCTCTAATGGCACTGGTTTAACTGGTTTATTTCTCTAATGAAACTGCTTTAACTGTTTATTTCTTCAATGTAACTGGTTTAACTGGTTTATTTCTCCAATCAAACTGCTTTAACTGGTTAAGCTCTTAATGGAACTGCTTTAATTGGTTTATTTCTCTAATGGCACTGGTTTAACTGGTTTATTTCTCTAATGGAACTGCTTTAACTGGTTTATTTCCCTAATGGAACTGCTTTAACTGGTGGTGAGGAAGAAGAGGGTGAGGGTGACGAAGGTCCCATGAGCTCTTTCCAGAAATAAAATATCTGAGCAATCCCCCAGAGTCTGCACTTCATTTTGGGGAAGAGGCACCTGAGGAATTGGGGAGGACATTTCCTGCCTTTATCACTTCACGTTTTCTTCTCTTTTCCCTTCATGTTTCCTGGCTTTTTTTTCCACTCATGATTCTTCCCCTTTTCTCCCCTCACGTTTTCCCGCCCTTTTCTCCCCTCACGTTTTCCCGCCCTTTTTCTCCCCTCACGTTTCCCGCACTTTTTGTCCCCTCACGGTTCCCGTCCTTTTCCGCCATTTTCTCGCCTCCCGGGTCCGCCCTTTTCTCCCCTCACGTTTTCCCGCCCTTTTTGTCCCCTCACGTTTCCAGCCCATTTTCCCCTCACGTTTCCCAGCCTTTTTCTTACAGAACTGCTTTAATTCTCCGATATAACTGGTAAGTAACTTCTCCCCTTCTCATCCCTATTCCTTTCATTCCTCTCCACCTCCCCGGACCCCAGATTGTCCCCCCCAATCCCAAATGTGCCCTTCTTATCCCTGAACCTCCCCAGATCCCAAATTCTTCCCCAGATTCTTCCCCAGATTCCGGTTTCCCCCCCTAAATCCCAGATCCGCCTCTCCTCAATTCCTTCCCTTGCCCCCACTGGAATCCCCATTTCCAAACTCCTCAAATTCCCTCCAGTCTCAAATTTCCCCCTGGATCCCAAGACCCCCTCCAGTCTCTTATTCCCCCACCAGATCACAAATGGGGGATCCAAGATTTAGGATTTCCAAGGCTTGGAATCCCCAAGGTTTGGGGTCTCCAAGGTTGGGGTCACCAGTATCGGGGGTCCACAGGATTTGGACTTCCCAAGGTTTAGGGTCCCAAAATTTTGGGTCTCCAAGGTTTTGGGATCCCCAAGGCTGAGGGTGGTTCTGAGGTTTGGGATTTCCACGCTTTGGGATCTTCAGGGTTTGGGCTCCTCATGGTCAGGGGTCCCTAAAGTGGGGAGGGATCCCCCTTAAAGCCCCCCTAAAAAGAGGGTCCCCATTTTGGGGGTGCCCTCAACACCCTGGGTGGTTCCCAGCCCCCCAAAGTTCCCCCAAAAAGAGCAGCGCCCTTTCTGTAGTCCCCCCCTCAATGACCAGGAGGTTTTATTGCCCCCCAAAATCCCATAAATGGGAGGGGGGGGGGGGGAGGTTCCTATGCTAGGGAGGGGGTTGGTCAGGACCCCCCAAAATCCCCCCAAAAAGAGCAGCCCCCACTCTGTGGTGGCGCCCCCTAGCGGCCAGGAGGTTTTATTGTCCCCCCTCTCTATGGTAACCCCCCCCCAATGACACACAACGCCCCCTAGCGGCCAGGAGGTTTTATTGTCCCCCCTCTCTATGGTAACCCCCCCCCCAATGACACACAACGCCCCCTAGCGGCCAGGAGGTTTTATTATCCCCCCCAAAAAAACCCCACAAATGAAGGGTGAGGATCCCAAAGCTGGGGTGGGTGGGTGGGTCAGGACCCCCCAAAACCCCCCGGAGCCCCACAGAAGGAGGGTCCCAGCCCCAGCACGGCGCAGTCAGCGGCAGCCATGGGGCAGCGGCCACAGCGACAGCCCAGGGCCACCGGGATGGTGACAGAGGGGTCGGTGCCGGGGGGGCAGCCCCCCAAAATCCAGCGCTCGTAGCGGACCCCCGAGTAGGTGCAGGCGGCCTGGCGGGGGGGGCCCAGGGGGCTGCGGTAAACGGGCTCCTGGAGGGGGGGGGACACCCCAAAAATCGCATCAAGACCCCTCCCCAAAAAAATCCCGCTGGCTCCAAGTGCCCCCGGAGCGGGTTTGTCACCCTAAATCCACGCCAGGACTCCCCAAATCCCCCCAGAATCCCCCATAACCAAAACACCCCAAAATTCCCCCCAAATTCCCCCGTAACTCCCCCCAAATCCCCCATAACTCCCCCCCAACCCCCCCAAAACCCGCCCCAAACCCCCTCAAATCCCCCCAAATCCCTCTCAAATCTCCCCCAAATCCCCCCAAAGCTCCCCCCAACACCCCCAAACCATCCCTAAACCCCCTCAAATCCCTCTAGATCCCCCCAAACCCCCCAGAACTCCCCCCCAACCTCCTCAAAACCCGCCCCAAACCCCCTCAAATCCCCCCAAATCCCTCTCAAATCTCCCCCAAATCCCCCCAACCCCCCCATATCCCTCCCAATCCCCTCAAAACCCACCCCAAGCCCCCAAATCCCTCTAGATCCCCCCAAATCCCCCCAGACCCCCATAAGTCCCCCCCAAACCCCCCAAATCCCCCATAACTCCTCCCCAAAATCCCCCATAACTCCCCCAAACCCCCCAAAACCCTCCCTAAACCACCTCAAATCCATCTAGATCCCCCCAAATCCCCCCATAACTCCCCCCAACCACCACAAAATCCCCCATAACTCCCCCCAACCCCCCCAAAATCCCCCTTAACTGCCCCCCCAAATCCCCCATAACTCCCCCCAAACCTTCCATAACTCCCCCCAACCCCCCCAAAATCCCCCTTAACTCCCCCCCAAATCCCCCATAACTCCCCCCAACCCCCCCAAAATCCCCCTTAACTGCCCCCCAAATCCCCCATAACTCCCCCCAAACCTTCCATAACTCCCCCCAACCCCCCCAAACCCTCCATAACTCTCCCCCAAATCCCCCCCAAATCCTCCCCAGCTCCCCCCGAGCTCAGTCGGTACCCGGGTGCGGCAGAAGCCCCCGCAGGCCGTGGCTGTCACCGCCCGGCACTGGGGACACTCGTCCTTCTCCAGCGCCACCGTCACGTTCACGGGCCGGCACGGGGGGCGGCCGAGACCCCCCCCCAAAAACACCGACCCCCCCCCGGGCAGGGGGCTCAGCACGGCCGGGGGGTTCCCGCGGCTCCCCAAAAGCCCGGGGGTCGCCACGAGGGTCAGCAGGGCCACGAGCTGCCGGGGGGAGGGGGGCAGTGAGGAATTGGGGAGGGGGATTGTGGGACCCCCCCCAACCCATAATTGGGGTCCTATGGGTCCCCACCCCATAATTGGGGTCCTTCAGGAATTGGGGAGGGGGCTTGTGGGACCCCCCACCCCATAATTGGGGGTCCTTTGGGTCCCCCACCCCATAATTGGGGGTCCCTGAGGAATTGAGGGGGGTCTTGTGGGACCCCCACCCCATAATTGGGGATCCTTTGGGCCCTCCGCTCCATAATTGGGGGCCCTTGGTCCCATAATTGGGGGTCCCTGAGGAATTGGGGGCGGTCCTTTGGGTCCCTCACCCCATAATTGGGGTCCTTTGCCCCATAATTGGGGGTCCCATGGTACCCCCACCCCATAATTGGGGTCCTTTGCCCCATAATTGGGGGTCCTATGGTACCCCCACCCCATAATTTGGGGTCCTTTGGGCCCCCCACCCCATATTGGGGGTCCCTGAGGAATTCGGGGGGGATCTTGTGGGACCCCCCCACCCCAAAACTGGGGGTCCTTTGCCCCATAATTGGGGGTCCTATGGGTCCCCCCATCCCATAATTGGGGGTCCCTGAGGAATTGGGGGTGGTCCTTTGGGACCCCCACCCCGTAATTTGGGGTCCCCCGCCCATAATTGGGGTCCCCACGGGCCCCCCAATAAAAATTTGGGGGGTCCCATTTCTCCCCCTCCCCCCCTCCCCAAATTTTGGGGTCTCACCTGCACCCCCCCCATGGCGCTGCTGTCCCGGCTCCTCTTTTTTTTTTAATTTCTTATTTTTTAAATTTTCTATTTTTATTTTTTTGGGGGTGGGGGAGGGGGGAGGGGTCTCCCCTTTATCCCCTCCCCCCAAGGTTGTGTGGGGGTGGGGGGAGGGGCACAAATCCCCTCCCCCTCCCCAAATTGTCCTTGGCGCCCCCGCTCCTTTTTTTATTTTATTTTATTTTTTTATTTTTTATTTTTTTTATTTTTTTTGTGGGAGGGGGGGAGGGGAAATGCTTGGGGTGCCCCTCCCCCCCCCATCAAGGCCGAGCTATCCCAGAATCCCCCGCGGCACCGCCTGACCCCTCCCCTCCCCCACCCTCCGGGCTATTTTTAGCTCCCGGCGTCCAATTTTAGAAATTATCCCCCCCCAAAAAAATAAAAATAAAATTTAAAATGAAATTAAAAATAAAGTTAAAAATAAAATGAAAAATAAAATTTAAAATGAAATTAAAAATAAAGTTAAAAATAAAATTGAGAATAAAACTTAAAATGAAATTAAAAAGAAAATTGAAAAGAAAATTTAAAAGAAAATCAAAAATAAAATTAAAAATAAAGTTAAAAAGAAAATTAAAAAGAAAATTTAAAATAAAATTTAAAATAAAACAACTCTAAATAATAAATAATAAATGTAATAATAAATAATAAAAGTACTAATAAATAATAAATGTAAAAAAAATCCCCAAAATTCGAAAAAAAACCCCAAAAAATTTGAAAAAGAGACCCTAAAACGAAAAAAAAAAAAAAAAAAGGGACCCACCCAAAACATGAACAAAAAACTCCAAAAATGTGGAAAAAAACCCCAAAAATGCTCCAAAATCTTGAATTTTTGGCTTTTTTTTTTTAAATCCGAAATTTCTCCGTCCCCTCCCCCCAGCCCGGGTCTATTTTTGGGGGGGTGGGGGAGGGGCGGGGAGATCCCTGCGGGGTGGGGGAGGGGCGCAGCTGCTGCGGTCACTCTGTGGTCACTCAGTGGTCAGTGTGTGGTCAGTGGTCACTCAGTGGTCACTCAGTGGTCACTCAGTGGTCACTCAGTGGTCACTGTGGTCACTCAGTGGTCACTCAGTGGTCAGTGGTCACTGTGGTCACTCAGTGGTCAGTGGTCACTCAGTGGTCACTCAGTGGTCACTCAGTGATCAGTGGTCACTCAGTGGTCACTCAGGGGTCACTGTGGTCACTCAGTGGTCACTGTGGTCACTCAGTGGTCACTCAGTGGTCAGTGGTCACTCAGTGGTCACTCAGGGGTCACTGTGGTCACTCAGTGGTCACTCAGGGATCAGTGGTCAGTGGTCACTGTGGTCACTCAGGGGTCACTGTGGTCACTCAGGCTCCGGCCATGCTCCGGCCGTGGCTCCTCCTGGGGCTCCTCCTGCTCTGGGGGAGCTCGGGGGGGGCTCAGGAACCCCCGGAGCTTCTTCATCACCATCATCATCATCATCATGGAGGAGAGGAGGAAGGACTGAGCCACCATCATCATCATCATCATCATCATCAACAGCAGGAAGGGCTGAGCCTTCATCATCATCATCAACAGGACAGGGAGGAAGGCCAAGCACAGCTTCATCATCATCATCATCAACAGCAGGAAGGGCTGAGCCTTCATCACCATCACCATCATCACCAGGACAGGGAGGAAGGCCAAGCACAGCTTCATCATCACCATCATCATCATCATCATCAGGGGGATGAAGGCCCCACCGGTGATCACCATCATCATCATCATCATCGAGAAGAGGAGGAAGGCCAAGCACAGCTTCATCATCATCATCATCAACAGGAGGAAGAGCTGAGCCTTCATCACCATCACCATCATCATCATCAACAGGAGGAAGGGCTGAGCCACCATCATCACCATGAAGGGGATGAAGGGTTGAGCCATCATCATCATCACCATGAAGGGGATGAAGGGCTGAGCCATCATCATCATCACCATGAAGGGGATGAAGGGCTGAGCCATCATCATCATCACCATGAAGGGGATGAAGGGCTGAGCCATCATCATCATCATCACCATGAAGGGGATGAAGGGCTGAGCCATCATCATCATCAACAGCAGGAAGGGGATGAAGGCCCCACCGGTGATCAGCACCATCATCATCATCAGCATCATCAGGAGGAAGAGCTGAGCCTTCATCATCATCATCATCATCACCATCACCATGAAGGGGATGAAGGCCCCACCGGTGATCACCATCATCATCATCATGAGGAGGAGGAGGAAGAGCCCCCCAGCCACCATCATCATCATCATCATCACCATGGCGACCAAGGCCAAGGCCGAGGCCGTGAGGATGAGGAGGCTGAAGGCCACGGGGGGGATGAAGGCCACGGGGGGGATGAAGGCCGTCACCATGACGACGACGATGATGACGATGATGATGAAGGCCACCCGCCCCACCCCCACCAAGGCCGTCCCCATGGCGACCCCCCCAGCTCCGAGGAGGAGGAGGAGGATGATGGTGATGAAGATGAAGATGATGAAGACCAAGATGGCGGCGCCGACAGCTCCGAGGAAGAGGAGGAGGAAGGTGGAAATTTTGGGGGGGGGGGAGGAAGATTTTGGGGTGGGGCTCCGGGAATTTGAGGTGACCCCTCCCCAAAAACCGCAGGGAGTGAGGAAGAGGAGGAGGAGGAGGAGGAGGAGGAAGGTGAGGCCGAAGGGCGGTACCGGCCCGGCTCCATCTGCAGCTACTGCAGCTACTGCAAGGTGGGGAGGGGGATTGTGGGGGGATTTGGGGGGGGATTTGGGGGAAATTTTGGGGGGTTTGGAGAAGTTTTGGGGGGCCTTGAAGGGATTTTGGGGAGATTTTGGGGGGGATTTTGGGGGGTCTGGAGCAATTTTGGGGGGATTGGAGCCCATCCAGGGGGGTTTTGGGGGGATTTTGGGGGGTCTGGAGCAGCTCTGGGGGGCCTTGAGGGGATTTTGGGGAGTTTGGAGCAGTTCCAGGGGGGCTTTGGGGGGATTTTGGGGAGATTTTGGGGGGATTTTGGGGGATTTGGAGAAGTTTTGGGGGGAGTCTCGAAGGGATTTTGGGGGGTTTGGAGCCGATCCAGGGGGGGGGTTTTGGGGGGATTTTGGGGGGTCTGGAGCAGTTTTGGGGGGATTTTTGGGGGGGTTGGAGCCGATCCAGGGGGGTTTTGGGGGGATTTTGGGGGGTTTGGAGAAGTTTTGGGGGGACCTCGAAGGGATTTTGGGAGGTCTGGAGCAGCTTTGGGGGGATTTGGGGGAGATTTTGGGGGGTTTGGAGCAGCTCCAGGGGGGGTTTGGGGGTTCTGGAGCAATTTTGGGGAGATTTTTGGGGGGTCTGGAGCAGCTCCAGGGGGATTTTGGGGGGATTTTGGGGAGACTTCGGGGGTTTTGGGGTCTCTGGGAGGATTTGGGGAGATTTTGGGGAAATTTTGGGGGGGTTTGGAGCAGTTTTGGGGGGCCTTGAGGGGATTTTGGGGGGTCTGGAGCAGTTCCAGGGGGGTTTTGGGGAGATTTTGGGGGGTCTGGAGCAGCTCTGGGAAGCCTTGAGGGGATTTTGGGGAGATTTTGGGGGGATTTTGGGGGGTCTGGAGCAGCTCCAGGGGGGTTTCGGGGGGCTTGGAGCAGTTTTGAGGGATTTTGAGGGAATTTTGGGGGGTCTGGAGCCGATCCAGGGGGGTTTTGGGGAGATTTTGGGGGGTCTGGAGCAGTTTTGGGGGGATTTGGGGGGAATATTGGGGGGTTTGGAGCCTCTCCAGGGGGGATTTTGGGGGCACCTCGGGGGTTTTGGGGTCTCCGGAAGGATTGGGGGAGATTTTGGGGGGATTTGGGGGAGTTTGGAGCAGTTCCGGGGGGGGGGTTGGGGGGATTTTGGGGGGGTCTGGAGCAGTTTGGGGGGGCCTCGAAGAGATTTTGGGGGGATCTAGGGGGGGTTGGAGCCGCTCCAGGGGGGAGATTTGGGGGGTCTGGAGCAATTTTGGGGGGAATTTTGGGGGGTCTGGAGCCGATCCAGGGGGGTTTTTGGGGAGGATTTGGGGGGGGGGACTTCGGGGGTTTTGGGGTCTCTGGGAGGATTCGTGGAGATTTTGGGGAAATTTTGGGGGGTTTGGAGAAGTTTTGGGGGGCCTTGAGGGGATTTTGGGGGGTCTGGAGCAGTTTTTGAGGGATTTTGGGGAGATTTTGGGGGGTTTGGAGCCGGTCCAGGGGGGTTTTGGGGAGGATTTTGGGGAGACTTCGGGGGTTTTGGGGTCTCTGGGAGGATTTGGGGAGATTTTGGGGGGGTCTGGAGCAGTTTTGGGGGGCCTTGAAGTGATTTTGGGGGATTTTCGGGAAATTCTGAGGGATTTTGGAGCAGTTCCAGGGGGATTTTGAGGGAATTTTGGGGGGTCTGGAGCAGCTCCAGGGGAATTTTGGGGGGGGATTTTGGGATATTTTTGGGGGGATTTTGGGATTTTGGGGGGGATTTTGGGGTGGATTTTGGGATATTTTTGGGGGGATTTTGGGATATTTTTGGGGGGATTTTGGGGCGATTTTGGGGGATTTTGGGATATTTTGGGGGGATTTTGGGGTGGATTTTGGGATATTTTTGGGGGGATTTTGGGATATTTTTGGGGGGATTTTTGGGGCGATTTTGGGGATTTTGGGATATTTTGGGGGGGATTTTGGGATATTTTTGGGGGGATTTTGGGATTTTTGGGGGGGATTTTGGGGGGATTTTTGGGCCGATTTTGGGGGATTTCGGGATATTTTGGGGGGGATTTTGGGATTTTTGGGGGGGATTTTGGGGGGATTTTTGGGGCGATTTTGGGGATTTTGGGATATTTTGGGGGGGATTTTGGGGATTTCGGGGTGTGGGGACTCCGTGGATGGATCTGGGTGACGATTTTGGGGGAATTTTGGGGGGGAGTTTGGGATATTTTGGGGGATTTTGGGGGGATTTTTGGGATATTTTTGGGGGGAATTTTGGGGCGATTTTTGGGATATTTGGGGGGATTTTCGGGTGGATTTTGGGATATTTTTGGGGGGGCTTTTGGGGATTTTTGGGGGGGATTTTGGGGATTTTTGGGGACTCCGTGGATGGATCTGGGTGACGATTTTGGGGGAATTTTGGGGGAATTTTGGGGATTTTTTTTTTTGGTGCCCCCCCGACCCCTCCCCTCGCCCCCTCCCCAGCACTGCCGGCTCTGCTCGCGCTGTCCCTGCGCCGAGGGCGACCCCTGCCCCCCCTGCCAGGTGACCCCAAATCCCCCCGAAATCCCCCCCAAAAAACCCCCCTCGGGACCCTCGGGGGACCCCCCAAATTCCCCTTGGTGACCCCCTCCCCAAAATCCTCCCCCCCCCCCCTCCCCCCAGGGCTGCCAGTTGTGTTACCTGTGTCCCCTCCTGTGCGACACGGCCTGCCGGCCAGGTGAGACCCCTCCCCAAAATCCCCCCCAAAATCCACCTGGGACCCCCAAAATCCACCTGGGACCCCCAAAATCCACCCCAAAATCCACCCCGGGACCCCCAAAATCCATCTGGGACCCCCAAATCCACCCCAAAATCCACCTGGGACCCCCAAAATCCATCTGGGACCCCCAAATCCACCCCAAAATCCACCTGGGACCCCCAAAATCCACCCCAAAATCCACCCCGGGACCCCCAAATCCACCCCAAAATCCACCCCGGGACCCCCAAAACCAACACGGAGACCCCAAAATCCACCTGGGACCCCCAAATCCACCCCAAAATCCACCTGGGACCCCCAAATCCACCCCAAAATCCACCTGGGACCCCCAAAATCAACCTCGGGACCCCCAAAATCCACCCCAAAACCGACCCCGGGACCCCCAAATCCACCCCAAAATCAACCTGGGACCCCCAAAATCCACCCCAAAAACAACCCCGGGACCCCCAAATCCACCCCAAAACCGACCCCGGGACCCCCAAATCCACCCCAAAATCCACCTGGGACCCCCAAATCCACCCCAAAACCGACCCCGGGACCCCCAAATCCACCCCAAAATCCACCTGGGACCCCCAAATCCACCCCAAAACCGACCCCGGGACCCCCAAATCCACCCCAAAATCCACCTGAGACCCCCAAAATCCACCCCGGGACCCCCTAAATCCACCCCAAAAACAACCCCGGGACCCCCAAATCCACCCCAAAATCCACCTGGGACCCCCAAATCCACCCCAAAACCAACCCCGGGACCCCCAAAATCCACCCCAAAATCCACCTAGGACCCCCAAATCCACCTGGGACCCCCAAAATCCACCCCAAAACCGACCCCGGGACCCCCAAATCCACCCCAAAATCCACCTGGGACCCCCAAAATCCACCCCGGGACCCCCCAGATCCACCCCAAAAACAACCCCGGGACCCCCAAAATCCCCCCAGAATCCCCCCAAATTTCCCCAAAATCAACCCCTGGGACCCCCAAAATCCACCTGGGACCCCAAAATCACCCCCGGGACCCCAGAAATACCCCCCAAAATCCCCCCCAAATCCTCAAAATCCCCCCAAAATCCCCCCAAAATCCCCCCAAAAATCCCCCAAAATCAATCCCTGGGACCCCCAAATTCCACCTGGGACCCCCCAAATCCACCTGGGACCCCAAAATCCCCCCCAAATCCTCAAAATCCCCCCAAATCCCCCCCAAAATCAACCGTGGGACCCCAAAATTCACCTGGGACCCCCAAAATCAACCCCGGGACCCCCGAAATCCCCCCCAAAATCCCCCGAAATCCCCCCAAAATCAACCCCTGGGACCCCCAAAATCCACCTGGGACCCCCCAAAATCCCCCCACCCCAAATTTTTCTTTTTTCCAGGCAGTTTCCTGGACGAGCTCTCGGGGGCGCTGCTCCAGTAAGTTCCCCCCCTCCCCCCCAAAATTTGGGGGGGGGGCCCCAAAATCACCCCCCTGACCCCCCCCCCCCCCCAAATTTCCCCCCCCCTCCCCCCCCCAGGTCTCTCGCCCAATTTTTGGAGCCCCCCGAAGCCTGAGAGGAAATTTGGGGGCGGAGTCGAAGACCCCAGACCCAAAATTGGGGAATTTTTGGGGAGGGGGGGGGAGAGAAGGGAAATAAAAAAAATTATAAGGAGGGGCTCGGGTTTGGGTTTTGGGGGGAATTTGGGGGATTTTGGGGGTCCTGGAGACCCCAACCCTTTTTTTGGGGGGGAGGGGGGGTCCCAAAAATTCCATATTTTCCGTAATTTAGGGGTTTTTTTCCCGATTATTCCACATTTTCCCATTTTTTTGGGTTTTTTCCCTCAAAAAATTTCCACTTTTTCCCATTTTTTTGGGTTTTTCCCTCAAGAAATTTCCCCATTTTCCAGGTTTTTGGGTTTTTTCCCTCAAAAAATTTCAATTTTTTTCCCATTTTTTGGGGGTTTTTTCCCCCCCCCAAAAAAATTCCACATTTTCCCATTTTTGGGTTTTTTTTCCCCCTCAAAAATTTCCACATTTTCTCATTTTTTTGGTTTTTTTCCCTCAAAAAATTTCAATTTTTTTCCCATTTTTTGGGGTTTCCCCCCCCCCAAAAAAAATTCCACATTTTCCCATTTTTGTTTTTTTTTTTCCCCCTCAAAAATTTCCACATTTTCCCATTTTTGGGGTTTTTTCCCTCAAAAAATTTCCACTTTTTCCCATTTTTTTGGTTTTTTTCCTCAAGAAATTTCCCCATTTTCCAAGTTTTTGGGTTTTTTCCCCTGAAAAAATTTCAATTTTTTTCCCATTTTTTGGGGTTTTTTCCCCCCCCCAAAAAAATTCCACATTTTCCCATTTTTGTTTTTTTTTTCCCCTCAAAAATTTCCACATTTTCCCATTTTTTTGGGGTTTTTTCCCTCAAAAAATTTCAATTTTTTTCCCATTTTTGGGGGGTTTCCTCCCCCCAAAAAATTCCACATTTTCCCATTTTTGTTTTTTTTTCCCCTCAAAAATTTCCACATTTTCCCATTTTTTTGGTTTTTTTCCCTCAAAAAATTTCCAGCTTTTTCCCATTTTTGGGGGTTTCCCCCCCCCCAAAAATCCACATTTTCCCATTTTTTGTTTTTTTCCCTCAAAAAATTTCCACTTTTTCCCATTTTTTTGGGTTTTTTCCTCAAGAAAGTTCCCCATTTCCCAGTTTTTTGGGCTTTTTCCCTCAAAAAATTTCAATTTTTTTCCCATTTTTGGGGGTTTTCCCCCCCCCCCCAAAAATCCACATTTTCCCATTTTTGGGTTTTTTTCCCCCCTCAAAAATTTGCACATTTTCCCATTTTTTGGGTTTTTTCCCTCAAAAAATTTCCACTTTTTCCCATTTTTTGGGGGTTTTTCCCCCCCCAAAAAAATTCCACATTTTCCCATTTTTGTTTTTTTTTTCCCCCCTCAAAAATTTCCACATTTTCCCTTTTTTTTGGTTTTTTTTCCCTCAAAAATTTCAATTTTTTTCCCATTTTTGGGGGTTCCCCCCCCCCCCCCAAAAAATCCACATTTTCCCATTTTTTTGGGTTTTTTCCCTCAAAAAATTTCCACTTTTTCCCATTTTTTTGGTTTTTTTCCTCAAGAAATTTCCCCATTTTCCAGGTTTTTGGGTTTTTTCCCCTTAAAAAATTTCAATTTTTTTCCCATTTTTTGGGGGTTTTCCCCCCCCCCAAAAAAAATTCCACATTTTCCCATTTTTGGGGTTTTTTTCCCCCTCAAAAATTTCCACATTTTCCCATTTTTTTGGGTTTTTTCCCTCAAAAAATTTCCACTTTTTCCCATTTTTTTGGTTTTTTTCCTCAAGAAATTTCCCCATTTTCCAGGTTTTTGGGTTTTTTCCCCTTAAAAAATTTCAATTTTTTTCCCATTTTTTGGGGGTTTTTCCCCCCCCCAAAAAAAATTCCACATTTTCCCATTTTTGGGGTTTTTTTCCCCCTCAAAAATTTCCACATTTTCTCATTTTTTTGGTTTTTTTCCCTCAAAAAATTTCCAGCTTTTTCCCATTTTTGGGGTTTTCCCCCCCCCAAAAAAATTCCACATTTTCCCATTTTTTTCTTTTTTTTCCTCCAAAAAAAATTCCACATTTCCCCATTTTTTGGATTTTTTTTTTCCCCAAAAATTCCACATTTTCCCATTTTTCCCCCCCCCCACCCCCAACAAAAATTTCCACATTTTCCCTTTTTTTAGGGGGGGGGGGTTTCCCCCGCCATTTTTTTTTTTTTTTTTTTTTTAGTATTTTTAATTTTTAATAATTTTTAACTTTTTATTTTTAATTTTTTTAATTCTTCATATTTTTTTTATTTTTAATTTTTTTTTAATTTTTACTTTTATAATTTTTTCTTTTTATTTTTTATTTTTAATTTTATTTTTCCATGCAGACCCCCCCGCGCTCTTGGGGGGGGGGAGGGGTAAAAATTTTATTTTTTTGGGGGGGAGGGGTCCCAAAATTTGGGGAGGGGGGAGGGGGGACCCCCAAATCCCCTCCCCCCATTTTATAGCAGCAGAACCGGAGCCCCTCCCCCACCCGGGCTCAGCAAATTTTGGGGTTTTTTTTTTTTTGGGGGGGGGGGGTCCCCAAAATCCCCCCCCCTCGGGGGGGGTGGGGGGAGGGGCGACGCGATTTTGGGGAGGGGGATTTTTTGCCCCTCCCCCCCCCCCCATTTTTAGGCTTCATCCATCGGGACCCTGCGGGGGGGGGAGGGGAGAGAAATGAGGGGGAGGGGTCCCCAAAAATGAGACCCCCCCCCCACCCAAAATAAACCCCCCCCACCCAAAATTGGGACCCCCCACCCAAAATAAACCCCCCCACCCAGAATTGGGACCCTCACCCAAAATTGGGACCCCCCCACCCAAAATTGGGACCCCCCCAATCAAAATTGGGACCCCCCCACCCAAAATTGGGACCCCCCCAATCAAAATTGGGACCCCCCCACCCAAAATTGGGACCCCCCACCCAAAATTGGGACCCCCCCAATCAAAATTGGGACCCCCCCACCCCAAAATTGGGACCCCCCACCCAAAATTGGGACCCCCCAATCAAAATTGGGACCCCCCACCCAAAATTGAGACCCCCCCCCACCCAAAATTGGGACCCCCCACCCAAAATTGAGACCCCCCCCCACCCAAAATTGGGACCCCCCACCCAAAATAAACCCCCCCCACCCAAAATTGCGACCCCCCCACCCAAAATTGGGACCCCCCACCCAAAAAAATCCCTGAATTATCCCAAAATTGAGACCCCCCACCCAAAACTGAGACCCCCCCCACCCAAATTTCTCAGCCCCCTCCTCCCCCCCCCCATAAAAATTGTGCTCTCCCAGACCCCCCCACCCCAATTTTTTGGGGAAACCCCCCCCCCCCACAATTTTTGGGACCCCTCCCCAAATTGGGGCCCCCCCTCACCGTTAGCAGGAGTAGGTCCGGACCGAGACCCCCCCATCCCCCCTCGGGGGGGGCAGCGAATTCCCTGAGGGGGGGGAGGGGATGGGAGGGGTGGGGGGAGGGGTCAGGACCCCCCCCCCAAAAAAAAAAAAAAAAAAAAAAATCCCAAATTTCCCGCCCCCCCAAAAAAATCCCGAAATTCCTGAGACCAAAATCAACCCCAAAATTCCCCAAAAACCCCCAAAATCTCCTCCAAAATCAACCCCAAAATTCCCCCAAAATCAACCCCAAAATTCCCCAAAAATCTCCTCCAAAATCAACCCCAAAAATCCCCCAAAATCAACCCCAAAATTCCCAAAATTCCTCAAATCTCCCCCAAAAATCTCCCAAAATCTCCCCCAAAATCAACCCCAAAATTCCCCCAAAATCAACCCCAAAAAATCCTGAAAATCCCCCCAAAATCGAGCCCCTCCCACCGCCAAATTCCCCCCCAAAATTCCCCCCCAAAATCAACCCCAGAATTCCCCAAAACCCCCAAAATCAACCAAAAAAATCTCCCAAAATCCACCCCAAAATTCCCCCAAATCCTCCCCAAAATCAACCCCAAAATTCCTCAAATCTCCCCCAAAATCAGCCCCAAAATTCCCCCAAAATCAACCCCAAAATTCCCGAAAATTCAACCCCAAAATTCCTCAAATCCCCCCCCCAAATCCCCCAAAATCGCCTCAAATCCCCCCAAAATCAACCCCAAAATCTCCCCGAAAATCCCCCATTCCCCTCCAAGACCCCTCCCCAAATTCCCTCCCCCAAATCCCTCCAAAACCCCCCAAAATCGATCCCCCACCCCCAAAATCCCCCCAAAATTCTCCCAAATTTCCTCCCAAATCTCGGAAAATCAACCCCAAAATCCCCCCCAAAATCTCCCCCAAACCTCCCCAAAATCCCCCCAAATCCCCCCAAAATCCCCCCCAAAATCTCCCCCAAACCTCCCCAAAATTCACCCCAAATCCCCCCAAATCCCCCCAAACCCTCCAAGACCCCCCAAATCCCCCAATCAACCTCAAACCCCCCAAAATCCCCTTCAAATCCCCCCAAGACCCCCCAAATCCCCCCGAGACCCCCACAAATCCCCCCCAAATCCCCCCAAATCCCCCCCAAGACCCCCCCAAGACCCCCCCAAATCCCACCCAAGACCCCCCAAATCCCCCCAGACCCCCCAAATCCCCCCAAGACCCCCCCAAATCCCCCCCCAGACCCCCCCAATCCCCCCCAAGACCCCCCAAATCCCCCCAGACCCCCCAAATTCCCCCAAGACCCCCCAAATCCCCCCCAAATTCCCCCAATCCCCCCCAGACCCCCCAAATCCCCCCCAAGACCCCCCCAAATCCCCTTCAAACCCCCCCAAAATCCCCCCAAATCCCCCCGAAATCACCCTAGACCCCCCCAAAACCCCCCAAATCCCCCCAAGACCCCCCAAATCCCCTTCAAATCCCCCCAAGACCCCCAAAACCCCCCCCAAAATCCCCCCAAACCCCCCCACGCCCCCTCCCCAAACCCCCTCCCCCTCACCCTCGGGCTGGACTTTGCGCAGGGGCAGGGGGGGGGTCCCCAGGGGTCCCCCCCGAAAGTTGGGGGGCAACATCTCGGCAGCGTCGGGGCCCCCCCCCCGCAGCTCCTTCTCCCGGAACAGCTTCCGCCAGGAGGGCGAGCGGCTGAAGGGTCTGGGGGCGTCCTGGGGGGGGACCCCGAAATCTGAGACCACCCCCCGAAATCTGAGACCACCCCCCGGAATTGTGGGAGGGGGGTTTGGGGGGGATTTGGCAAATTGGTGAGAGATTTTGGGGTCCCAGGGGGGGTCCCGGGGGGGTTTTGGGGTCCCAGGGGGCGTCCCAGGAGGTTTTTGGGGTTCCAGGGTTTTTTGGGGGGGTCCCAAGGGGGTCCCGCGGAGTTTTTGGAGTCCCAGGGAGTTTTGGGGTCCCATGGGGGGGTCCCAGGGGTTTTTTGGGGTCCGGGCGGTTTTTGGGGTCCCGGGGGGTTTTTGGGGTCCCATGGGGGGTCCCGGGGGATTTTTGGGGCCCCGGGGGGGTCCCAGGGGGGGTCCCGGAGGATTTTTGGGGTCCCGGGGGATTTTTGGGGTCCCATGGGGGGTCCCGGGGGGTTTTTGGGGTCCCGGGGGGGGTCCCCACCTCATCGAGGCGGCGCTCGGTGCCCGCGGAGATGAGAGCGCTGAACTCCTTCTGTAACAACTGCCGGGCCTGGGGACACGGGGGACAGTGAGGGGATTGAGGGGACATTGGGGGACATTGGGGACATTGGGGACATTGAGGGGACACGGGGGGACATTGGGGGGATTGGGGGTTGGGGCATTTTGGGGGCGTTTGGGGACATTTTGGGATTGGAGGGCACCAGTGTATCCCAGTCCCTCCCAGTTTATCCCAGTCCCTCCCAGTGCCCACCTGTGTGTTCTGGGTGGGGATATCTCCCATCCCAGTTTATCCCAGTCCCTCCCAGTCCATCCCAGTCCCTCCCAGTGCCCACCTGCGTGTTCTGGGTGGGGATATCTCCCATCCCAGTCCCTCCCAGTGTATCCCAGTCCCTCCCAGTGCCCACCTGGGTGTTCTGGGTGGGGATATCTCCCATCCCAGTGTATCCCAGTGCCATCCCAGTCCCTCCCAGTGCCCATCTGCGTGTTCTGGGTGGGGATATCTCCCATCCCAGTCCCTCCCAGTTTATCCCAGTCCCTCCCAGTGCCCGCCTGTGTGTTCTGGGTGGGGATATCTCCCATCCCAGTCCCTCCCAGTCCCTCCCAGTGCCCACCTGTGTGTTCTGGGTGGGGATATCTCCCATCCCAGTCCCTCCCAGTCCCTCCCAGTGCCCACCTGGGTGTTCTGGGTGGGGATATCTCCCATCCCAGTTAATCCCAGTCCCATCCCAGTCCCTCCCAGTCCCTCCCAGTGCCCACCTGTGTGTTCTGGGTGGGGATATCTCCCATCCCAGTCCCTCCCAGTTTATCCCAGTCCCTCCCAGTGCCCCGCCTGTGTGTTCTGGGTGGGGATATCTCCCATCCCAGTCCCTCCCAGTCCCTCCCAGTGCCCACCTGTGTGTTCTGGGTGGGGATATCTCCCATCCCAGTTTATCCCAGTCCCTCCCAGTCCATCCCAGTCCCTCCCAGTGCCCACCTGGGTGTTCTGGGTGGGGATATCTCCCATCCCAGTTTATCCCAGTCCCTCCCAGTGCCCACCTGGGTGTTCTGGGTGGGGATATCTCCCATCCCAGTTTATCCCAGTCCCTCCCAGTGCCATCCCAGTCCCTCCCAGTGCCCACCTGGGTGTTCTGGGTGGGGATGTCTCACCTCCCAGTTTATCCCAGTCCCTCCCAGTCCCTCCCAGTCCCTCCCAGTGCCCACCTGGGTGTTCTGGGTGGGGATCTGCAGCAGCAGGGCCAGGTCAGCCCAGTCGAAGGTGTCGTCCAGGGCCAGCAGGGCTCCGTGCACGCCGGACTCGCTGAGGTTGGGGGCGAAGTCTCGCAGCCCCACGCTGCTGAGCCACGCGCTGAGCCGCTCGTTGGACCACACCACCACGTCTGGGCAGCCCGAAACACACCCCAAATACACCCCAATGTACCCCAAATACAGCCCGAAATACAGCCCCAATGTACCCCAAATACAGCCCCAATGTACCCCAAATACAGCCCAATGTACCCCAAATACAGCCCGAATATAGCCCAAAATATACCCCAAATACACCCCAATGTACCCCAAATACAGCCCGAAATATGCCCAAATACAGCCCGAATGTACCCCAAATATACCCCAAATACAGCCCGAATATAGCCCAAATACAGCCCGAAATATGCCCCAAATACAGCCCCAATGTACCCCAAATACAGCCCCAATGTACCCCAAATATACCCAAAATATACCCAAATACAGCCCGAAATACAGCCCAATGTACCCCAAATACAGCCGGAATGTACCCCAAATACAGCCCGAATGTACCCCAAATATACCCAAAATATACCCCAAACATATCCCAAAATACAGCCCAAAATATACCCAAATACAGCCCGGATACAGCCCGAAATACAGCCGGAATGTACCCCAAATACAGCCGGAATGTACCCCAAAATATACCCAAATACAGCCCAAAATATATCCCGAATACAGCCCAAAATACAGCCCAAATATACCCAAATACAGCCCGAATACAGCCCAAAATATATCCAAAATATACCCAAAATACAGCCCAAAATATACCCTGAGACCCCTGTGACCCCCAAACCCCCCCCCCAGGACCCCCCAAACCTCCCAAAATCCCTCGAGACCCCCCCAGAATCCCCCTGGGACCCCCCAAACTCCCCCCAGGACCCCCCAAATCTCCCTGAAACTCCCCCAAACCCTCCCAGGACCCTCCCAAAATCCCCCCGGGACCCCCCAGAATCCCCCCGGGACCCCCCAACTCCCACCCGGGACCCCCCAAACCCCCCCCAGGACCCCCCAAAATCCCCTCGAGACTCCCCAAAATCCCCTCGAGACCCCCCAACCCCCCCCAGGACCCCCCAAAATCCCCTCGAGACTCCCCAAAATCCCCTCGAGACCCCCCAAACTCCCCCCGGGACCACCCAAATCCTCCCGGGACCCCCCAAACCTCCCCCAGGACCCCCCAACCCCCCCCCAGAACCCCCCAAATCCTCCCGGGACCCCCCAAACCTCCCCCAGGACCCCCCAAACCCCCCCCGGGACCCCCCAAATCCCCCTAGGACCCCCCAAATCCCCCCCGGGACCCCCCCAAAATCCCCCCGAGACCCCCCCCAATCCCTCTGAGACCCCCCAAACTCCCCCCGGGACCCCCCAAACCCCCCCCAGGACCCCCCAAATCCCCCCAGGACCCCCCAAACCCCCCCGGGACCCCCCAGTACCGGAGGTGCCCCCCTGGCTCTCCTCCCGCCGCCGCTCCAGCTCCTTGCGGTCGTAGTTGAGGCGTTTCAGGCACATGATGCCGTAATGGAGGCTCACCCTGGGGGTCCCCAAAATCACCCCGGGGGTCCCCAAAGTCACCCCGGGGGTCCCCAGGTCACCCTGAGGCCACCCCGGGGGGTCCCAGGGTCATTTCAGGGGGGTCGGGGTCACCCCAAAGTCACCCCGGGGGTCTCAAAGTGAGGGTGGGAGAGGGACTGGGGTCATTTTTGGGGGGTTTGGGGTAAATTTGGGGGGTCCTGGGGTCACCCTGGGGGTCCCCAAAGTCACCCCGGGGGTCCCCAGGTCACTCTGAGGCCACCCCGGGGGTCCCAGGGGCATTTTAGGGGGGTTGGGGTCACCCCAAAGTCACCCCGGGGGTCCCAAAGTGAGTGTGGGTGATGGGTTGGGGTCATTTTTGGGGGGTTCGGGGTAAATTTGGGGGTCCCCAAAATCACCCCGGGGGTCCCCAGAGTAATTTTCACATTTCCCCCCAAACTTTTGAGTGTTTTTTTTTTTCCCCAAACTTTTCACATTTCTCCCAAACTTTTGAGGTTTTCCCCAAACTTTTCACGTTTCCCCCAAACTTTTCACATTTCCCCCAAATTTTTGAGGTTTCCCCCAAACTTTTAACCTTTTCCTCCAATCCTTTAACCTTTCCCCCCAAAATTTTGACATTTCCCCCAAAATTTTGAGGTTTTCCCCCAAACTTTTCACATTTCCCCCAAACTTTTAACCTTTTCCTCCAACCTTTTAACCTTTTCCCCCAAAAATTTTGAGGTTTTCCCCCAAACTTTTGAGGTTTCTCCCAAGCCTTTAACGTTTCCCCCCAAACTTTTCTCATTTCCCCCAAACTTTTCACATTTCCCCCAAACTTTTGATGTTTCCCCCCAAACTTTTGATGTTTCCCCCCAAACTTTTGACGTTTCCCCCCAAACTTTTGATGTTTCCCCCCAAACTTTTCACGTTTCCCCCAAACTTTTGACCTTTTCCCCCCAAACTTTTCACCTTTCCCCCCAAACTTCTCACGTCCCCCCACAAACTTTCGGGGTCCCGCCCCCCCAATTCGGGGGTCCCCGCCCACCTGTGGAAGGAATCGACCATCTTGAGCTGCCCCCGCAGCTCCTTCTTGCTCAGGTGGTCGAGCATCCGGGCGTCCACCAGCGACTCCATGAAGTAACTGCGGTACTGGGGCAGCCCCAGGCTGGGCAGCCACTCGTTCCCCACCCACTCGTGGTTCATGTCCCCGTGCGCCAGGATCTGCGGGGAATATTTATATCCCTGCCAGGACCTGGCTATGGCAGCCCCACACCTTTATATCCCTGCCAGGACCCGGTTATTGCAGCTCCGATCCTTTATATCCCTGCCAGGACCCGGTTATTGCAGCCCCGATCCTTTATATCCCTGCCAGGACCCGGTTATTGTAACCCCGATCCTTTATATCCCTGCCAGGACCCGGTTATTGCAGTCCCAGTCCTTTATCAACCTGCCAGGACCTGGCTACGGCATCCCTGGATCTTTATATCCCTGCCAGGACCCGGCCACTCGTTCCCCACCCACTCGTGGTTCATGTCCCCGTGCGCCAGGATCTGCGGGGAGGCTTTATCAACCTGCCAGGACCTGGATCTGGTATCCTCACACCTCTATATCCCTGCCAGGATCCGGTTATTGCAACCCTGATCCTTTCTATCCCTGCCAGGACCTGGATCTGGCACCCCTGAATCTTTATATCCCTGCCAGGACCCGGTTATTGCAGCTCCGATCCTTTATATCCCTGCCAGGACCCGGTTATTGTAACCCCAATCCTTTATATCCCTGCCAGGACCTGGCTCTGGCACCCCTGGATCTTTATATCCCTGCCAGGACCCGGTTATTGTAGCCCCAAGTCCTTTCTATCCCTGCCAGGACCTGGATCTGGCACCCCTGGATCTTTATCTCCCTGCCAGGACCCGGTTATGGCACTCCTAAAGGTTTATATCCCTGCCAGGACCTGGCTCTGGAATCTCCCAGGGTTTATATCCCTGCCAGGACCCGGTTATTGCAACCCCAATCCTTTATTTCCCTGCCAGGACCTGGATCTGGCACCCCTGAATCTTTATAATCCTGCCAGGACCTGCTCAAGCCCCGCCTGTCAATCAAAACCCGCCCGCCAATCAAATCGCGCTGCTCTCTCAAGCCCCGCCTTCTCCCCCTCAAGCCCCGCCCCCTCACCTGTTCCCAGCTGATTTCCCGCGGTTCCTGAGGAGCGAAAAAAAAGGGGGGTCAGGGGTCCCAAAATCCCCCAAAATTCCCCCCAAAATCCCCCAAATTCCCCCCAAATTCCCCAAACCCCCCTTGGAGGGGTCAGGGGGTCCCAAAATCCCCCAAAATTCGCCCGAAAATCTCCCAAAATCCCCTCCACATCCTCCCAAAATCCCCCAAATCTCCCTCAAATTTCCCCCTAAATCCCCCCAAATTTCCCCCAAAATTCCCCCAAATTTCCCCCAAAATCCCCCCAGATCCCCCCTGGAGGGGTCAGGGCGTCCCAAAAGCCCCAAATTCCCCAAAATTTCCCCAAATATTTCCCCAAATTTCCCCCCGAATCCGGCGCTGACCGCGTTGGGCGTGGCCGGAAGTGACTCCATCTCCTCGTGCGTCATCCACACGTTCCCCGTGCACTGCGGTGGTGGGGCGGAAATGACGTCATCGGAAACGGCGTCGTCGGGTGAGAAGTGATGTCATCAGTGCGGGAAATGATGTCACCGGGATGGGAAATTAGATCATCAGATTGGGAATCGCGTCGCCGCGGTGGCGATGACGTCACCGGGGCGAGAAATGACGTCACCGACGCGGGGAATGATGTCATAGGGACCCGCGAACCCCCTCATTATACCCTTCAATTAAATCCCCCTAATTAAATCCTTCTCATTAAATTCTTCAATTAATTTCCCCTAATTAAATCCCTCTATTAAATCCCCCTAATTAAATCCTCCTCAATTAAATTATTCAATTAAATCCTCCTCAATTAAATTATTCCATTAATTCCCCTAATTAAATCCTCCTCAATTAAATTATTCCATTAATTCCCCTAATTAAATCCTCCTCAATTAAATTATTCAATTAAATCCTCCTCAATTAAATGATTCCATTAATTCCCCTAATTAAATCCTCCTCATTAAATTATTCAATTAAATCATCCTCAATTAAATTATTCAATTAAATTCTCCTCAATTAAATAATTCAATTAAATCCTCCTCAATTAAATTATTTAATTGAATCCTCCTCAATTAAATTATTCCATTAATTCCCCTAATTAAATCCTCCTGAATTAAACTATTCAATTAAATCCTCCTCAATTAAATGATTCCATTAATTCCCCTAATTAAATCCTCCTCAATTAAATTATTCAATTAAATCCTCCTCAATTAAATGATTCCATTAATTCCCCTAATTAAATCCTCCTCAATTAAATTATTTCATTAAATCCTCCTCAATTAAATTATTTCATTAAATCCCCCTCATTAAAACCGCCTCAATTAAATTATTCAATTAAATCCTCCTCAATTAAATTACTCAATTAAATCCTCCTCAATTAAATTATTCAATTAAATCCTCCTCAATTAAATTATTTAATTGAATCCTCCTCAATTAAATTATTCCATTAATTCCCCTAATTAAATCCTCCTGAATTAAATTATTCAATTAAATCCTCCTCAATTAAATGATTCCATTAATTCCCCTAATTAAATCCTCCTCAATTAAATTATTTCATTAAATCCCCCTCATTAAATTCCAAATCCCCATCAATTTCGGGATTTTTTTGGTGTAAATTTTTGGGATTTTGGGGGATTTTTTTTAATATAAATTTCGGGAATTTTGGGTATAAATTCCAGGAATTTTGGGTATAAATTTCAGGAATTTGGGGTATAAATTTTGGGAATTTTGTGATTTTTTTTTAGGTATAAATTTGGGATTTTTCGAAGGTAATATTCGGATTTTTTGGGTATAAATTTGTGGATTTTTGGGATTTTTTGGGTATAAATTTGGGGATTTTTGGGTATAGATTTGTGATTTTTCGGATTTTTTGGGTATAAATTTGGGATTTTTTGGCCATAATTTGGGGATTTTTTGGCTATAAATTTGGGATTTTTTGGGGTATAAATCTGGGGATTTTTGGCTGTAACTTTGGGGATTTTTTGTCTGTAATTTGGGGAATTTTTGGGTATAAATTTCGGGATTTTTTGGGTGTAGATTTGGGGATTTTGGGGATTTTTTGGGGTATAAATTTGAGGATTTTTGTCTATAACTTTGGGGATTTTTGGCTATAATTTGGGGATTTTTTGGCTATAAATTTGGGATTTTTTGGCTATAATTTCGGGATTTTTTGGCTGTAAATTTGGGATTTTTTGGGTATAAATTTGGGATTTTTGGACTCACAGTTCTGGAGGAAGGGGGCGCGCTGGGGCTGGTCAGGGACACCATCCCCAAACATTTGGGATTTTTTGGGTATAAATTTGGGATTTTTGGCTGTAAATTTGGAGATTTTTGGGTATAAATTTGGGGATTTTTTGGGTATAAATTTGGGATTTTTTGGCTATAATTCGGGGTTTTTTGGCTATAAATTTGGGATTTTTTGGCTATAAATGTTGTGATTTTTGGACTCACGGTTCTGGAGGAAGGGGGCGCGCTGGGGCTGGTCAGGGACACCATCCCCAAACATTTGGGATTTTTTGGGTATAAATTTGGGGATTTTTTGCTGTAACTTTGGGGATTTTTTGGCTGTAACTTTGGGGATTTTTTGGCTATAATTTGGGGATTTTTTGGGTATAAATTTGGGATTTTTTGGCTGCAATTTCGGGATTTTTTGGCTGTAAATTTGGGGATTTTGGGAATTTTTCGGGTATAAATTTGGGGATTTTTGGCTGTAACTTTGGGGATTTTTTGGCTATAAATTTGGGATTTTTTGGCTATAATTTCGGGATTTTTTGGCTGTAAATTTGGGATTTTTTGGGTATAAATTTGGGATTTTTTGGGTATAAATTTGGGATTTTTTTGGCTATAAATTTCGGGATTTTTTGGGTATAAATCTGGGGATTTTTGGCTGCAACTTTGGGGATTTTTTGGCTATAAATTTGGGATTTTTTTGGCTATAAATTTCGGGATTTTTGGGTATAAATGTTGTGATTTTGGGGATTTTTTGTCACTCACGGTTCTGGAGGAAGGGGGCGCGCTGGGGCTGGTCAGGGACACCATCCCCAAACATTTGGGATTTTTCGGGTATAAATTTGGGGATTTTTGGCTGTAACTTTGGGGATTTTTTGGCTATAATTTGGGGATTTTTTGGGTATAAATTTGGGATTTTTTGGGTATAAATTTCGGGATTTTTTGGGTATAAATTTGGGGATTTTGGGGATTTTTTGGGTATAAATTTGGGGATTTTTGGCTGTAACTTTGGGGATTTTTTGGGTATAAACTTGGGATTTTTTGGCTGTAAATTTGGGATTTTTTGGCTGTAAATTTGGGATTTTTTGGGTATAAATGTTGTGATTTTTGGACTCACAGTTCTGGAGGAAGGGGGCGCGCTGGGGCTGGTCAGGGACACCATCCCCAAACATTTGGGATTTTTTGGCTATAAATTTCGGGATTTTTGGGTATAAATTTCGGGATTTTTGGGTATAGATTTCGGGATTTTGGGGATTTTTTTGGGTATAAATTTCGGGATTTTTGGGTATAGATTTGGGGATTTGGGGGATTTTTTGGGTATAAATTTGGGATTTTTTGTCTATAACTTTGGGGATTTTTTGGCTGCAATTTCGGGATTTTTTGGCTATAAATTTGGGATTTTGGGAAGTTTTTGGGTATAAATCTGGAATTTTTGGCTGTAACTTTGGGGATTTTTTGGCTATAATTTCGGGATTTTTTGGGTATAAATTTGGGATTTTTTGGCTGTAAATGTTGTGATTTTTGGACTCACGGTTCTGGAGGAAGGGGGCGCGCTGGGGCTGGTCAGGGACACCATCTCTCGCACCGCCAGGCGCAGCTTCAGCCGGTGCAGGGGGTGGGAGATCCCCAATTCCCGCTGGATCTCGGGGTCCGACAGGTTGGCCAGGACCCCCCCGCTGCGAACGTTGGCTCGGCACGCGGCCACGTACCAGGCGGGCATCCCCACCCACACCTGCGGGGGGCACGAAAATGGGTCTGGGGGGTCCGAAAATGGGTCTGGGGGTTCACAATGTGGGTCTGGGGGATCCGAAAATGGGTCTGGGGGGAGGAAAATGGGTCTGGGGTCCCAAAAAATGGGTCTGGGGGGGGCAGAAATGGGTCTGGGGGGTGCAGAAATGGGTTTGGGGGGTTCGAAAATGGGTCTGGGGGGTCCGAAAATGGGTCTGGAGGGGGCAGAAATGGGTCGGGGGGTGCAGAAATGGGTCTGGGGGTTCAAAATGTGGGTCTGGGGGGTTCGAAAATGGGTCTGGGGGCCCAAAAAATGGATTTGGGGTGGATTTGGGGGGTTCAGAAATGGGTCTGGGGGGTTCAAAAATGGGTCTGGGGGCCCCGGAAAAGGGTCTGGGGGGTTCGAAAATGGGTCTGGGGGTGCAGAAATGGGTCTGGGGGCCAAAAATTGGGTCTGGGGGGTTCGAAAATGGGTCAGGGGGCCCAAAAAATGGATTTGGGGGGTCCAGAAATGGGTCTGGGAGGTCCGAAAATGGGTCTGGGGGTCCAGAAATGGGTCTGGGGGGTTCGAAAATGGGTCTGGGGGGAGGAAAATGGGTCTGGGGGGTTCGAAAATGGGTGGGGGGGTTCGAAAATGGGCCTGGGGGTGCAGAAATGGGTCTGGGGGGTCCAAAAATGGGTCTGGGGTCCCAAAAAATGGGTCTGGGGGGGGCAGAAATGGGTCTGGGGGTGCAGAAATGGGTCTGGGGGTTCAAAATGTGGGTCTGGGGGTGCAGAAATGGGTCTGGGGGCCCCGGAAATGGGTCTGGGGGCTCCAAAAATGGGTCTGGGGGCTCCAAAAATGGATTCGGGGGGGCAGAAATGGGTCTGGGGGGCATCAAAATGTGGGTCTGGGGGGTCCCAAAAACGGGTCTGGGGTTGTGTCCCCCCCCCCCCCCCCAAATTTTTGAGTTCGATTTTTTCCCCCAAATTTTGATTTTTTTCCCCAAATTTTGATTTTTTTCCCCCAAATTTCGATTTTTTTCCCCCAAATTTCGATTGTTTTTCCCCCAATTTTTGACGTTTTCCCCCCCAATTTTTGAACTTTATCCCCCATATATATTTTTTTTTTTTTTTTCCCCAAAATTCGGTTTTTTCCACCCAAATTCGGGTTTCTCACCTCGAGCCAGGACACGACGGTGGGACCGTCCCAGGCGGCGAACGGGAGCCCCTGGCGGCACGCCTCCTCCAGCAGCTCGTGCCTCCAAAATTCCCAAAATTATTATCCCAAAAATCCCCAAATTTATCCCAAAATTATCCCAAAAAATCCCTAATTTATCCCAAAAAAATTATCCAAAAAAATCCCAACATTATCCCAAAAAATCCCAAATTTATCCCAAAAAAATTATCCAAAAAAATCCCAACATTATCCCAAAAAATCCCAAATTTATCCCAAATTATCCCAAATTATCCCAAATTTCCCTGCAGGCTCCTCCAGCAGCTCGTGCCTCCAAAATTCCCAAAATTATCCCAAAATTTACCCCAAAATTACCCAAAATTATCCCCAAAAATCCCTGATTTATCCCAAAAAAATTATCCCAAAAATCCCAACATTATCCCAAAAAATCCCAAATTTATCCCAAAATTTATCCCAAAATTTATCCCAAATTATCCCAAATTATCCCAAATTTCCCTGCAGGCTCCTCCAGCAGCTCGTGCCTCCAAAATTCCCAAAATTATCCCAAAATTTACCCCCAAATTACCCAAAATTATCCCAAAAAATCCCAAATTTATCCCAAAAAAATTATCCCAAAAATCCCAAAATTTATCCCAAATTATCCCAAATTTCCCTGCAGGCTCCTCCAGCAGCTCGTGCCTCCAAAATTATCCCAAAATTATCCCAAAATTATCCCAAAATTATCCCAAAATTTACCCCAAAAACAAAAAAATCCACCCCAAAAATCCCCAAAAAACAAAAAAAACCAAAAAAACAACAAAAAAAATATCTACCCCAAAAAACCCAAAATCCCCCCAAAAAACCCCCCAAAAATACCCCCAAAATTCCCCCAAAAATCCCCAAATCCCCCCAAAATCCCCCCAAACATCCCCCAAAAAAACCCAAAATCCCCCCAAAACATCCCCCAAAATCCCCCAAAATTCCCCCCAAAATCCCCCCCAAACCCCCAAAAATCCCCCCCAAAAAATCCCCAAATTTCCCAAAATTCCCCCAAAATTCCCAAATTCCCCAAAATTCCCCCAAAAATCCCCCCAAACCCCCAAAAATCCCCAAGTTTCCCAAGATCCCCCCAAAAATTCCCAAATCCCCCAAGACCCCCCACAATCCCCCCAAATTTCCCAAAATTCCCCCCAAAATCCCCCCAAAATCCCCCAAAATCCCCCCCAAAAAATCCCAAAAATCCCCCCAAAATCCCCAAATTCCCCCCAAAAATCCCCCCCAAAATTCCCAAATTTCCCAAATTCCCCCAAAATCCCCCCAAAAACCCCAAAAATCCCCCCCAAAAAATCCCCAAATTTCCCAAAATCCCCCCCAAAAAATCCCAAAAATCCCCCAAAAATCCCCAAATTCCCCCCAAAAATCCCCCAAAATCCCCCAAAATCCCCCAAAATCCCCCCAAAAAATCCCAAAAAATCCCCCAAAAATCCCCAAATTTCCCAAATTCCCCCAAATCCCCCCAAAATCCCCCCAAAAATCCCCAAATTTCCCAAATTTCCCCCAAATCCCCATTTTTGGCCTCTCACTTTTTTTTGCTCCTCCGATCTTTCTCCACCCCCCCCGGCATTTTGGCCAATCCCAGCGCGTCGGGGGCTCCCGGCTCGTCCGAGGGGGTCCCGGCTGGGGGAGGGGCGCAGGTGAGACCCCTCCCCAAATTCCCAAAAAAAATCCCATAAAAAAATTCCCAAAAAAACCCAAAAAAACCCCAAAATCGCGCAGATCCCGCCCCAAAATGGAGACCCCTCCCCAAATTTGGGATCCTGAGAATGGCGAGGGGGTCCCGGCTGGGGGAGGGGCGCAGGTGAGACCCCTCCCCAAATTCCCCCCAAAAAAATCCCATAAAAAAATTCCCAAAAAAACCCAAAAAAACCCAAAAAAACCCCCAAAAAATCCCCCCAAAAACCCCCAAATCCGCGAGAATCCGCCCCAAATTGGAGACCCCTCCCCAAATTTGGGATCCTGGGAAGGGTCAGGGGGTCCCGGCTGGGGGAGGGGCGCAGGTGAGACCCCTCCCCAAATTCCCCAAAAAAAACCCCATAAAAAAATTCCCAAAATTCCCCAAAAAACCCCAAAAAAACCACAAAAAAAACCCCCAAAATTAAAAAAAAACCCAAAAATATTCCCCCAAAAACCCCAAATCCGCCCCAAAATGGAGACCCCTCCCCAAATTTGGGACCCCAAGAAGGTTCAGGGGGTCCCGGCAGGTGAGACCCCTCCCCAAATTCCCAAAATCCAAAAAAAATCCCAAAAAAATCCCCAAAAAATGCCCAAAAATCCCCAAATCCTTCGGGTTCCTGGAAGGTTTTGGGGGGATTTTTTTGGGGTTTTTTTTTGGGAATTTTGGATTTTTTTTGGGGGGGGTCCCGTGGGAATTTGGGGAGGGGTCTCACCCAGGGGAGGGGATTTCTCAGGATTTTTTTGGGGATTTTTTTAGATTTTTTTTCCGAATTTTTTGAGGGTTTTTTTCTGTTTTTTTTCCATTTTTTTCCAATTTTTTCGGATTTTTTTTGGATTTTTTTCGGACTTTTTTCGGATTTTTTTCGGATTTTTTTCGGATTTTTTTCGGATTTTTTTGGATTTTTTTCGGATTTTTTTCGGATTTTTTTCGGATTTTTTTCGGATTTTTTTTTATTTTTTTCGGATTTTTTTCGGATTTTTTTCGGATTTTTTTCGGATTTTTTTCGGATTTTTTTGGGGATTTTTTTTGGGGGGTCCCGTGGGAATTTGGGGAGGGGTCTCACCCAGGGGAGGGGGCGGGGATTTGTCAGGATTTATTTGCGATTTTTTGAGATTTTTGGGGGATTTTTTTTTCCCTTTTTTTGCTGTTTTTTCGGATTTTTTTCGGATTTTTTTCGGATTTTTTTCGGATTTTTTTCGGATTTTTTTTGGATTTTTTTCGGATTTTTTTCGGATTTTTTTCGGATTTTTTTCGGATTTTTTTCGGATTTTTTTTTATTTTTTTCGGATTTTTTTGGAGTTTTTTTGGGGGTCCCGTTCGAATTTGGGGAGGGGTCTCACCCAGGGGAGGGGATTTCTCTGGATTTATTTGGGGATTTTTTTCAGATTTTTTTTCCGAATTTTTTGAGGGTTTTTTTCTGTTTTTTTCCCATTTTTTTTTATTTTTTGGGGTTTTTTTTTGGGGGTCCCGTGGGAATTTGGGGAGGGGTCTCACCCAGGGGGGGCCCGTCCCGGGGGGGGGGTCCCATCCTCCCTTTCTCCTTTTTGCCGAAGAGGCGCCCGATGGACGATTTGATGCTTTTCTTTTTGGGGGGCGTCTTGTGGGGGTCGGGGGCGCCCTCGGGGACCGGCCTGGAAAATTCGGGAAAAAAAAAATAAAAATTAAAAAATTAAAATTTGGGGAGGGGGCGTCAAACAAACCCCCACCCAGAAATCCCCAAATTCCCCCAAAATTCCCCCAAAATTCCGCCCCGAAAAGTCAAAAATTACCCCGAAAAATGAAAAAAAAATTAAATTTATTCCCCCAAAAAACAGAAAAATTACACCCAAAATTCCCCCAAAATTCCCCCAAAATTCCTCCCCGAAAAGTCAAAAATTACCCAAAAAAACAACAAAAAAAAATAAATTTATCCCCCCAAAAAAACCAAAAATTGCCCCGAAAAAGCCCAAAATTCCCCAAAATTCCGCCCCGAAAAGTCAAAAATTACCCCGAAAAATTAAAAAAAAATTAAAATTATTCCCCCAAAAAACAGAAAAATTACACCCAAAATTCCCCCAAAATTCCCCCAAAATTCCGCCCCGAAAAGTCAAATATGATACAGAAAAACAAAAAAAAAAAAATTTAAATTATCCCCTAAAAAACCCAAAATTGCCAAAAATTCCGCCCCGAAAAGTCAAAAATTACCCAGAAAAACAAAAAAAAATTAAATTTATTCCCCCAAAAAACACAAAAAAAACCCAAAAAACCCTAAAATTACCCCAAAATTTCCCCTAAAAAAACCCCAAAATTGCCAAAAATTCCGCCCCGAAAAGTCAAAAATTACCCCGAAAAATTAAAAAAAAATTAAAATTATCCCCCAAAAAACAGAAAAATTACACCCAAAATTCCCCCAAAATTCCCCCAAAATTCCGCCCCGAAAAGTCAAATATGACACAGAAAAACAAAAAAAAAAAAATTAAAATTATCCCCCAAAAAACAGAAAAATTACCCCAAAAAACCCAAAATTCCCCAAAATTCCGCCCCGAAAAGTCAAAAATTACCCCAAAAAACCAAAAAAAATTAAATTTATTCCCCCAAAAAACACAAAAAAACCCAAAAAACCCTAAAATTACCCCAAAATTTCCCCTAAAAAACCCCCAAAATTGCCAAAAATTCCGCCCCGAAAAGTCAAAAATTACCCCGAAAAATTAAAAAAAAAATTAAAATTATTCCCCCAAAAACCAGAAAAATTACACCCAAAATTCCCTCAAAATTCCCCAAAAATTCCGCCCCGAAAAGTCAAAAATTACCCAGAAAAACCAACAAAAAATTAAATTTATTCCCCCAAAAAACACAAAAAAACCCCAAAAAACCCTAAAATTACCCCAAAATTTCCCCTAAAAAAACCCCAAAATTGCCAAAAATTCCTCCTGGTGACCCCAAAATTCTCCCCCCCCCCAAAAAAAAAACCCCAAAATTTTTCACTCCCAGGAAGCCAAAAACGATCCCAAAATTCCCCAAAATTTCCCAAAATCCCCCAAAATCCCCCCAAAATTCTCCCAAAATTCCCCAAAATTCCCCCAAAATTCCCCCAAATTCCCCAAAATTCCCCCAAAATCGCCCCAGGACCCCCCAAAAATCCCCCCAAAATCCCCCAAGACCCCCCAAAATCCCCCCAAAATCCCCCAAAATTCCCCAAAATTTCCCAAAATTCCCCAAAATCCCCCAAAATTCCCCAAAATCCCCCAAAATTCCCCCAAAATCCCTCAAGACCCCCCAAGACCCCCCAGGACCCCCCAAAATTTCCCCCCTAATCCTCCCAGGACCCCCCAAAATCCCTCCTAGACCCCCCAAAATCTCCTCAGGACCCCCCAAAATCCCCCAAAAATTTTCCCAAGACCCCCCAAAATTCCCCCAAAATCCCCCCAGGACCCCCAAAATTCCCCCAAATCCCCCAAAATCCCCCAAAATCGCCTCAGGACCCCCCAAAATCCCCCAAAAATTTTCCCAAGACCCCCCAAAATTCCCCCAAAATCCCCCCAGGACCCCCAAAATTCCCCCAAAATCCCCCAAGACCCCCCAAAATCTTCTCAGGACCCCCCGAAATCCCCCCAAAATCCCCCCAGGACCCCCCAAAATCCCCCCAGGACCCCCCAAAATTCCCCCAAATCCCCCAAAATCCCCCCTCACGACCCCCCCAAATCCCCCAAATCCCCCCCAAAATTCCCCCCAAATCCCCCCCAGGACCCGAAATCCCCCCAAAATTCCCCAAAATCTCCAAGGACCCCCCAAAATTCCCCCAAAATCCCCCAAATCTCCCCCAAGACCCCCCAGGACCCCCCAAAGTCCCCCCAAATTCCCCCAAAGTCCCCCCAGGACCCCCCAAAATTCCCCCAAAATCCCTCAAGACCCCCAAGACCCCCCAGGACCCCCCCAAAATTTCCCCCCAAATCCCCCCAGGACCCCCAAAATCTCCAAGGACCCCCCAAGACCCCCCAGGACCCCCCAAAATCCCCCCAAATCCCCCCCAGGACCCCCCCAAACCCCCCTGCCCCCCCCCACTGACCCTACTCGGGGGTCCCGCCCCTCCTCCAGCCCGGCCGGGGGGGCCCCTCCCCCCCTCTCGGTTCGGGGGGTCCGGGGGGGGGCGGGGGGGGCTCCGGCCGCCCCTCCCCCCTCTCCTCCGCCCCCCCCGCGGCTCCTCCTTCGTCACGTGGTTCTATCCCCCCAAAAAAAAAAAAAAAAAAAAAAAATTATGGGGAGGGGTCTTCCCCTCCCCCCACCCCCATTTTTGGGGCCCTTCCCCCATTTTTGAGCTCCCCCTCCCCCATTTTTGTGCCCCTCCCCCATTATTTTTTGTGCCCCTCCCCCCCCATTTTTGTGCCCCTCCCCCATCATTTTTTGGCCCCTCCCCCATCATTTTTGGGGTCCCCCTCCCCCATCTTTCCCCCCCCAATTTTGGGGTCCTCCCCTCAATTTTTTATGCCCCTCCCCCCCCATTTTGGGACCCCCCCCAAATTTTGGGGCCCCTCCCCCATTTTTGAGCTCCCCCTCCCCCAATTTTGGTTCCCCTCCCCCATATTTCCCCCTCCCCCATCATTTTTGGTGCCCCTCCCCCCCATTTTGGGACCCTCCCCCCAATTTTGGGACCCCCCCCCCCCCCAATTTTGGGTCCCCCCCATCATTTTTGAGCTCCCCCTCCCACCCCCAATTTTTGGGACCCCTCCCCCATTTTTTGGCCCCTCCCCCCAATTTTTGTGCCCCTCCCCCATCATTTTTAGATCCCCCTCCCCCATTTTTGGTGCCCCTCCCCCATCTTTCCCCGCCCAATTTTGGGTCCCCCCCCATCATTTTTGGGTTCCCCCCCCCCCCACTTTTGGGACCCCTCCCCCATCATTTTTGGGTCCCCTCCCCCCCCCATTTTTGGCGCCCCTCCCCCAATTTCGGGGACCCCTCCCCCCCCTCATTTTTTGTGCCCCTCCCCCAACATTTTTGGCGCCCCTCCCCCATCATTTTTGAGCTACCCCTCCCCCATCATTTTTGGGACCCCCTCCCCCAATTTTGGGGACCCCTCCCCCCAATTTTTTGGGCCCCTCCCCCCCCCCTCACCTCCCGGGCGGGGCTGGTGGGGGCGGGGCGGGGCGTGGAGCGGCCGCTGCCGGGGGGGGAGGGGCTGGCGAGGGCGGGGCCGCCCAGGGGTGGGGGAGGGGCGGAGGGGGCGGGGCCTCGCGGCCTCGCCCCTCCCCCACCCCCTCCCCCCGCCCCTCCCCCACCCGGGGGGGCCCCGTCCAGCCCCGCCCCCCCCACGCGGCTCTCGAGCTCCTCCGCGCGCAGCTCCGTGCTCTCCTTCTCCTCCTGGATCAGCCTGGAAATGGGGAGGGGGGACCCCAAAAAATTTGGGGAGGGGTCCCCGAAAATTGGGAACCCCCAAAACCCCAAAAATCCCCAAAAATCCCCGTTCAAATCCCATTTTTCTACCCCAAAATGTCCCCAAAAAGCCCCAAATTTTCGCGATTTTTCTCCTGGATCAGCCTAAAAATGGGGAGGGGGGACCCCAAAATTTGGGGAGGGGTCCCCAAAAATTGGGAACCCCCAAAACCCCAAAAATCCCCCAAAATCCCCAAAAATCCCCAAAAAATCCCATTTTTTTACCCCAAAAAGCCCCAAATTCTCTTTATTCCCCTCCTGGATCAGCCTGGAAATGGGGAGGGGGGACCCCAAAAAATTTGGGGAGGGGTCCCCAAAAATTGGGAACCCCAAAACCCCAAAAATCCCCAAAAATCCTCCAAAAATCCCCGTTCAAATCCCATTTTTCTACCCCAAAATGTCCCCAAAATGTCCCAAATTTTCTCTTTTTTTTCTCCTCCTGGGTCGTTCTGGGAAGTCCCAAAAATTTTAGGGGGGGGGTCCCAAAATTTGGAGACCCCAAAAATCCCAAAAAACCCCAAAATTTCCCAAAATTTCCCCAAAATTTCCCCAAATTTCCACAAAAAATCCCCCAAACCCCCAAATTTTCCACAAAATTCCCCAAAATTCCCCAAAATTTCCTAAAATTCCCCAAAATTTCCTAAAATTCCCCAAATTTTCCCCAAAATTCTCCAAAATTCTCCAAAATTCCCCCAAAATTCTCCAAAATTCCCCAAAATTCCCCAAAATTTCCCCAAAATTTCCTAAAATTCCCCAAATTTTCCCCAAAATTCTCCAAAATTCCCCAAAATTCCCCAAAATTTCCTAAAATTCCCCAAATTTTCCCCAAAATTCTCCAAAATTCCCCAAAATTCCCCAAATTTTCCCCAAATTTCCCCCAAAAATCCCCCAAAATCCCAAATTTTCCCCAAAATTCCCTAAAATTTCCCAAAATTCCCCAAAATTTCCTAAAATTCCCCAAATTTTTCCCAAATTTTCCCCAAAATTCTCCAAAATTCCCTAAAATTTCCGAAAATTCCCCAAAATTTCCCCAAAATTCCCCAAAATTCCCCAAAATTTCCCCAAAATTCCCCAAAATTTCCCAACATTTTCCCAAAATTTCCCAAAATTTCCCCAAAATTCCCCAAAATTTCCTAAAATTCCCCAAATTTTCCCCAAAATTCTCCAAAATTCCCCAAAATTCTCCAAAATTCTCCAAAATTCCCCAAAATTCCCCAAAATTTCCCCAAAATTTCCTAAAATTCCCCAAATTTTCCCCAAAATTCTCCAAAATTCCCCAAAATTTCCCCAAAATTTCCTAAAATTCCCCAAATTTTTCCTCAAATTTCCCCAAAATTTTCCCCAAATTTCCCCCAAAAATCCCCAAAAATCCCAAATTTTCCCCAAAATTCCCCAAAATTCCCCAAAATTTCCCCAAATTTCCCAAATTTCCCAAATTTCTGCAAAATTTCCCCAAATTTTCCCAAAATTTCCCCAAAATTTTCCTCAAATTTCCCAAAATTTCCGAAAATTCCCCAAAATTCCCAAAAATTCCCCAAAATTCTCCAAAATTCCCCAAAATTCCCCAAAATTTCCCCAAAATTTCCTAAAATTCCCCAAATTTTCCCCAAAATTCTCCAAAATTCCCCCAAAATTCCCAAAATTTCCCTAAATTTCCCCAAATTTCCCCCAAAAATCCCAAATTTTCCCCAAAATTTCCCAAAATTTCCCAAAATTTCCCAAAATTCCCCAAAATTTCCCAAAATTTCCCAAAATTTTCCCAATTTTCCCCTTTTCCTCAATGGGAATTTTGGGAATTTTCGTTTTTTGGGGGGATTTCCCTGAATTTTGGGGATTTTTTGGGGGTTTTTGGGGTCCCAAAATTTTAAATTTTTGGGGATTTTTTGGGGATTTTTGGGGTCCAAAATTTTAAATTTTTGGGGGATTTTTGGGGGTTTTTTGGGTCCCCAAATTTTAATTTTTTAGGGGGATTTTTGGAATTTTTTGTGGGTTTTGGGGGTCCCCAAATTTTAATTTTTTGGGTTTTTTTGGGGACATTTTGGGGGAATTTTTTGGGTTTTGGGCGTCCCCAAAATTTCAAATTTTGGGGTTTTTTGGGGTTTTTTGGGGGGTTTTTTGGGTCCCCAAATTTTAATTTTTTAGGGGATTTTTGGAATTTTTTGTGGGTTTTGGGGGTCCCCAAATTTCAATTTTTTGGTTTTTTTTGGGGACATTTTGGGGGAATTTTTTGGGTTTTGGGCGTCCCCAAATCTTAAATTTTTGGGGATTTTTGGGGTTTTTTGGGGGGTTTTTTGGATCCCCAAATTTTAATTTTTTAGGGGATTTTTGGAATTTTTTGGGGGTTTTGGGGGTCCCCAAATTTTAAATTTTTTGGGGTTTTTTGGGTGGGATTTTGGGGGAATATTTTGGGTTTTTGGGTCCTCAAGTTTTTAATTTTGGGGGTTTTTTTGGGTGGGATTTTTGGAATTTTTTGGGGTTTTGGGGTCCAAAATTTTAAATTTTTTGGGGATTTTTGGGGTTTTTTTGGATCCCCAAATTTTAATTTTTTAGGGGGATTTTTGGAATTTTTGAAGGTTTTGGGGGGGTCCCCAAATTTCAATTTTTTGGTTTTTTTGGGGGACATTTTGGGGGAATTTTTTGGGTTTTGGGCGTCCCCAAAATTTCAAATTTTGGGGTTTTTTGGGGGGGATTTTGGGGATTTTTTTTGGATTTTGAGGCCCCCAAATTTCAAATTTTTTTTGTTTTTTTTAGGGGGATTTTGGGGGAATTTTTTTGGTTTTTAAAGGGAATTTTTTTGGTTTTCTGGGGGAATTTTGAGGAATTTTTTAGGTTTTGGGGATCCCAAAATTTTAAATTTTTTGGGATTTTTGGGGGACATTTTTTTGGGGGATTTTGGGTCCCGAAATTTTAATTTTTTTTTAATTTTTCACGGACTTGATCTCGTTGTCGATGGCCTCGAGCTGCTCCTGGGGGGGAATTTTTGGGGTAAAATCCCTGAATTTTGGGGATTTTTGGGGCGATTTTTTTGTTTTTTTTTTTTTAATTTTTTGGGTCAAAAATGTAAATTTTAATTTAAATTTTAAATTTAAATTTTGCACGGACTTGATCTCGTTGTTGATGGCCTCGAGCTGCTCCTGGGGGGGAATTTTGGGGCAAAATTCCTGAATTTTGGCATTTTGGGATTTCCCTGATTTTGGGGATTTTTGGGGCGATTTTTTTGTTTTTTTTTATTTTTTGGGTCCAAAAATTTAAATTTAAATTTAATTTTTTCACGGACTTGATCTCGTTGTCGATGGCCTCGAGCTGCTCCTGGGGGGGAATTTTTGGGGTAAAATCCCTGAATTTTGGGGATTTTTGGGGCGAATTTTTTCGGATTTTTTTTATTTTTTTGGGGTCAGAAATTTTAATTTTAATTTAAATTTAAATTTAAATTTTTCACGGACTTGATCTCGTTGTTGATGGCCTCGAGCTGCTCCCGGGGGGGAATTTTTGGGGTAAAATCCCTGAATTTTGGGGTAAAATCCCTGAATTTTGGGGATTTTTGGGGCGAATTTTTTGGGTTTTTTTTTAATTTTTTGGGTCAAAAATGTAAATTTTAATTTAAATTTTAAATTTAAATTTTGCACGGACTTGATCTCGTTGTTGATGGCCTCGAGCTGCTCCTGGGGGGGAATTTTTGGGGTAAAATCCCTGAATTTTGGGGATTTTTGGGTCGATTTTTTTGGGGTTTTTTTTTAATTTTTTGGGGATTTTTTGGGTTTAAAAATTTAAATTTAAATTTAAATTTTTTCACGGACTTGATCTCGTTGTTGATGGCCTCGAGCTGCTCCTGCAGCAGCACCGCCAGGGTCTGCACGTCCGTCTGAGCCCCCCCGGGGGGGGAGGGGAGGTCCGCCCCTCCCCCACCCCCCTCCTCGTCTGAGCCCTCGGGGGGGGGGAGGGGCCCCCCAGCCCAGTCCTGGGAAATAAAATTAAAATTAAAATAAAATTAATTGAAATTAAAATTAAAAGTGAAATTGAAATTAAAATTAAAATTAAAATTGATAGTAAAATTAAAAGTGAAATTAAAATTGAAATTGAAATTAAAATTATCGTTAAAATTCAAATTGAAATGGAAATTAAAATCAGAGTTAAAATTAAAATTGAAATTAAAATCAAAATGATAGTTAAAATTAAAATTGAAATTAAAAGTAAAAGTAAAAGTAAAAGTAAAATTGAAATTAAAATTAAAATTAAAATTAAAATTGAAATTAAAATTGAAATTAAAATTAAAATTGAAATCAAAATTAATAGTAAAATTAGAAGTAAAATTGAAATTAAAATTAAAATTAAAATTGAAATTAAAAGCAAAAGTAAAATTAAAATTGAAATGAAAATTAAAATTAAAATTGAAATTAAAAGTGAACTTAAAAGTAAAATTAAAATTGAAATTGAAATTAAAAGCAAAAGTAAAATTAAAATTGAAATTAAAATTAATAGTAAAATTAGAAGTAAAATTGAAATTAAAAGTAAAAGTAAAATTGAAATTAAAATTGAAATTAAAATTAAAATGAAAAGTAAAATTAAAATTGAAATTAAAAGTAAAATTGAAATTAAAATTGAAATTAAAAGTAAAATTAAAAGTAAAATTAAAATTGAAATTAAAAGTAAAATTAAAACTGATATTAAAATTAAAATTAAAATTAAAATTGAAATTAAAAGTAACATTAAAATCAAAATCAAAATTAAATTTAAAGTTAAAATTAAAATTAAAATTAAAACTTAAAAGTGAAATTACAAGTAAAAGTAAAATGGAAATTAAAAGTAAAATTAAATGTAAAATTAAAATTAAAATTAATAGTAAAAATAAAAGTAAAATCAAAATTAAAATTAAAATTAAAATTAAAAGTAAAAGTAAATATAAAATTAAAATGAAAAGTAAAATTAAAATTGAAATTAAAATTAAAATTAAAATTAAATTTAACAAAGATAAAATATAGGTGGGCGATTTCCCCAAAATTCACACGAAATTCTCACAAAAGTCCCACAAATCCCCCCAAAATCCCCCAAAATCCCCCAAAATCCCCCAAAATCCCCCCCCCAAAATCCCCCCCCCAAAATCCCCCCCAGGACCCCCCAACCCCCCCCCAAAACCCTCCAAATTCCCCCCAAAATCCCCCCAAATTCCCCCCAAATTCCCCCAAAATCCCACCCAGGACCCCCCAAATCTCCCCCAAAATTCCCCAAATCCCCCCCAGGACCCCCAAATTTCCCCCCAAAATCTCCCCCAGGACCCCCCCAAATTCCCCCCAAAATCCCCCAAAATCCCCCCAAAATCCCCCAAATCCCACCCAGGACCCCCCAAAATTATCCCAGGACCCCCAAATTTCCCCCAAAATCCCCAAATTTCCCCCAAAATCCCCCCAAATCCCCCCAAAACCCCCCAAAATCCCACCCAGGACCCCCCAAATCTCCCCCAAAATTCCCCAAATCCCCCCCAGGACCCCCAAATTTCCCCCCAAAATCTCCCCCAGGACCCCCCAAAATTACCCCAGGACCCCCAAATTTCCCCCAAAATCCCCCCAAAATCCCCCAAATCCCACTCAGGACCCCCAAAATCCCCCCAAAATCCCCCCAAAACTACCCCAAGACCCCCCAAATCCCCCCCCCAAAATCCCCCGAATCCCACCCAGGACCCCCCAAATCCCCCCAATTTACCCCCCCAAAATCCCCCCAGGACCCCCCAAAATTCCCCCAAATCCCCAAAATCCCTCCAAAAATTCCCCCAAATCCCCCCCACGACCCCCCAAAATCCCCCAAATCCCCCCAGGACCCCCCAAATCCCCCCAAAATCCCCCAAATCCCCCCAAAAGTCCCCAAAATCCCCCCCAGGACCCCCCAAATCCCCCCAATTTACCCCCCCAAACCCCCCCAAAATCCCCCCCAAAATTCCCCCAAATCCCCCCAGGACCCCCCAAATTTCCCCCAAAATCCCCCAAATCCCCCAAATCCCCCCCAGGACCCCCCAAAATCCCCCCAGGACCCCCCAAAATTACCCCAGGACCCCCAAATCCCCCCCAAAATCCCCCCCAAAATCCCCAAAATCCCCCAAATCCCACCCAGGACCCCCCAACCCCCCCCCAAATCCCCCCCAAAATCCCCCCCAATCCCCCCAGGACCCCCCAAAATCCCAAATTTGCCCCCCAGCCCCTCCCCCACCTCCTCTCTGGGGGGGGCCCAGCGCCCCTTCCTCCTCCTGGGGGGCTCCAGGGGGGTCCCCCCGAGGGGGCTCTGGGGGGGGCGCAGCTCCAGGGCGCTGCCCGGGAGGGACCTGGGGGGCGAAAATTGGGGGGCAGAGACCCCCGGGACCCCCAAAATGACATCGGGGGGTTCGGGGAGAGGAGATTTTGGGGGAATTTGGGGAAAATTTGGGGGGGATTGGGGGGATTTGGGGGGATTTTGGGGGGATTTTGGGGGGTTTGGGGGATTTTGGGGAAAATTTGGGGGGATTTGGGGAAAATTTGGGGGGATTTGGGGAAAATTTGGGGGGATTTGGGGGCGAAAATTGGGGGGCAGAGACCCCCGGGACCCCCAAAATCACATCGTGGGGGTGGGGGAGGGGAGATTTTGGGGGGGTGGGGAAATTTTGGGGGGGATTTGAGGGAAATTTGGGGAAAATTTGGGGGAAATTTGGGGGGGATTTGGGGGAAATTTTGGGAATTGGGGAGATTTACGGGAAATTTGGGGGATTTTGGGGGGATTTTGGGGAAATTTGGGGGATTTTGGGGGGTCCTGGGGGAGAAAATTGGGGGGAGAGACCCCCCGGGACCCCCAAAATGACATCGGGGGGGTGGGGGAGGGGAGATTTGGGGGAAAATTTGGGATAAATTTGGGGGGAATTTGGGGAAAATTTGGGGGGATTTGGGGGGATTTTGGGGGAATTTTGGGGAAAATTTGGGGGGATTTTGGGGAAAATTTGGGGGGATTTTGGGGAAAATTTGGGGGGTTTTGGGGCGAAAATTGGGGGGCAGAGACCCCCGAGACCCCCAAAATCACATCGGGGGGGTGGGGGAGGGGAGATTTTGGGGGGGTGGGGAAATTTTGGGGGGGATTTGAGGGAAATTTGGGGAAAATTTGGGGGAATTTTGGGGGGGATTTGGGGGGATTTTTTGGGGATTTTTGGGGGAATTTCTTGGCATTTTTTGGGGTTTATTTTTTGGGAGTTTTGGGTTTATTTTTGGGGTCATTTTTGGGTTTTTTGGGGGGATTTTTGGGAGGATTTTTGGGGATTTTGGGGGGAATTTCTTGGGATTTTTTGGGGTTTATTTTTGGGGGTTATTTTGGGATTTTTGGGGTCATTTTGGGGGGATTTTTGGTGGATTTTTTTTGATTTTTGGGGGGATTTCTTGGGATTTTTTGGGGTTTATTTTTTGGGAGTTTTGGGTTTATTTTTGGGGTCATTTTGGGGGATTTTTGGGGTACCTGGAGTAGGAGGATCCGGGGCGCCCCCGGAGCTGATCCAGCTCCAGCTGCATCCGCTCCATCTCGGCCAGCAGCTGCTCCTGCGGGAAAATCGGGAATTTCGGGAATTTTTGGGGAATTTTTTGGGAATTTTTGGGAATTTTTGGGGGATTTGGGGAGGGGGATTCAGTGCTGGGGACCCCCCAAAATTCCCCCAAGTCCCCCCAGAGCGGATCCAGCTCCAGCAGCTGCTCCTGGAGGGAGAAAATCGGGAATTTTGGGGAATTTTTTGGGATTTTGGGGGGAATTTTGGGGAATTTTTTGGGAATTTTTTGGGGAATTTGGGGAGGGGGATTCAGGGCTGGGGACCCCCCAAAATCCCCCCAAAATCCCCCCTGGAATTGCTCCAACTCCAGCAGCTGCTCCTGGGGGGAGAAATTCGGGAATTTTGGGGGGAATTTTTTGGGAATTTTTTGGGAATTTTTTGGGGAATTTTTTGGGAATTTGGGGAGGGGGATTCAGGGCTGGGGACCCCCAAAATACTCCCAGGACCCCCTAAAATCCCCCCCAGAACTGATCCAGCAGCTGCTCCTGGGAGGAGAAAATTCGGGAATTTTGGGGAATTTTTTGGGATTTTGGGGGGAATTTTTGGGGAATTTTTTGGGAATTTTGGGGATTTTTGGGGAATTTTTTGGAATTTGGGGAGGGGGATTCAGGGCTGGGGACCCCCAAAACCCTTCCAGGACCCCCCAAAATCCCCCCCAGAGCGGATCCAGCAGCTGCTCCTGGGAGGAGAAAAATCGGGAATTTTGGGGGAATTTTTTGGGAATTTTTTGGGGAATTTTTTGGGAATTTGGGGAGGGGGAATTCAGGGCTGGGGACCCCCAAAATACTCCCAGGACCCCCCAAAATCACCTCGGGACCCCCCAAAATCCCCCCCAGAGCGGATCCAGCAGCTGCTCCTGGGGGGAGAAATTTGGGAATTTCGGGAATTTTTGGGGAATTTTTTGGAATTTTGGGGGAATTTGGGGATTTGGGGAGGGGAATTCAGGGCTGGGGACCCCCAAAATTTTTCCGAGACCCCCCAAAATCCCCCCGGGACCCCCCAAAATCCCCCCCAGAACTGATCCAGCAGCTGCTCCTGGGAGGAGAAAAATCGGGAATTTTTGGGGAATTTTTTGGGGAATTTTTTGGGAATTTTTTGGGAATTTTTTGGGAAATTTGGGGAGGGGGATTCAGGGCTGGGGACCCCCCCAAAATTTTTCCGAGACCCCCCAAAATCCCCCCCAAAATCCCCCCGACCTTGTTGAGCAGGAGCTCGTCCTGCATTTTCTTCATGTTGGCGATTTCTTCACTCAGAGAATTCTGGGGAGGGGCAAAATTTGGGGAGGGGGCGACCCCAAAAAACACCCGGAGACCCCCAAAAAAATCCCCAAATTCACCCAGAGACCCCCAAAAAATCCCCAAATTCATCCAGAGACCCCAAAAAAATCTCCAACTTCACCCGGAGACCCCCAAAAAAATCCCCAAATTCACCCGGGACCCCCCAAAAAATCCCCAAATTCACACAGAGACCCCCAAAAAAATCCCCAAATTCATTCAGGACCCCCCAAAAAATCCCCAAATTCACCCAGAGACCCCCCAAAAAATCCCCAAATTCACCCAGAGACCCCCAAAAAAATCCCCAAATTCATTCAGGACCCCCCAAAAAATCCCCAAATTCACCCGGGACCCCCAAAAAATCCCCAAAATTCCCCTCCAGGACCCTCAAATTTTATCCAGGACCCCCCCAAATTTTATCCACGACCCCTCCCCAATTTGGGGGACCCCCCAGTTTCTCCTCCAGGCCCCCAAATCCCCTCCTTGAGGCACAAATGGAGCCATCCCAGACCCCCCAAACTCCCCCAAATACCCCCAAAATGCCTCAAAATCCCCTCCAGGACCCCCAAATTTTATCCAGGACCCCCCAAATTTTATCCACGACCCCTCCCCAATTCGGGGGACCCTCCACCTTCTCCTCCAGCGCCCCCATCCTCTCTTTGAAGTGAAACTGAAACCATCCCAGACCCCCCAAAACTCCCCAAAATTCCCCTCCAGGACCCTCAAATTTTTTCCAGGACCCCCCAAATTTTTTCCAGGACCCCCCAAATTTTATCCACGACCCCTCCCCAATTTCGGGGACCCCCTCCCCAATTTGGGGACCCCCCAAATCCCCTCTCGAGATGCAAATGGAGCCATCCCAGACCCCCCAAAACTCCCAAAAAACCCCTCCAGGACCCTCAAATTTTTTCCAGGACCCCCCAAATTTTATCCAGGACCCCTCCCCAATTTGGGGGACCCTCTCCCCAATTCGGGGGACCCCCCACCTTCTCCTCCAGCGCCCCCATCCTCTCTTTGAGGTGAAACTGAAACCATTTCTGAGCTCCTGGGACCCCCAAAATTCCCCCAAAATCCCTTCCAGGACCCCCAAATTTTATCCAGGACCCCCCAGATTTTATCCACGACCCCTCCCCAATTCGGGGGACCCCCCCACCTTCTCCTCCAGCGCCCCCATCCTCTCTTTGAAGTGAAACTGAAACCATCCCAGACCCCCCAAAACTCCCCAAAATTCCCATCCAGGACCCTCAAATTTTTTCCAGGACCCCCCAAATTTTATCCAGGACCCCTCCCCAATTTCGGGGACCCCCTCCCCAATTTGGGGACCCCCCAAATCCCCTCTCGAGATGCAAATGGAGCCATCCCAGACCCCCCAAAACTCCCAAAAAACCCCTCCAGGACCCTCAAATTTTTTCCAGGACCCCCCAAATTTTATCCAGGACCCCTCCCCAATTTGGGGGACCCCCTCCCCAATTCGGGGGACCCCCCACCTTCTCCTCCAGCGCCCCCATCCTCTCTTTGAGGTGCAGCTGCAGGCGCTCGTTGCTCTCGCTCAGGAGCCGATCCACGGTCTCCGAGAGCCTCTTGTTGTGCTCGTCGTTCATTTTCTCCCTCTGCCGAGCCTGGGGGGGGACCCCAAAATTCACCCCAGGGCCCCCAAAATTTCGGGGACCCCACCCCCCCCAAAAAAAAAAAAAAAAAAAAAAAAAATTGGGGTGGTCGAGAACCAAAGGAGTGACCCAAAGCCGGTGATTTTACCGCCAAAAATGGGAATAAATCGGATTTTTAAATTATTTTTTTGGGGGTGCCCATTTTTGGGGTCCCCCCGTTTTTGGGGTCCCTATTTTTGGGATGTCCCAAATTTTGGGGTGTCCCCATTTTTGGGGTCCCCCCGTTTCCGGTGTCCCCATTTTTGGGGTTGTCGCAAATTTTGGGTGTCCCCATTTTTGGGGTCCCCCCGTTTTTGGGGTCCCCATTTTTGGGATGTCCCAAATTTTGGGATGTCCCCATTTTTGGGGTCCCCTCATTTTTGGTGTTCCCATTTTTGGTGTCCCCCCGTTTTTGGGGTCCCCATTTCTGGGATATCCCAAATTTTGGTGTCCCCCCATTTTTTGGTGTCCCCATTTTCTGTGTCCCCGTTTTTGGTGTCCCCCCCGTTTTTGGGCTCCCCATTTTCGGTGTCCCCATTTTTTGGGCCCCCCCCGTTTTCGGTGTCCCCGTTTTTGGTGTCCCCGTTTTTGGTGTCCCCCCATTTTCGGTCCCCGCGTTTTCGGTGTCCCCGTTTTTGGGGTGTCCCCATTTTCGGGGTCACCCCATTTTGGTGTCCCCCCGTTTTTGGGGTCCCCCCGTTTTGATGTCCCCCCGGTTTTGGTGTCCCCGTTTTCGTTCCCCCCGTTTTTGGTGTCCCCCCGTTTTCGGTGTCCCCATTTTTGGTGCCCCCCCGTTTTTGGGGTCCCCATTTTTTGGATTGCCCCCATTTTTGGTGTCCCCATTTTTTCTGTCCCCCCGTTTTTGGGTTCCCCGTTTTTGGGGTCCCCATTTCTGGGATATCCCAAATTTTGGTGTCCCCGTTTCCGGTGTCCCCATTTTTGGTGTCCCCCCGTTTTTGGTGTCCCCGTTTTTGGGATGTCCCAAATTTTGGTGTCCCCGTTTTCGGTGTCCCCCCGTTTCCGGTGTCCCCATTTTTGGTGTCCCCCCGTTTTCGGTGTCCCCGTTTCCGGTGTCCCCATTTTTGGTGTCCCCCCGTTTCCGGTGTCCCCATTTTTGGTGTCCCCCCGTTTTTGGGGTCCCACCCTCTGCAGTTCCTGGTTCTTCTCCTGCAGTTGAGCCTCGAGCTGCCGGAGCCGCTCCTCGAAATTCCCGTGACGCTCCTCGGCCTGGGAAAATTGGGGACATTGGGGACATTTGGGAGATTTGGGACATTTGGGACATGTGGTGACATTGGGGACATTGGGGACATTTGGGGGATTTGGGACATTTGGGATATTTGGGGACATTGGGGGATTTGGGACGTTTGGGGACATTTGGGAAATTTGGGATATTTGGGGATATTTGAAAAATTTGGGATATTTGGGGGCATTTGGGATATTGGGGACATTTGGGATATTGGGGGCATTTGGGAAATTTGGGGACATTGGGGACATTTGGGACATTTTAGGTCTCACAATTTCCTCAGAGTTGCCCCCAGACCCCAAACCCACCTGGAGAGCCCCAAGAACCGCCCCCCCCCCCGAATCCTGCCCCAAAATCCATCGAGACCCCCCCAAAATCCCCCCAAATCCCCTCCAGGACCCCCCAAATCCCCTCAAAACCCCCCAAATTCCCTCAAAACCCCCCAAATTCCCTCCAGGACCCCCCAAATCCCCCCTAAATCCCCTCCAGGACTCCCAAAATCCCCCCTAAATCCCTTCCAGGACCCCTCACATCCCCCCTAAATCCCCCCAGGACCCCCCAAAACCCCTCCAGGACCCCCCAAATTCCCTCAGGACCCCCCAAATCCCGCCAAAAAAGCTCCAGGACCCCCCAAATCCCCCCTAAACCGCTCCAGGATCCCCCAGAACCCCTCCAGGACCCCCCAAATCCCCTGGGGACCCCCCAAACCCCCTCCAGGACCCCTCAAATCCCCCCTAAATCCCCCCCAGGACCCCCCAAATCCCCCTGGGGACCCCTCAAATCCCCCCTAAATCCCCCCCAGGACCCCCCAAATCCCCCTGGGGACCCCTCAAATCCCCCCTAAATCCCCTCCAGGACCCCCCCAAACTCCCTCCAGGACCCCCCAAATCCCCCTTAAACCCCCCCAAATCCCCTGGGGACCCCCCAGATCCCCTCTAAATCCCCCCCAGGACCCCCCAAACCCCCTCCAGGACCCCCCAAATCCCCCTGGGGACCCCTCAAATCCCCCCTAAATCCCCTCCAGGACCCCCCCAAACTCCTCCAGGACCCCCCAAATCCCCCCTAAATCCTCTCCAGGATCCCCCAAATCCCCCTTAAACCCCCCCAAATCCCCTGGGGACCCCCCAGATCCCCCCTAAATCCCCCCCAGGACCCCCCAAACCCCCTCCAGGACCCCCCAAACCCCTCCAGGACCCCCCAAACCCCCTCCAGGACCCCCCAAACCCCTCCAGGACCCCCCAAACCCCCTCCAGGACCCCCCAAACCCCTCCAGGACCCCCCGTGCCCACCTTGGTGAGCGCTGCCACCCTCTGTGCCAGCTGGGCCTCGATCTCGGGCAGGGTCTCGGCTTTCTGCAGCGTCAGCGTCAGCTTCGCCTTGGCGTCCTCCAGCCACTCCTGCAGCTGCCGGCCCTTCTCCTCGCTCTGGGGACATTTGGGGGACATTGGGGACATTGGGGACATTGGGGGACATTGGGGACATTGGGGACATTGGGGACATTGGGGACATTGGGGACATTGGGGACATTGGGGGCCTTGGCGTCCTCCAGCCACTCCTGCAGCTGCCGGCCCTTCTCCTCGCTCTGGGGACATTTGGGGACATTGGGGACACAGGGGACATTGGGGACATTGGGGACATTGGGGACATTGGGGACATTGGGGACATTGGGGACATTTGGGGACACTGGGAGGATTGGGGACACTGGGGACATTGGGGACATTGGGGTCATTGGGGGACATTGGGGACATTTGGGGGACATTGGGGACATTTGGGACATTGGGGACATTTGGGGGATTGGGGACATTGGGGACATTGGGGACATTTGGGGGATTGGGGACATCTGGGGACATTGGGGACAGTGGGGACATTGGGGACATTTGGGGACATTGGGGAAAGACAAAGATGGAGGGGACAACATCAACAGGTGGGGGGAGACACACAGGTGTGCCCAGCTGTGTGCCCAGGAGTGCTCAGGTGTGTCCCTTCTATGCCAGGTGTGCCCTCTTGTCCCCAGGTGTATCTCAGGTGTTTCCCCACTGTCCCCAGGTGTGCCCAGGTGTGACCCCAATGTCCCCACCTGTCCCCAGCTGTGTCCAGGTGTATCTCAGGTGTGTCCCCAGGTGTATCCCAGGTGTCCCCAGGTGTGCCCAGGTGTGCCCAGGTGTGGCCAGGTGTGCTCACCTGTCTGTACAGGGACTCCTTGCTGGGCAGCTCGTTCTCCAGGTGTCCCCAGGTGTGTCCCCAGGTGTATCCCAGGTGTCCCCAGGTGTCCCCAGGTGTATCTCAGGTGTGCCCAGGTGTATCCCAGGTGTGCCCAGGTGTCCCCAGGTGTATCTCAGGTGTGCCCAGGTGTATCCCAGGTGTGCCCAGGTGTGGCCAGGTGTGCCCAGGTGTATCTCAGGTGTGCCCAGGTGTGCCCAGGTGTATCCCAGGTGTGCCCAGGTGTATCTCAGGTGTGCCCAGGTGTGCCCAGGTGTGCCCAGGTGTATCCCAGGTGTGCCCAGGTGTGTCCAGGTGTATCCCAGGTGTGCCCAGGTGTATCTCAGGTGTGCCCAGGTGTGCCCAGGTGTGCCCAGGTGTATCCCAGGTGTGCCCAGGTGTGTCCAGGTGTATCCCAGGTGTGCCCAGGTCTGTCCCAGGTGTCCCCAGGTGTCCCCAGGTGTGCCCAGGTGTGCCCAGGTGCGCCCAGGTGTGCCCAGGTGTGCCCAGGTGTGCTCACCTGTCTGTACAGGGACTCCTTGCTGGCCAGCTCGTTCTCCAGGCGGTCGTTGGCGTCGTGCAGGGACGTGGCCTCGCGCTGGGCGCTCAGGTAGCGCCGCTCCAGGGTGGTGATGCGCTCCTCCATGTCCTCGCGCTGGGCCAGCGCCTGGGGACAGCGATGGGGACAATGGGGACAGTGGGGACATCAGTGGGGACAGCGATGGGGACATTGGGGACAGTGGGGACATCAGTGGGGACATTGGGGACATCGATGGGGACACCCACAGGGACAGTGGGGACAGTGGGGACATCAGTGGGGACAGTGATGGGGACAGGGGGACATTGGGGACATCAGTGGGGACAGTGGGGACATCGATGGGGACAGTGATGGGGACAGCAATGGGGACATTGGGGACATTGGGGACATCAATGGGGACACCCACAGGGACAGTGGGGACAGTGGGGACATCAGTGGGGACAGTGGGGACATCAGTGGGGACATTGGGGACATCAGTGGGGACATCAGTGGGGACATCAATGGGGACAGCGATGGGGACAGCAATGGGGACATTGGGGACATTGGGGACATCAATGGGGACACCCACGGGGACAGTGGGGACAGTGGGGACATCAGTGGGGACACTGGGGACATCGATGGGGACAGTGATGGGGACATTGGGGACATTGGGGACAGCAATGGGGACACCCACGGGGACAGTGGGGACAGTGGGGACATCAGTGGGGACACTGGGGACATTGGGGACATTGGGGACATCAGTGGGGACATTGGGGATATTGGGGACATTGGGGACATCGATGGGGACAGCAATGGGGACATCAATGGGGACAGGGGGACAGCAATGGGGACAGCAATGGGGACAATGGGGACAGCGATGGGGACAGTGGGGACAGCAATGGGGACAGCAATGGGGACATTGGGGACATCAATGGGGACAGTGGGGACATCAATGGGGACATCAACAGGGACACCGGTGGGACACTGGGGGGATTGGGGACTTTGGAGGGGATTGGGGACACTGGGGGGGATTTGGGGACATTGGGGACACTGGGGAAAGCCATTCCCTCCCATTTTTTCCCATTTTCTCCCCGTTTTTCCCTCTCCCACCTCCTTGAGGTCCCTCTGCAGTTCGGCTCCGGCCTCGTGTGCCCGGGCCAGCTCCCAGTTTGGGATTAAACCCTCCCAGTTTGGGATTAAACCCTCCCAGTTTGGGATTAAACCCTCCCAGTTTGGGATTAAACCCTCCCAGTTTGGGGTTAAACCCTCCCAGTTTGGGGTTAAACCCTCCCAGTTTGGGATCAAACCCTCCCAGTTTGGGTCAAACCCTCCCAGTTTGGGATTAAACCCTCCCAGTTTGGGATTAAACCCTCCCAGTTTGATGCCGTTTTTTCCCATTTTTCCCCCGTTTTCTCCCGTTTTTTCCCCGTTTTTCTCCGTTTTTCCCCATTTTTCTCAGTTTGGGATTAAACCCTCCCAGTTTGGGTTAAACCCTCCCAGTTTGGGTTAAACCCTCCCAGTTTGAGCCTTTTTTTTCCCGTTTTTTCCCATTTCCCCCCCGTTTTTCCCCCGTTTTTCCCCATTTTTCTCAGTTTGGGTTAAACCCTCCCAGTTTGAGCCATTTTCCCCCCGTTTTTCCCCGTTTTTTCCCGTTTTTTCCCATTTTTTCCCCGTTTTTCCCCGTTTATTCCCATTTTTTCCCCGGTTTTTCCCGTTTTTCCCATTTTTTCCCATTTTCTCCCCGTTTTTCCCTCTCCCACCTCCTTGAGGTCCCTCTGCAGTTTGGCTCCGGCCTCGTGTGCCCGGCCCAGCTCCCAGTTTGGGATTAAACCCTCCCAGTTTGGGATTAAACCCTCCCAGTTTGGGTCAAACCCTCCCAGTCTGGGTCAAACCCTCCCAGTTTGAGCCATTTTTTCCCCGTTTTCCCCCCGTTTTTTCCCGTTTATTCCCATTTTCCCCCCGTTTTTTCCCGTTTATTCCCATTTTTTCCCGTTTTTTCCCGTTTTTCCCCGTTTTTCCCCCGTTTTTCCCTCTCCCACCTCCTTGAGGTCCCTCTGCAGTTTGGCTCCGGCCTCGTGTGCCCGGGCCAGCTCCCTCTGGGCCGCGCTGGCCTCGTCCTGGAGCCTCCCGAGCTGGCGGCACAGAGCGGCCACGCGGTGCCGGCCCAGGGACGCCTCCAGCTCGGCCTCGCGCCGGCGCTCCGGGCTGGCCTGGACAGCGGTCACTCACTGGTCACTCAGTGGTCACTCAGTGGTCACTCAGTGGTCACTCAGTGGTCACTCACTGGTCACTCACTGGTCACTCAGTGGTCACTCAGTGGTCACTCACTGGTCACTCACTGGTCACTCACTGGTCACTCAGTGGTCACTCAGTGGTCACCCACTGGTCACTCAGTGGTCACTCACTGGTCACTCACTGGTCACTCACTGGTCACCCCGGGGTCACCCTGGGGTCACTCTGTGGTCACCCTCTGGTCACTCTGGGGTCACTCTGTGGTCACCCTGGGGTCACTCTGTGGTCACCCTCTGGTCACCCTGGGGTCACTCAGGGTCACCCTGGGGTCACTTGGCCGCTGACGTGACCCCCCTGACCACTGACCCCCCCAAACCCCGATCCCCTGACCCCTGGTCACTCTGAGATGACCACTGTGCCCTTTGTCCCCTGTCCCCTCCCTGTCCCCTCATTGTCTCCCCATTGTCCCCTCATTGCCTCCACTGTCCCCTCCCTGTCCCCTCAATGTCCCCTCATTGCCCCCATTGTCCCCCCACTGTCTCCTCATTGTCCCCTCCCTGTCCCCCATTGTCCCCTCATTGTCCCCTCCCTGTCCCCCATTGTCCCCTCATTGTCCCCCATTGTCCCCCCATTTTCCCCTCCCTGTCCCCTCCCTGTCCCCTCCCTGTCCCCCATTGTCCCCTCCCTATCCCCTCCCTGTCCCCTCCCTGTCCCCCATTGTCCCCCATTGTCCCCTCCCGTACCGCGCTGTCCCCGTCGGTGGCCGCGTCCTCCAGGCCCGAGCGGCGCCGGGAGAGCTGCTCCCGTAGGGACAGCGACTGTGGGGACAGGGACAGGGACAGTGTCACCAATGGGGACAGGGACAGTGACAGTGACAGGGACAGTGTCACCAATGGGGACAGGGACAGGGACAGTGTCACCAATGGGGACAGGGACAGTGACAGTGACAGGGACAGTGTCACCAATGGGGACAGCGACTGTGGGGACAGGGACAGGGTCACCAATGGGGACAGTGACAGGGACAGGGACAGTGTCACCAATGGGGACAGGGACAGTGACAGCTGCTCCCGTAGGGACAGCGACTGTGGGGACAGGGACAGGGTCACCAATGGGGACAGTGACAGCTGCTCCCGTAGGGACAGCGACTGTGGGGACAGGGACAGTGACACCAATGGGGACAGGGACAGTGACAGCTGCTCCCGTAGGGACAGCGACTGTGGGGACAGGGACAGTGCCACCAATAGGGGCAGGGACAGGGACAGTGTCACCAATGGGGACAGGGACTGTGGGGACAGGGACAGGGACAGTGACACCAATGGGGACAGGGACAGGGACAGTGTCACCAACGGGGACAGGGACTGTGGGGACAGGGACAATGTCACCAACGGGGACAGGGGCAGGGGTCACCTCTCAGGGGACACAGTGACAGGGGACAGGTGTCACCCCTTGAGGAACACGGGGACACGGTGCCACCCGCAGGGACACCGGGACAGGGACAATGTCACCCCCAGGGACAGGGACAGGTGCCACCCCCAGGGACATGGGGACAGATGCCACCCTCCCAAGGACTGCGGTGGGTGTCACCCCTGGCATCACCCACGTCATGGGTGTCACCCCCACCCCCGGTGTCCCCTCCTGTCCCCTCCTGTCCCCTCCTGTCCCCTCCTGTCCCCACCTCCTGGTTTGACACCTCCAGCTCCTCCTCCAGGACGGCCACGCGCTCCAGGGCCACCCGCAGCCGCTCCCGCACCTGGGGGACACCGGGGTGACACCGAGGGGACATTGGGGTGACACCGAGGGGACACCGGGGGGACCCCAGAGCCGCCTGTGTCACCTCCAAAGCCACCCGAGACCCCTCTGGGTCCCCCCCAGACCCCACGGAGACACCCCGGGAATGCTCAGCACCCCCTTGAGGGCAGCCAGGTGTCACCAGGTGTCACCAGGTGTCACCAGGTCACCCCAAAACCCCCCTGAGACCCCCCCCAGGTGTCACCAGGTGTCACCAGGTGTCACCAGGTGTCACCAGATCACTCCCAAACCCCCCTGAGACCCCCCAAAACCCCCCAGGGACCCCCCAAGACTCCCCAGGTCAACCCAGGACCCTCCTGAGACCCCTTTGGGTCCCACGAGGTGCCACCAGGTCACCCTAAAAACCCCTCAAAACCCCCCAAAAACCCTCCAGGGACGCCCCAGAACCCCCCAGGGACCCCCCAGACCCCCTCAAAGCCCCCAGGGACCCCCCAAAACCCCCCAGGAACCCCCCAAAACCCCCCAGGGACCCCCCAAGACCCCTCAGGTCACCCCAAAACGCCCCAGAAGCCCCTCAAAACCCCCCAGGGACCCCCCAAGATCCCCCCAAAGCCCTCCAGGGACCCCCCCAAAACCCCCCCAAACCCCCCATGGACCCCCCCAGGGATCCCCCAGAGCCCCCAGGGACCCCCCAAAACCCCCCAGGAACCGCCAGAACACCCCAGGGATCCCCCAAAACACCCCCAAAGCCCCTCAAAACCCCCCAGGGACCCCCCAAAATCCCCCCTAAACCCCCCAGGGACCCCCCAGACCCCCCCAAAACCCCCAGGGACCCCCCAAAACCCCCCAGAGACCCCCAAAATCCCCCCAAAGCCCCCAAGGACCCCTTCAAAACCCCCCAGGGACCCCCCAAGACCCCCCAGGGACCCCCCAGACCCCCCAGGGACCCCCCAAGACCCCCCAGGGACCCCCCAGACCCCCCAAACCTTCTCGTCCAGGGCCTTGTGGTGCTCGAAGAGCGACTTGAGCGCCTTGAGCACCTCGACCTCGGAGGAGACCCCGGCCGGGGACTGCGCCTGGCGCTTCACCACCGTCATCCTGAGCGAGCGCTCGTGCCGCGACACCAGGTGCTCCAGGTGCTCCAGCAGCAGCTGGGGACACCATTGGGGACATGGGGACATCATTGGGGACACCATTGGGGACATGGGGACATCATTGGGGACATTGGGGACACTGGGGACATTGGGGGGATTGGGGACATTGGGGACACCAGGTGCTCCAGGTGCTCCAGCAGCAGCTGGGGACACCATTGGGGACATGGGGACATCATTGGGGACATCAGTGGGGACATGGGGACACCATTGGGGACATTGGGGACACTGGGGACATTGGGGGGATTGGGGACATTGGGGACACCACGTGCTCCAGGTGCTCCAGCAGCAGCTGGGGACATGGGGACATCAGTGGGGACATCATTGGGGACACTGGGGACATCATTGGGAACATTGGGGACAGTGGGGGGATTGGGGACATTGGGGGGATTGGGAACATTGGGGACACTGGGGACATTGGGGACATTGGGGACACCAGGTGCTCCAGGTGCTCCAGCAGCAGCTGGGGACACCATTGGGGACATCATTGGGGACATCATTGGGGACATGGGGACATCATTGGGGACATCACTGGGGACATTGGGGGGATTGGGGACATTGGGGACACCAGGTGCTCCAGGTGCTCCAGCAGCAGCTGGGGACATGGGGACAGGTGTGTCCCCAGCTGTCCCAGGTGTGCCTCCAGGTATGTCCCTAGATGTCCCAGGTGTCCCCAGGTGTCCCAGGTGTGTCCCCAGGTGTGTCCCAGGTGTCCCAGGTGTCCCAGGTGTGTCCCCAGCTGTCCCAGCTGTCCCAGGTGTGTCCCAGATGTGTCCCAGCTGTCCCAGATGTGTCCCAGGTGTGTCCCCAGGTGTGTCCCAGGTGTCCCAGGTGTCCCCAGGTGTGTCCCCAGATGTGTCCCCAGGTGTGTCCCAGGTGTCCCCAGGTGTGTCCCCAGATGTGTCCCCAGGTGTGTCCCAGGCGTGTCCCAGGTGTGTCCCAGGTGTGTCCCAGGTGTGTCCCAGGTGTCCCCAGGTGTGTCCCAGGTGTCCCAGGTGTCCCCAGGTGTCCCCAGGTGTGTCCCAGCTGTCCCAGGTGTCCCAGGTGTGTCCCCAGGTGTGTCCCAGGTGTCCCAGGTGTCCCCAGGTGTCCCCAGGTGTGTCCCCAGCTGTCCCAGGTGTCCCCAGGTGTGTCCCCAGGTGTGTCCCAGGTGTGCCCAGGTGTGTCCCAGGTGTCCCCAGGTGTGTCCCAGATGTGTCCCAGCTGTCCCAGGTGTCCCCAGGTGTGTCCCAGGTGTGTCCCAGGTGTCCCCAGGTGTGTCCCCAGGTGTCTCCCAGGTGTCCCAGGTGTCCCCAGGTGTGTCCCCAGGTGTCTCCCAGGTGTCCCCAGGTGTGTCCCAGGTGTCTCCCAGGTGTGTCCCAGGTGTCCCCAGGTGTGTCCCAGGTGTCCCAGGTGTGTCCCAGGTGTCCCAGATGTGTCCCAGCTGTCCCAGGTGTCCCCAGGTGTGTCCCCAGGTGTGTCCCAGGTGTGCCCAGGTGTGTCCCAGGTGTCCCCAGGTGTGTCCCAGATGTGTCCCAGCTGTCCCAGGTGTCCCCAGGTGTGTCCCAGGTGTGTCCCAGGTGTCCCCAGGTGTGTCCCCAGGTGTCTCCCAGGTGTCCCAGGTGTCCCCAGGTGTGTCCCCAGGTGTCTCCCAGGTGTCCCCAGGTGTGTCCCAGGTGTCTCCCAGGTGTGTCCCAGGTGTCCCCAGGTGTGTCCCAGGTGTCCCAGGTGTGTCCCAGGTGTCCCCAGGTGTGTCCCAGGTGTCCCCAGGTGTGTCCCAGGTGTCTCCCAGGTGTCCCCAGGTGTCCCCAGATGTGTCCCAGGTGTCCCAGGTGTCCCCAGGTGTGTCCCAGGTGTCCCCAGGTGTGTCCCAGGTGCTCACCCGGGTGTTGTTCCGCTCTGCTTTCAGCTCAGCGATTTCCTCCTCTCGCTCCAGGAGCTGCTCCCGGCACAGGTTCAGCTCCTTGGTGAGCGCGGCCAGCTCCTGGGGACATTGGGGACATTGGGGACATTGGGGACATTGGGGACATTGGGGACATTGGGGACAGGGGGGACAGTGGGGACATTGGGGACATTGGGGGACATTGGGGACATTGGGGACATTGGGGACATTGGGGACATTGGGGACAGGGGGGACAGTGGGGACATTGGGGACATTGGGGACATTGGGGACATTTGGGGACAGTGGGGACAGTGACATTGGGGACATTGGGGACAGGGGGGACATTGGGGACATTGGGGACATTGGGGACAGGGGGGACATTGGGGACAGTGTCACCAGGGGACAGGGACAGCGACATTGGGGACAGCGACAGTGGGGACAGCGACAGCGACATTGGGGACATTGGAGACAGGGGACAGGGACATTGGGGACAGTGTCACCAACGGGGACAGTGACAGCGACAGGGGACAGGGACGGCGACATTGGGGACAGCGACAGTGGGGACAGTGTCACCAACAGGGACAGCGACAGGACAGGGGACACCGACATTGGGGACAGGGGACAGTGGGGACAGTGCCACCAACGGGGACAGCGACAGGGGACAGGGGGGACATTGGGGACAGGGACAGCGACATTGGGGACAGCGACAGGGACACGGGGACAGTGTCACCAACAGGGACAGCGACAGAGGGACATTGGAGACAGGGACACAGTGGGGACAGGGACAGGGACATGGGACAGGGACAGTGTCACCAACAGGGACATTGGGGACATTGAGGGGACATTGAGGGGACATTGAGGGGACATTGAGGGGACATCGGGGACACGTGAGCCACGCCTCTGATCCAACCCCGCCCCGCCAAGCCCCGCCCCTTCGCACGGTGCCACACCCACTTTGGCCACGCCCCTCACACCTGGCCACACCTGACCTGCGCTCACCTGCCCAAATCCCTTTCCTGCTCACCCCGCCCCTCCCTGACCACACCCACTTTAACCCCGCCCCCACCTGTGCCACACCCCTCTGACCACACCCCCACACCTGGCCACACCTGACCTGCGCTCACCTGCCCAAATCCTTTTAACCCCTCCCTGCCCATACCACACCTGGTTTAGCCCCTCCCCCAGGTGTTCCGCACCCCCTTTGACCACACCTGGGCACACCTGACCTGCGCTCACCTGCCCAAATCCTTTTAACCCGTACCACACCTGGTTTAGCCACACCCCCAGGTGTTCCGCGCCCCCTCTGACCACACCTGGCCACACCTGACCTGCGCTCACCTGCCCAAATCCTTTTAACCCCTCCCTGCCCGTACCACACCTGCTTTAGCCCCTCGCCCAGGTGTTCCACACCCCCTTTTGACCACACCTGGGCACACCTGTGGCGGCTCACCTGCCCAAATCCTTTTAACCCCTCCCTGTCCGTACCACACCTGGTTTAGCCACATCCCCACCTGTGCCACACCCCCAAACCTTTTCACACCTGACCTGCGCTCACCTGCCCAAATCCTTTTCCTTTTAACCCCTTCCTACCCGTACCACACCTGCTTTAGCCACACCCCCACACCTGACCTGTGCTCACCTGCCCAAATCCTTTTAACCCCTCCCTGCCCGTACCACACCTGGTTTAGCCCCTCCCCCAGGTGTTCCACACCCCCTTTTGACCACACCTGGCCACACCTGACCTGCGCTCACCTGCCCAAATCCTTTTCCTTTAAACCCCTATCAGTACCACACCTGGTTTAGCCCCTCCCCCAGGTGTTCCGCACCCCCTTTTGGCCACACCTGGGCACACCTGTGGCGGCTCACCTGCGGCAGGGCGCTGTTGAGCTGTCTCTGCAGCAGGTCCCTCTCGTGGGCCAGGTCGCGCAGGCGCAGGTGAGCCGTGGCCAGCCCCTCCTGCGTGTCCCGCAGCGTCTCCAGGAGCCGCTCGCGCTCCCGCAGCATCTGCACCATCAGCTGCTCCAGCCCCGGCTCCTCCGGGGGGCCCGAGCCCCGCCGGGGGTCCTCGCTGATGGTGGGCAGCACCTCGCACATCATCCTGGGGGCACCTGGGCGCACCTGGGCACACCTGGGGGCACCTGGAGGGGGATGGGAGACAAGGTCAGCAAAGAATCCTGAACTGTCCTGGGGGTCCTGAACCATCCTGGGGGTCCCAGAACACTCTGGGGGTCCTCGCTGATGGTGGGCAGCACCTCGCACATCATCCTGGGGGCACCTGAGCGCACCTGGGCACACCTGGGGGCACCTGGAGGGGGATGGGAGACAAGGTCAGCAAAGAATCCTGAACTGTCCTGGGGGTCCTGAACCATCCTGGGGGTCCCAGAACACTCTGGGGGTCCTGGCTGATGGTGGGCAGCACCTGGGACATCATCCTGGGGGCACCTGGGCACACCTGGGAGCACCTGGGCACACCTGGGAGCACCTGGAGGGGGATGGGAGACAAGGTCAGCAAAGAATCCTGAACTGTCCTGGGGGTCCTGAACCATCCTGGGGGTCCTGAACCATCCTGGGGGTCCCAGAACACTCTGGGGGTCCTGGCTGGGGGTGGGCAGCAACTGGAACATCATCCTGGGCGCACCTGGGCACACCTGGGCACACCTGGAGGGGGATGGGAGACAACGTCAGCAAAGAATCCTGAACTATCCTGGGGGTCCTGATCGATTCTGGGGGTCCTGACCCACTCTGGGGGTCCTGGCTGATGGTGGGCAGCACCTGGAACATCATCCTGGGGGCACCTGGGCACACCTGGGCACACCTGGAGACACCTGGGGGCACCTGGAGGGGGATGGGAGACAACGTCAGCAACCAGTCCTGAACTGTCCTGGGGGTCCTGAACCACCCTGGGGGTCCTGGCTGGGGTGGGCAGCACCTGGAACATCATCCTGGGGGCACCTGGGCACACCTGGGCACACCTGGGCACACCTGGGAGCACCTGGGGGATGGGATGGGATGGGGGTGCTATGGGGAGGTACTGGGGGGCACTGGGGGGTGAAATGAGGGGGTGCAATGGGATGCAGTGGGGGAGGGGAACTGGGGAGCACTGGGAGGGCACTGGGATGAACTGGGGAGCACTGGGAGGGCACTGGGATGAACTGGGGGGCACTGGGATGGACTGGGATTAAATGGGAGGATACTGGGATGAACTGGGGGGCACTGGGAGTTGGGGGGGGTCTGGGGCCTGGAAGGTGCCAAAATTGGGGGGGGGGCGGGGGGGAGGGGCCCAGGTGGGACGGGATGGGGGAGGGGGGGCAGAGCCCGGGGGGATGGGGTGGGGGAGGGGATGGGACTGGGAATGGGGGGAGGGGATTTGGGATGGGATTGGGATTGGGGGGGAGGGGATTAGGATTAAAATGAGGAGGGGGATGGGGTCGGGATTGGGGTGCCGGATTTGGGATGGGGGTGCCGGATTTGGGATGGGGATGCCGGATTTGGGATGGAGGTGCCGGATTTGGGATGGAGGTGCCGGATTTGGGATGGAGGTGCCGGATTTGGGATGGGGGTGCTGGATTTGGGATGGGGATGCCGGATTTGGGATGGGGGTGCCGGATTTGGGATGGAGGTGCCGGATTTGGGATGGAGGTGCCGGATTTGGGATGGAGGTGCCGGATTTGGGATGGGGATGCCGGATTTGGGATGGGGATGCCGGATTTGGGATGGGGGTGCTGGATTTGGGATGGGGGTGCCGGATTTGGGATGGAGGTGCCGGATTTGGGATTGGGATGGGGGATTTGGGATGGGGATGCCGGATTTGGGATGGGGGTGCCGGATTTGGGATGGAGGTGCCGGATTTGGGATGGAGGTGCCGGATTTGGGATGGGGGTGCCGGATTTGGGATGGAGGTGCCGGATTTGGGATGGAGGTGCCGGATTTGGGATGGGGATGGCGGATTTGGGATGGGGGTGCCGGATTTGGGATGGAGGTGCCGGATTTGGGATGGGGGATTTGGGATGGGGGTGCCGGATTTGGGATGGGGGTGCCGGATTTGGGATGGGGATGCCGGATTTGGGATGGGGGTGCCGGATTTGGGATGGAGGTGCCGGATTTGGGATGGAGGTGCCGGATTTGGGATGGGGGTGCCGGATTTGGGATGGGGGTGCCGGATTTGGGATGGGGGTGCCGGATTTGGGATGCGGATGCCGGATTTGGGATGGAGGTGCCGGATTTGGGATGGGGGTGCCGGATTTGGGATGGAGGTGCCGGATTTGGGATGGGGGTGCCGGATTTGGGATGCGGATGCCGGATTTGGGATGGAGGTGCCGGATTTGGGATGCGGATGCCGGATTTGGGATGCGGATGCCGGATTTGGGATGGAGGTGCCGGATTTGGGATGCGGATGCCGGATTTGGGATGGAGGTGCCGGATTTGGGATGCGGATGCCGGATTTGGGATGGAGGTGCCGGATTTGGGATGCGGATGCCGGATTTGGGATGCGGATGCCGGATTTGGGATGGGGGTGCCGGATTTGGGATGGAGGTGCCGGATTTGGGATGGGGGTGCCGGATTTGGGATGCGGATGCCGGATTTGGGATGGGGGTGCGGGATTTGGGATGGGGATGCCGGATTTGGGATGGAGGTGCCGGATTTGGGATGGGGATGCCGGATTTGGGATGGAGGTGCGGGATTTGGGATGGGGGTGCCGGATTTGGGATGGAGGTGCCGGATTTGGGATGGGGATGCCGGATTTGGGATGGAGGTGCCGGATTTGGGATGGAGGTGCCGGATTTGGGATGGAGGTGCCGGATTTGGGATGGAGGTGCCGGATTTGGGATGGGGATGCCGGATTTGGGATGGAGGTGCCGGATTTGGGATGGGGGTGCCGGATTTGGGATGGGGGTGCCGGATTTGGGATGGGGATGCCGGATTTGGGATGGAGATGCCGGATTTGGGATGGAGGTGCCGGATTTGGGATGGAGGTGCCGGATTTGGGATGGGGGTGCCGGATTTGGGATGGGGGTGCCGGATTTGGGATGGGGGTGCCGGATTTGGGATGGAGGTGCCGGATTTGGGATGGGGGTGCCGGATTTGGGATGGGGATGCCGGATTTGGGATGGGGGTGCCGGATTTGGGATGGGGGTGCCGGGGCTGCGATGGGGTCGGGATGTCGGGGGTGGGATGGGAATGCCGGGGATGGGATTGGAACTGGGATAGGGCCGGGATGCGGCTGCCGGGGCTGGAATGGGGTCGGGACTGGGATGTCGGAGGTGGGATTGGGATGCCGGATTTGGGATTGGGAGAGGGCCGGGATGCGGCTGCCGGAGCTGGGATTGGGATGGGAATGGGGATGGAGATGCCGGCGCTGGGATGCGGATGCCGGAGGATTTGGGATGGGATCGGGATGCGGCTGCCGGAGGTGGGATTGGGATCGGGATCGGGATGGAGATGCCGGATTTGGGATGCGGATGCCGGGGCTGCGATGGGATCGGGATGAGGATGCGGGATTTGGGATGGGGATGCCGGATTTGGGATGGGGATGCCGGATTTGGGATGGGGATGCCGGATTTGGGATGGGGATGCCGGATTTGGGATGGGGATGCCGGATTTGGGATGCGGATGCCGGATTTGGGATGGGGGTGCCGGATTTGGGATGGGGATGCGGGATTTGGGATGAGGATGCGGGATTTGGGATGGGGATGCCGGATTTGGGATGGGGATGCCGGATTTGGGATGGAGATGCCGGATTTGGGATGGAGATGCCGGATTTGGGATGAGGATGCGGGATTTGGGATGGGGATGCGGGATTTGGGATGGGGATGCTCCTGCCGGCCGCGGGGGGCCCGGGGGGGTCTCAGGCCCTGCTCTTACCTGGGCTCCGAGCGGCGCTGCGGCAGCTCCGGCGGAGGGAGGCGGCCCGGCGGGGAGGGGGGGCCCCGGGGGGGGGGAGGGGGTCGCTGCCCGTCGCCCCCGCACCCGTTCAGGCCCCCAGAGCGCCCCGGGCCCGCCCGAGCCCCGCGGCCGCCGCCCGCCCCCCCCCCCACGGGTACCGACCCCCCCCCGGCCGGCCCCGCTAAACGCTGCGCGGGCCCTTTAAGAGCGGAGTTGATTGACAGCGGCGCCGACCAATGGGAGCGCGCCCCGGGGCTCCGGCGGTGAGCGGGCCCCGCCCCCGCGCGGGGTGGGGCGGAGGGGCGGGGCCGGGGAGCGGCCGACCAATGAGAGCGCGCGGGGGGCGGGGCCAAGCCGGGGTGATGTCATCGGGCCGGGGCGGGGGCGGCCGCGCATGCGCGTTGCCATGGAGACGGCCCCGCCCCCCTCCGCGTTGCCATGGGGATGGACCAAAAACCCCACCCCCATCCCTGCGCGCGTCGCCATGGCAACGGGATCTCCCCCTGTCCCAGCGTCGCCATGGAAACCGCCCCGCGTTGCCATGGAGACGGAGCATCAGCCAACGCGGTTGCCACGGAAACGGGAGCACTTCCCCCTCCACGGGGTCACCGGGGAGCACCTCCCCCCCATCCCTGTCGCCATGGAAACGAACCACCCCACCCCCGTCACCATAGAAACCGCCCCTCCGTCCCCGTCTGTTGCCATGGAAACGGTATTTCCCCGCCCCCCCCGGTTGCCATGGAGACAGGACTCCCCCGCCCCCATCACCATGGAAACCGCTCCATCCCCTCCCTTACCCGTTGCCATGGTAACAGCTCCAATCTCCCTTTTTTCCTCCCCAAAAAAGGCGTCAGGACCCCTCCCCCCCACCTTGTGGGGGGTGTCACGTGACACTCAGGTGACACACAGGTGACCCCCATCCCCCCCCCCTCAGGTGACACAGGTAACTCTCAGGTGACACACAGGTGTCACTCAGGTGACCCCAATCCCCTCAGGTGACACTCAGGTAACACACAGGTGACAGAGGTGACACAGGTAACTCTCAGGTGACACTCATGTGACACACGTGACACTCAGGTAACTCTCAGGTGACCCCATCCCGCCTCAGGTGACACTCAGGTGACTCCCACGTGACACACAGGTGACCCCTCCCCCTCTCAGGTGACACTCAGGTAACTCTCAGGTCAGACACAGGTGACACTCAGGTGACTCTCACGTGACACACAGGTGACCCCACCCTCCCTGAGGTGACACAGGTAACTCTCAGGTGACACACAAGTGACAGGTAACTCTCAGGTGACACAGGTAACTCTCAGGTGACACACAGGTGACACAAGTGATAGGTGACACACAGGTAACACACGTGACACACAAGTGACAGGTAACTCAGGTGACACAGGTGACAGGTAACTCTCAGGTGACACAGGTGACACACAGGTAACTCTCAGGTGACACAGGTGACACACAGGTGACACTCAGGTGACACACAGGTGACACACAGGTAACTCTCAGGTGACACAGGTAACTCTCAGGTGACACAGGTGACACACAGGTGACACTCAGGTAACTCTCAGGTGACACAGGTGACACTCAGGTAACTCTCAGGTGACACACAGGTGACACACAGGTAACTCTCAGGTGACACAGGTGACACACAGGTAACTCTCAGGTGACACAGGTGACACACAGGTGACACTCAGGTAACTCTCAGGTGACACAGGTGACCCACCTGGGCCACACCTTTAAATAGGAGCCAATAAATACTGTACAGGGGGGGCCACGCCCCATAAATACCCAAATATACAGAGCGGGGATGGGGGGAGGGGGGATTTGGGGGGTCCTGGGGGGGTCCCCAGGTGTCCTGGGGGGTCCCGGGGGGGTCCCCAGGTGTCCCCGGGGGGTCCCAGGTGTCCCCGGGGGGTCCCAGGTGTCCTCAGGTGTCCCCAGGGGGTCCCAGGTGTCCCCGGGGGGTCCCAGGTGTCCTCAGGTGTCCTGGGGGGTTTCACCCCCTCGATTCCAGCGACCTGTGGGGGGAAATTGGGGTGGGGTCAGTTTGGGGGGGAAATTTGGGGGGTCTGAAGGAATTTTGGGGTGAAATTTGGGGGGTCTGAAGGAATTTTGGGGTGAAATTTGGGGGGTCTGAAGGGTTTGGGGGTGCAGGATTTTGGGGTTTGGGGGTGCAGGATTTTGGGGTTTGGGGTTCTGGACTCGGGGATTTCAGGGATTTTAGGGTTTCAGGGATTTGGGAACTCTGGGGTTCAGGATTATGGGGATTTGGGGACACTGGGATTTGGGGACTCTGGGATTTGGGGGCTCAGGGATTTGGGGGCTCAGGGATTTTAGGGTTTCAGGGATTTTGGGATTTGGGGAACTCAGGGGTTCAGGATTTTAGGGTTTCAGGGATTTTAGGGTTTCAGGGAACTCAGGGTTTCAGGATTTTGGGGATTTGGGGACACAGGGATTTAGGGTTTCAGGGATTTAGGGGCTCAGGATTTGGGGGATTTGGGGACACAGGGATTTAGGGGTTCAGGATTTTGGGGATTTAGGGTTTCAGGGATCTCAGGGGTTCAGGATTTTGGGTTTCAGAGATTTTAGGGTTTCAGGGATTTAGGGTTTCAGGGATTTTAGGGTTTCAGGGATTTTAGGGTTTCAGGATTTAGGGTTTCAGGGATTTTAGGGTTTCAGGGATTTTAGGGTTTCAGGGATTTTAGGGTTTCAGGGATTTTAGCGTTTCAGGATTTTGGGTTTCAGGGATTTTAGGGTTTCAGGGATTTAGGGTTTCAGGGATTTTAGGGTTTCAGGGATTTAGGGTTTCAGGATTTTGAGTTTCAGGGATTTAGGGTTTCAGGGATTTGGGGACACGGGGATTTAGGGGTTCAGGGATCTCAGGGGTTCAGGATTTTGGGTTTCAGGGATTTTAGGGTTTCAGGATTTAGGGTTTCAGGATTTTGGGGATTTAGGGTTTCAGGGATCTTAGGGTTTCAGGATTTTGGGGATTTGGGGACACAGGGATTTAGGGTTTCAGGGATTTAGGGTTTCAGGATTTTGGGGATTTAGGGTTTCAGGGATTTGGGGACACGGGGATTTAGGGTTTCAGGATTTTGGGGATTTAGGGTTTCGGGGATTTAGGGTTTCAGGGGTTTAGGGTTTCAGGATTTTGGGGTTTCAGGGATTTAGGGTTTCAGGATTTAGGGTTTCAGGATTTTGGGGTTTCAGGGATTTTAGGGTTTCAGGGATTTAGGGGTTCAGGATTTGGGGTGCCCTCACGAGTAGCTGTTGTGCTGGCGCCGCCGGGCCGTGCGCAGCTTCTCGAACCGCGCCTCCATCTCCTCCAGCACTCGGGGCGTGTAACGAACCACGAGCTTCACCGAGCCCTGCGCCGCCTTCAGCAGCTCCACGGCGCGCTCGTGCTGCTCCCCCTCCACGCTCTGCACCCCAAAAACCCCGCTGGCATCCCAAAACACACCCTGAAACTTCCCCGATCCCAAAAACCCCGCTGGCATCCCAAAAACACAACCAGAAACTTCCCCGATCCCAAAAACCCCGCTGGCATCCCAAAAATCCAACCAGAAACTTCCCCAATCCTAAAAACACCGCTGGCATCCCAAAAATCCAACCAGAAACTTCCCCGATCCCCAAAACCCACCCAGAACCCCAAAAACCCGACTGCAACCCCAAAAACCCAACCAGAAACTTCCCCGTCCCAAAAACCCCGCTGGGATCCCAAAAACACAACCAGAAACTTCCCCGATCCCAAAAACCCAACCAGAACCCCAAAAACCCGACCAGAAACTTCCCCGACCCCAAAAACCCAACTAGAAACTTCCCCGACCCCAAAAACCCAACTGGGATCCCAAAACACAACCAGAAACTTCCCCGACCCCAAAAACCTAATCAGAACCCCAAAAACCCCACTGGGATCCCAAAAACCCAACCAGAAACTTCCCTGATCCCAAAAACCCACCCAGAACCCCAAAAACCCACCCAGAAACTTCCCTGATCCTAAAATCCCACCCAGAACCCCAAAAACCCGACTGCAACCCCAAAAACACAACCAGAAACTTCCCCGACCCCAAAACCCCACTGGGATCCCAAAAACCCACCCAGAACCTGCCCCGGCCCCAAAAACCCAATCAGAAACTTCCCCAACCCCCAAAACCCAACCAGAACCCCAAAATCCCCCATCTCTGTTCCCCCAAACCCCAATATAACCACCCCAAAATCTCCGAATTTTCCCCCAAATCCCCCCGAATTCCCCCCAAATCCCCCCAAATCCCCCCGAATCCCCCCGAATCCTCCAAAAACCCCCAAATCCCCCCGAACCCCCCCAAACCCTCACCACCCCGTTCACACTGAGCAGCTGCTCCCCCCTCTTGAGCCCCCAGCCCCAATTTAACCCCCCCAAACCCCAATTTAACCCCCCCAAAACTCCTCCAATCACCCCAAAATCCCCCCGTAAACTCAATTTAACCAACCCAAACCCCAACTTAACCACCCCAAACCCCCCAAAAACCCCAAATCCCCCCAAATCCCCCCGAACCCCCCCAAATCCCCCCGAACCCCCCCAAATCCTCACCACCCCGTTGACATTCAGCAGCTGCTCCCCCCTCTTGAGCCCCCAACCCAAATTTAACCCCCCCCAAACCTCCTGTGATCACCCCACAACCCCAATATAACCCCCCAAACCCCAATATAACCCCCCAAAACCCCCCCCAAAACCCCAAACCCCTTGAATTTTCCCCAAATTTTCATGACCCCGTTCACACTCAGCAGCTGCTCCCCCCTCTTGAGCCCCCAACCCCAATTTAACCCCCCCAAGCCTTCTCCAATCACCCCAAAATCGCCATTTAACCACCTCAAACCCCAATATAACCCCACCAAACCCCAATTTAACCCCCCAAAAACCCCAAAACCCCCCGAATTCCCCCCAAATCCTCACCACCCCGTTGACGCTGACCAGCTACTCCCCCCTCTGGAGCCCCCAACCCCAATTTAATCCCCCCAAAACTCCTCCGATCACCCCAAAACCCCCAATATAACCCCCCCAAACCCCAATTTAACCACCCCAAACCCCCCAAAATCCCCCCAAAAACCCCAAACCCCCCGAATTCCCCCCAAATCCCCCCAAATCCCCCCCAAATCCTCACCACCCCGTTCACACTGAGCAGCTGCTCCCCCCTCTTGAGCCCCCAGCCCCAATTTAATCCCCCCAAACCTCCTCCGATCACCCCAAAACCCCAATATAACCCCCCCAAACCCCAATATAACCCCCCCAAACACCCCCAAAAACCCCAAATCCCCCCAAATCCCCCCCAAATCCTCACCACGCCGTTGACGCTCAGCAGTTGGTCGCCCCTCTTGAGCCCCCCGTGCCTGTCGGCCACGCCGCCCGGGATGACCCGCGAGATGTAAATGGGCGAGTTCTGCTCTTTGCCCCCCATGATGTTGAAGCCCAAACCCTCCTCGGTTTTGGGCAGCTCCACCACGCGCGGGTGGGCGTGACCCTCGCTGGCCGCGAACGCCGCCACGGTGGCCTGGGGACATTGGGGGACATTTGGGGGGGGATATTTGGGGACATTTGGGGACATTTGGGGGGGGACATTTGGGGGGGACGTTTGGGGACATTTGGGGGACATTGGGGGGACATCTGGGGACATTGAGGGGACATCTGGGGACATTTGGGGGCATTGAGGGGACGTTTGGGGACATTTGGGGGACATTGACGGGACATTTGGGGACAGTGAGGGAACATTTGGGGACATTGAGGGGATTTGGGGGGACATTGAGGGGACATTTGGGGATATTTGGGGGCATTGAGGGGACATTTGAGGACATTGAGGGGACATTTGGGGATATTTGGGGGCATTGAGGGGACATTTGAGGACATTGAGGGGACATTTGGGGACACTGAGGGACATTTGGGGGGACATTTGGGGGACATTTGGGGACACTGAGGGAACATTTGGGGACACTGAGGGAACATTTGGGGAACATTGAGGGGACATTGAGGGGACATTGAGGGGACATTTGGGGACATTGAGGGGACATTGAGGGACACTGGGGGGATTGAGGATATTGGGGGCATTTGGGGGCACTGGGGACATTGAGGGGACATTTGGGGGGACATTTGGGGATTGGGGACATTGAGGGGACATTTGGGGACATTGGGGGGGACTGGGGGGATTGAGGACATTGGGGACATTGGGGACAGTGTTGGGATTAGGGACACTGGGGACATTGAGGGGACATTAAGGGACATTCGGGGGATTGGGGACAGTGGGGACATTGCGGGGACTGGGGGGATTGAGGATATTGGGGGCACTGGGGACATTGAGGGGACATTGAGGGGATTGGGGACATTTGAGGACATTGGGGACATTGGGGACATTGGGGACATTATGTTTTTGGGGTCCCAGAAGAGGCTTTGGGTTCCCCAGGCTGTTTTTGGGGTCTGGGGTGTTTTTGGGGTACCTTGGCCGTGGCGTGGGCGCGGATCTCGGGGGTCCCCGCGATGTCCAAGGTGTCGTAGAGCTGCTCATAGACCTGGGGGGGACCCCGGGATTGGGGAGGGGGGACCCCAAAATCCCAGAGCAGCCCCCCCGGAACCCCCCGAGGGGAACCCGGAGAGATTTGGGGGGACCCCGGGGGGGTCCCAGGGAAGATTTGGGGGAGTTGGGAGGGGCCTGGAGGGGTTTTGTGGGGCCGTGTGAGATTTTGGGGTTCCCCAGGTGGATTTTGGGGTTCCCCAGGTGGATTTTGGTGTCCCCAGGTGGATTTTGGGGGGGATTTTGGTGTGCCCAGGTGGGTTTTGGGGCGGTTTTGGGGGTTCCTGAGTAGATTTCGGGGTTCCCAGGTGGGTTTGGGGTGGATTTTGGGGCTCCCAGGTGGATTTTGGGGTGAATTTTGGGGCGGTTTTGGGGGTTCCTGAGTAGATTTTGATGTTCCCAGGTGGGTTTGGGGATTCCCAGGTGGGTTTTGGGAGGGATTTTGGGTGTTCCCAGGTGGGTTTTGCTGTTCCCAGGTGGGTTTTGGGATGGATTCGGAGCTCCCAGGTGAATTTTGGTGTTCCCAGATGAATTCTGGGGTTCCCAGGTGGATTTCGGTGTTCCCATGTAGATTTTGGGGTGGATTTTTGGGTTCCCAAATGAATTTTGGGGTTCCCAGGTGAGTTTTTGGGGTGGATTTTTGGTTCCCAGGTGAGTTTTGGGGTGGATTTTTGGGTTCCCAAGTGAATTTTGGGATTCCCAGGTGAGTTTTTGGGGTGGATTTTTGGTTCCCAGGTGAGTTTGGGGGTGGATTTTGGGGTTCCCAGGTGAGTTTTTGGGGTGGATTTTGGGGTTCCCAGGTGAGTTTGGGGGTGGATTTTGGGTTCCCAGGTGAGTTTTGGGGTTCCCAGGTGAGTTTTGGGGCGGATTTGGGGGTTCCCAGGTGAGTTTTGGGGTGGATTTGGGGGTTCCCAGGTGAGTTTTGGGGTTCCCAGGTGAGTTTGGGGGCGGATTTGGGGGTTTTTTGGGGTCACCTCGCGGATGGCAGAGCAGAATTTGCTCTGCAGGACCCTCTGCAGCGCCTGCAGTTTTTGGGGGGGCAGCTCCCCACTGCGCTGGAGCCGCTCCAGCAGCTCCACGGCCCGGGACACGTCTGGGGGACCCCAAAACACCCCAAAATCAGCCCGAAGTCACCCCAAAAATACCCCAAAATCAACCCCAAAGTCACCCCAAAACAGTCCCAGAATCAGACGAAAAACACCCCAAAACCAAAGCCAGAAACAGCCCAAAATCACCGCCAGAAACAGCCCCAAAAAGCCCCAGAAATACACAAAAATCACCCCAAAATCAACCCCCAAATCACCCCAAAACCAAACCCAGAAACAGCCCAAAATCAGCCCAAAGTCATCCCCTGAGTCACCCCAAAAAAATCCAAGCTCAGCCCAAAGTGACCCCCAAAATCACCCCAAAACAGCCCCGGAGTCACCCCAAAATCACCCCCAGAGCGCCTTAAAACAGCCCCAAAAATACACAAAAATACACAAAAATCACCCCAAAACCAAACCCATGAATACAAAAAAAATCACCCCAAAATCACCCCCAGAGCCACCCCAAAACCAAACTCAGAAACACAAAAAAATCACCCCAAAATCAACCCGAAGTCACCCCAAAATTACCCCAAAAAAGCCCCATAAACACAAAAATCGCCCCCAAATCCCCCCCGCACCCCAAAACTTCCCCCTTACCCCTCCCCCATCACCCCCAGCCCCCCCAGGACCCCCCAAACCCTCCCCATCCCCCCCTCAGGCCCCTCCCCAAAATCTCAGAATCCCCCAAAATCCCCCCTCCCCCCTTCCCCCATTCCTCGCTCCAGGGTCTTTTTCACCCCCCCCAACCGCCCCTCCCCCACTCCCCGCACCCCCATCCCCTCCCCCCACCCTCCGGACCCCCCAAAATCCCCGAAAATTCCCCAAAATGCCCCAAAATTCCCCAAATTCCGCCCTTACCCCGCTCCAGCCCCAGCGCGTCCCCGCTCAGCGCGGCCATCTTCGCGCGGCCACGCCCACTCCTGGCCACGCCCCTTTTCTGCGTAAACCACGCCCCCTCCTCTCCCAGGCCACGCCCCCGCCCGCTCCCCGTAATGTGCTGGTTCCAAACCACGCCCACACCCATATTTGGTAACTAAGCCACGCCTCCCGTGATTGGCCACACCCCCATGCGGAAACGGCGTCGCTCCCCGCGCATGCGCAGAACGGCGACACCCTAAAATTCGGGGGGGGGGGGAGATCCTAAAATTGGAGGGGGCAAAAGGGGTCGGGGGGACCCCAAATTTTGGGGTGGAGCGGTGAGAGCCCCAAATTTTGGTGGGGGGGTCCCAAATTATCCGGGGGATCCCAAATCCGCGGGGGGGGGGGGGGGAGTTGGTGAGAAATCCCGAAAAGATCCCGAAAATTTGGGGGGGAAAGAGCCCCAAAATGGAGGGGGACATCACTTTTAGGGCAAAAAAAAAAAAAAATTGGGGGTACCTCAATTTTCGGAGCAGAATGAGCCCAATTTCATCCGGAAAAAAAAAAAAAAAATCCAGGAATTCGGGAGGGGGAGACCCCAACTCTAAAGAGAAAAGACCCCGAAAATTTGGGGGAGCGTCACAATTTTGGGGGCGAGTGAACAAAACCCAAATTTAGGGGGACACCTCATTTTAGGGAGAAACCCCAAAATGGGGAGGGACATCACTTTAAGGGCTAAAAAATTGGGGTACACCTATTTTTAGAGCCCAATTCCATCCAAAAAACTCCCAAATTGAAAGGGACACCCCTTTTTTAGGGAAAAATCCCTAAATGGGGGAGCACATCATTTTTAGGGTTAAAAAATTGGGTGCTACCCCCATTTTTGGAGCCCAATTCCATCCAAAAAAACCCAAAATTGAGTTGTACCCCTTTTTTCCGAAAAGACCCCCAAAATGGGGAAGGCCATCACTTTAAAGGCTAAAATATTGGGGTACACCTATTTTTAGAGCCCAATTCCATCTTAAAAAAAACCCCAAATTTCGGACGGCATTAATTTCCCTACCAACACCCCCCTAAAAAAAAAAAAAAAAAACCCCAAAATTAAGGTACGACCCAAAAAAAACCTCACACAAACTCCGTTTTTTTTTCCAATTTTTTTTTTTTTTTTTCCAATAAAACCCCTTTTATTGCCCGGAAACCCCTCCCAGCCGTCACTCACTCCATGGGCGGCTCCAGCAGGTAGCCATTCTCAGCCCCCAGGTAGCCATCGGTGGCCGCCATCCCCTCGCTCGACAAAAACATCTCCGAGTCCCCCGGGGGTCCCGCGTCGCCCCCCTCGGCTCCGGTTCCTCCTCCTCCTCCTCCTCCTCCCGTGCCGGTTCCGCCGCCCCCTCCCGCCCCGGCCGCTCTCTCGTCGCGTCTCTCCCGCTCCCGTTTGTGCTCCCGCTCCCGTTCCCGTTCCCGTTCCCTCCTCCTCTCCCTCTCCCGGTGTCCCCGGCGTCTCTCCCGCTCCCTGTCCCGTTTCTCGGCCGCGTCCCCCGCCATCCCCTCGGCGGCTCCGCCGTCTCCCCCCGCCGGTTCCTCGGGGGGCTCCAGCCCCTCTAAGGGACCCTCGTCCTTCTTGTCGCGCTCGCGGTCGCGTTTTCGCTCCCGGGATCTCGAGCGTCGCTTGCGGTCGCGCTCCCGTTCCCGGTCCTTGCTGCGGTCGCGGCTCCCGCCCCTTTTCCGTTCCCTCTCGTCCTTCTCGCGGCTCCGCGTTCGCCTCCGCCGCTCCCGGGAGCGCGAACGGCGCCGCTCCCGTTCCCGAGATCGCTCCCGGCGGTCCCGCTCCCGCTCCCGCTCCCGGTCCCTGCGGGGATCCCGGCACGGGTCAGGTGTGCTCCGGGTCCCTGACCCGCTTTAGGGGGTCCCTGACCCATTCCCGGGGGTCCCTGACCCGCTTTAGGGGGGCCCTGACCCGCTTTAGGGGGGCCCTGACCCATTCCCGGGGGTCCTGACCCATTCCCGGGGGTCCTGACCCATTCCCGGGGGTCCCTGACCCGCTTTAGGGGGTCCCTGACCCATTCCCGGGGGTCCCTGACCCACTTTAGGGCGTCTCTGACGTGTCCTGGGGGCCCCTGACCCACTTTAGGGGGTCCCTGACCCATTGCAGGGGGTCCCTGACCCGCTTTAGGGGGTCTCTGACCCATTCCCAGGGGTCCCTGACCCACCTTAGGGGGTCCCTGACCCATTCCCGCGGGTCCCTGACCCACTTTAGGGCGTCTCTGACGTGTCCTGGGGGCCCCTGACCCACTTTAGGGGGTCCCTGACCCATTGCAGGGGGTCCCTGACTCATTCCAGGGGGACACTAACACATTCCAGGGTGTCCCTGACCCACTTTAGGGGGTCCCTGAGGTGTGCTGGGGGGCCCTGACCCATTCCCGGGGGTCCCTGACCCACTTTAGGGGGCCCTGACCCATTCCAGGGGATCTCTGACCCATTTCCGGGGGTCCTTGACCCATTCCAGGGGGTCTCTGACCCATTCCAGGGGGACACTGAGGTCTGCTGGCGGTCCCTGACCCACTTTAAGGGGTCCCTGACACATTCCAGGGGGACACTGAGGTGTTCTGGGAGGGTCCCTGAGGTGTCCTGGGGGTCCCTGACCCATTCCAGGGGTCCCTGACCCACTTTAGGGGGTCCCTGACCCATTGCAGGAAGTTCCAAGGGAGTCCCTGAGGTGTCCTAGGGGTCCCAAATCTGACACAGGGGGGTCCCAAAGGTGACACAGGGATCCCCAAGGTGACACGGGGGTCCCCAAAGTGACACAGGGGGGTCCCCAAGGTGACACGGGGGTCCCCAAGGTGACACGGGGGTCCCCAAGCCCCCCAGGACCCCCCACTCACCTCTCGTCGTAGCGGGACGTGTCGTCCCTTCCCGAGTGCCGGATGTTGACGTCGGCACCGCCGCGCCGGGTGCCCCCCAAACCTCCCCCTGGGGGGGGAAAAGGGTCAGGGGGACCCCAAAAATCACCCCAAAGTGACCCCAAAGTGACCCCCAAAAACTGACCCCCAAACCTCCCCCTGGGGGGGGGGAAAAGGGTCAGGGGAACCCCAAAAATCACCCCAAACCCACCCCCCAAAAACTGACCCCCAAACCTCCCCCTGGGGGGGGAAAAGGGTCAGGGGGACCCCAAAAATCACCCCAAAGTGACCCCAAAGTGACCCCCCAAAAACTGACCCCAAAGTGCCCCCCAAACCTCCCCCTGGGGGGGAAAAGGGTCAGGGGGACCCCAAAAATCACCCCCCAAAAACTGACCCCAAAGTGACCCCCCAAACCTCCCCCTGGGGGGGAAAAAGGGTCAGGGGAACCCCAAAAATCACCCCAAACTGACCCCAAAACTGACCCCCCAAAAACTGACCCCCAAACCTCCCCCTGAAAGAAAAATGGGGTCAGGAGGACCCCAAAACTGACCCCAAAGTGACCCCAAGCCTGACCCCCCAAATTTAGGGGGAAACCCATTTAAGGTCCAGAAAATTTTGGGGGTGTCACCACCAAAAAAAAAAAAAAAAAAAAAACCAAAAAAATCCAAATAAACCCCAAACCAACCCCTAAAATCCTTCCCGAACCCGTTCCAGACCCCCCCTCCCCCCCCCAAAAAAAAAAGCCCCAAATGGGGGTGGGGGGCTTGTCAGACCCCTCGGATTTTTTTTTTTTTTTTTTTTTTTTTTGGGGGTGGGGGTTTAATTTGGGGAGGGGTCTCACCCAGGCGCCGGGGTCTCCAGCCCTTGACGGTTCTGCCCCGTTCCACGTCCACCAGCACCCGGCGCCCGTCGATTTTCTTGCCGTCCGCGTGTTTGTAGGCGGCTGCAAAATATTTGGGGAGGGGTCCCGAGGTGGGGGGAGGGGGTGGGGTAAAGGGGGGGGAGGGGAGGTGTCAGCCACAGCGGGGCCGGCTCAGCCCGCCACCCCCCTCCCCCAAAAAAAAAAATTAAAAAAAAAAAAAAAAATCCCCCCTCCCTCCTTTAAAACACGAAAATAAATAAAAATTAAATTTAAAAAAAAAAAAAATCCCGCCCTCCCCACCCCATAAAAAAAAAAAATTATTTTTCCCGGGGGTTGTGACAGCGCTGGGATGAGAAATAAATTTAAAAATTTTTTTTTAAAAAATTATATATAGGGGGCGAGGGGGGGGTTTGAAAGGGACGCCCCCCCGCCCCAAAAATAACGCGGCTGGAAAGGAAAGGTGGGTTAGGGATTGTGAGACCCCAACACCCAAAAAAAAAAAAAAAACCAGCAAAAAAAATTAATTTGGGGAGGGGGTGGGGGGGTGTCACCCCCTTCACCTGCACGCCCACCCCACACACACCTGGCGGGTTTTTTTTTTTGGGGGGGGGGGGTCACCACCTTTACCTGGTTATTGACCCCCCCAACATCGATTTTTTTTTTTTTTGGGGGGGTGGTCTCGGTTCATTTGTAGCGACCCCTCCCCAACACCTCAGGTTTTTTTGGGGGGGGCTTCACCTTTTTATTACCTGTAAATTACCCCCCCCCATTCAATTTTTGGGGGTCTCACCCCCTTCACCTGTAGATCAACACCTCATTTTTGGGGGGGGGGGGGGAATCACCTTTTTTACCTGTAAATTGCCCCCCCCTTACAATTAAATATTTTGGGGGTTTCACCCCCTTCACTCATAGACTGACCCCCCAACATTTCATTTTTGGGGGGGGGCTTCACCTTTTTTACCTGTAAGTTGCCCCCTCCCATTAAATTTTTGGGGGGTTTCACCCCCTTCACCCATAAACCAAAACCTCATTTTTGGGGGGGGGGGGAGTCACCAATTTTACCTGTTTAACGAGCCCCCCCATTAAATATTTTGGGGGTTTCACCCCCTTCACCCATACAATGACCCCCCCAACACCTCATTTTTTGGGGGGGTTGCCTCATTTACCTGTTTCGCGACCCCCCCCCATTAAATATTTTAGGGGTCTCACCCCCTTCACCCATAAACCAACACCTCATTTTTGGGGGGGCTTCACCTTTTTTACCTGTTTCTTACCCCCCCTTTAAGTTTTCTGGGGGTTTCACCCCCTTCACCTTAGACCAACACCTCATTTTTGGGGGGGGGGTCACGTCATTTACCTGTTCAACGACCCCCCAAATAAATTTCTGGGGGTCTCACCCCCTTCACCCATAAACCAACACTTCATTTTTGGGGGGCTTCACCTTTTTTACCTGTTTCTTACCCCGCCCCCCCCAATTAAATTTTTGGGGGATTTCACCCCCTTCACCTGTAGACCACCTCATTTTTGGGGGGTTTCACCTTTTTACCTGTAAATTGCCCCCTCCCCATTCAATTTTTGGGGGTTTCACCCCCTTCACTTGTAGACCAACACCTCATTTTTGGGGGGGGGGGGGTCACCTCATTTACCTGTTTAACGCCCCCCCCATTAAATATTTTGGGGGCTTCACCCCCTTCACCTGCACACACTGACCCCCCCAATGTCTCATTTTTGGGAGGAGTCACGTCATTTACCTTTTTAACGACCCCCCCCCCAAATACATTTTTGGGGGGTTTCACCCCCTTCACCTACAAACCAACACCTCATTTTTGGGGGGCTCCACCTTTTTACCTGTTTCTTACCCCCCCCATTCAATTTTTGGGGGTCTCACCCCCTCCACCTGTAGACCAACACCTCATTTTTGGGGGGGGGTCACCTCATTTACCTGTTTAACGCCCCCCCCATTAAATTTTTGGGGGTCTCACCCCCTTCACCTGCACACTGACCCCCCCAATGTCTCATTTTTGGGAGGAGTCACGTCATTTACCTTTTTAACGACCCCCCCCCCAAATACATTTTTGGGGGGTTTCACCCCCTTCACCTACAAACCAACACCTCATTTTTGGGGGGCTCCACCTTTTTACCTGTTTCTTACCCCCCCCATTCAATTTTTGGGGGTCTCACCCCCTCCACCTGTAGACCAACACCTCATTTTTGGGGGGGGGGTTCTCACCTCCTTTACCTGTTTAACGACCCCCCCCATTAAATACTTTGGGGGTTTCACCCCCTTCACCTGCACACTGACCCCCCCAATGTCTCATTTTTGGGGGGGTCCTTTTTTTACCTGCTTATTGCCCCCCCTACAATCAAATTTTTGGGGGTCTCACCCCCTTCACCTACAAACCAACACCTCATTTTTGGGGGGCTTCACCTTTTTACCCGTTTCTTACCCCCCCAATTAAATTTTTGGGGGTTTCACCCCCTCCACCCATAAACCAACACCTCATTTTTGGGGGGGGGGGGGGGTGTGACCTCCTTTACCTGTTTAACGACCCCCCCCCCCATTAAATATTTTGGGGGCTTCACCCCCTATCACCCACAGACTGACCCCCCCAATGTCTCATTTTTGGGGGGCTTCACCGGTTTCACCTGTTTATTGCCCCCTCCCATTAAATTTCTGGGGGGTTTCACCCCCTTCACCTGCACACACTGACCCCCCCAGTGTCTCCATTTTTGGGGGGGGGTCACCTCCTTTACCTGTTTAACGACCCCTCCCCTTAATTTTTTTTTGGGGGGGGCACCCCCATTGCTGCCTTACCTGCGCTCTCACCCCCCCAAATTTTATTTTTTTTTTTTTGGGGGGTGGGGGGCGCACCCATCACGATTTATACCCCCTCCCCCCCCCAAAAAAAAAAAACGAGTCACCACCGCTGGACGCATCCCCTCCCCCACCCACCCCCACAGAGCCCATCCCCCCCCACTCCCCAAAATTCCCCCCCTCCCCCCTCCCCTCCCCCTCCCCCTCCCCCCTCCCCCCCCAACTCTCCCGTGCCGAGTCCTGGGTGCGGTGGGGGGCGGGTCCGTGTCCCCCCCCCCGGCTGGGGGGGCCCCTCCAGACGAAGCCGCTCCTGGGCAGGTGCTGGGGCCTTACCTGAGACCCGTCCTACCTCACGCCCCTCCCCCCCCCTCTCCCCAAAATCAAATCAAAAAAATAAAAACCGAGACCCCCTCCCCCTCCCCCCCCACCCTTTGGGGAAACCCCCTCCCCTCCCCCAGTGTGGGTAAAGGGGGGAGGGGGGGCTCGGCCCCTCCCCCCCCCAAAAAAAGCCACTTTTGGGTTTTTTGGGTTTTTTTTTTTAAATTCCCTCCCCCTCTCTCCCCGCCCCCCCTCGGTCGCTGGGACCGGGGAGGGGTCGCTCCCCATCCTTGGGGGGAGGGGGGGGGCTCAGCCCCCCCCCCCCGCTATTCCCCCCGCCCCCTCCCCAAAAATCCAACCCCCCCCTCCCCCACGGAGGGGCGTGTCCCCTCCCCCCACAGCAGGCCCTGCACCACATCCAGCCTCCTGGGGGGGGGGAGGGGAGGGGTCCCAAATTTTTTTTTTTTTTTTTTGGGGTGGGGGGAGGCACTTGGCGCCCCCTCCCCCCCCTTTTCTTCCTCCTCCTCCTCCTCGGGCAGAACGAACACGGGGGGGGGCGGGGGGGGGTCCTGCCTTATCAACCCCCAAATCAAAGAGGGGGGGGTGGGGGTGGGGTCCTTGAGGGCCCCCTCCCCAAAATCCGGTGGTGGGGTGGGGGAGGGGGGTGGTCACGTGTCCCCACCTCAGCTGAGACTGAGGCCGTGACCGTGCTGGGGGGGGGGGGGAGGGGAGGGGGGGAAAATTTTGGGGAATTTTGGGATTCGCTCCCTGGAAAGGTGGGGGGGGGGGGCACTGAGAGGAGCCCCCTCCCCAAAAACACGGGGCGGAGCGTGGGGGGGGGGGGGTCAGATAAACCTCAAAGGGGGTTGGGGGGGGGGCCAACCCTGCCGCCCCCAGCCCGGCCAAGCCCGGCTGGGAGAGGAGGGGTCTCCCCCAAAATATCCAACCCCCCCCCCCAAAAAAAAACCTTCCTCCGCTGCCCCTGGGGGGGGGGGGTGGGGGGAGGTCGAAGCTCCCCCCCCCCGAGCCCTCCCCCAGCACCGTGGCGGGTTTTTGGATTTCCGTTCCGGGGGGGTGCGGGGGGTGTACAAACGTGTCTTACCAGGATACAAACCCTTATACCAACCATACACTGAGGTGTGGAGGGGGGAGCATTAGGATCAGCTGCAAGCCAGCAGTGGCAAAAGCCATCACAAAGGTGGCTGCAGTGACAATAAAACACAGTTAATGCGAGCCCGGCCACGGCCCGCCGTCCGTCCGTCCGTCCGTCCGTCCGTCCTTCCCCCCCACCGCACGCGGGAACGGCATGGGACACACCCCGGAACCGAAAAGCCCCGGAACCTGACAGCCCCGGAATTGGGATAGACCCGGAACCAGAACCGGGACGGGACAGGCCCGGAACCGGACAGCCCCGGAATGGGGATAGTCCCGGAACCGAAAAGCCCCGGAACCTGACAGCCCCGGAACTGGGACAGCCCCGGAACCGAAAAGCCCCGGAACTGGGACAGCCCCGGAACTGGACAGTCCCGGAACCGGAACCGGACAGCCCCAGAACCGGACACTCCTGGAACCGGGATACCCCCGGAACTGGGATGGGACAGCCCCGGAACGGGACAGCCCCAGAACTGGAACCGGAACACCGCCGGAACTGGGACACCCCAGAACCGGAAATGGGACGGAATACCCCCGGAATGGGGACAGGATACCCCCGGAACCGGGATGGGACATCCCCAGAACCGGGATACCCCCGGAACTGGGACACTCCCGGAACCGGAAGTGGGATGAGACACCCGCAGAACCGGAACCAGCATGGGACACCCCCGGAACCGGAACCGAGACACCCCCGGAACAGGGACCGGACACTCCCGGATCGCCCGCCCCGAGGGGGTGCAGGGATAAAGAGACAGAGACAGAAAGAGAGAGAGCGGCGCCGCAGGATGGGCCAACGGTTGGCCAACCTCAATGGAAGATTGACCAATGGTTGGCCAACCTCAATGGAAGATTGACCAATGGTTGGCCAACCTCAATGGAAGATTGACCAATGGTTGGCCAACCTCAATGGAAGATTGACCAATGGAAGGTTGACCAATGGCATTGACCAATGTTGGCCAACCTTAATGGAACGTTGACCAACGGAAGGTTGACCAATGGTTGGTTGACCAACAGTTGGCCAACCTCAATGGAAGGTTGGCCAATGTGTGGTTGGCCAATGGAAGGTTGACCAATAGCACTGACCAATGGTTGGCCAAGCTCAATGGAAGGTTGACCAATGGGAGCTCTACCCACAGGCTCAGCCAGCTGGACGTTTGACCAATCAATGGTTGGCCAATGGAAGGTTGACCAATAGCACTGACCAATGGCTGGCCAACCTCAATGGAAGGTTGACCAATGGTTGGCCAAGCTCAATGGAAGGTTGACCAATGGCTGGCCAAGCTCAATAGAAAGTTGACCAATGGCAGCTCTACCCACAGGTTTGGCCAGCTGGACACTTGACCAATGGTAGCCTTGACCAACAAAACCTTGGCCAACAAGTGGTTGGCCAACCAGAGACTTGGCCAATGGTGGATCTACCCACAGCCTTGGCCAACAATAGCCTTGGTTGCCTGTGGTTTGGCCACCTGGAGCCTTGGCCAACCACAGCCTTGGTTTCCATTAGTTTGGCCACCTGGAATCGTGGCCAATGGTAGCCTTGACTGATTGTAGGTTGGGCAACAGCACCACTGGCCAACTGTAGCCTTGGTTGTCTCTAAGCAGGCCAACAGTAGCCCTGGTCAACCACACCATTGGCCAACCACATCCTTGGCCACCTGGAGTTTGGCTACCTGGAGCCTCGGCCACCAACTGCAGCTCTGCCTCTGCTTTGGCCACCATCTTGGAGTCTTGGCCACCGATCGTAGCTCTGCTCGTACCTTTGGCTACCCACGACCTCGGCCACCACCTGTCCCTCTGCCTGTAGCCTTGGCCACCACCTGTAGCTGAGCAGTGACCTGTACTTCGGCCACCTGTAGCCCTGCTTACCTACAGCTCGACCACCTATCACCTTGGTAGCCTTGGCTACCTGAAACTGGACCACCTGCAGCCCTGTCCACCTGTAAATCTGGCCAGCTACACCTTGGCCACCTGTGCCCTTGACCACCGGTAGCCCTGTCCACCTACAGTTTGGCCACCTGAGCCTTGACCACCGGTAGCCTTGGCCACCTGTATCTTGACCACCAACGTCCTTGGCCACCTGTACTTCGTCCACCTACACCTGTAGCCTCGTTTGGCCACGCCCGCTCGCCCCGCCCCGGTACTTACCTGGCTCCCGGCCCCGGGGTGGGGGTCACGGGGCGCCCCAGGTGTGGGTGGGGGGGTCAGACATGCGCAATGGGAGGGGGTTGGGGGAATTTGGGGGTCCCGGGGGGGGTCTGGGGGTACTCACAGTGCATGTCCCGCTCGTGCTCGTACTCGATGAAGGCGTAACCGCGCGGCTTCCCCGAGCGCTTGTTGTACACCATGTAGATCTGCAGGTGGGGACAGGTGAGGGACAGGTGAGGGACAGGTGGGGACAGGTGGGGACAGGTGTGGGACAAGTGGAGACAGGTGAGGGACAGGTGTGGGACAGGTGGGGATGGTGTGGGACAAGTGGGGACAGGTGAGGGACAGGTGTGGGACAGGTGGGGATGGTGTGGGACAAGTGGGGACAGGTGTGGGACAGGTGGGGATGGTGTGGGACAAGTGGGGACAGGTGTGGGACAGGTGGGGACAGGTGTGGGACAAGTGGAGACAGGTGAGGGACAGGTGTGGGACAGGTGGGGATGGTGTGGGACAAGTGGGGACAGGTGTGGGACAGGTGGGGACAGGTGTGGGACAAGTGGAGACAGGTGAGGGACAGGTGAGGACAGGTGGGGACAGGTGAGGGACAGGTGGGGGACAGGTGAGGGACAGGTGAGGGACAGGTGAGGGACAGGTGGGGACAGGTGTGGGACAGGTGTGGAACAGGTGAGGGACAGGTGGGGACAGATGTGAGACAGGTGAGGGACAGGTGGGGACAGATGTGAGACAGGTGAGGGACAGGTGGGGACAGATGTGAGACAGGTGAGGGACAGGTGGGGACAGATGTGAGACAGGTGAGGGACAGGTGGGGATGGTGTGGGACAAGTGGGGACAAGTGTGAGACAAGTGGAGACAGGTGAGGGACAGGTGAGAGACAGGTGAGGGACAGGTGGGGACAGGTGGAGACAGGTGAGGGACAGGTGACAGACAGGTGTGGGACAGGTGGAGACAGGTGGAGACAGGTGGAGACAGGCATGGGACACGTGGGGACAGGCGTGGGACAGGTGAGGGACAGGTGTGGGAACAGGTGAGGGACAGGTGTGGGAACACATGAGAACAAGTGTGAGACAGGTGTGGGGCAGATGTGGGACAGGTGAGGACAGGTGGCGGACAGGTGTGGGGTAGATGTGGACAGGTGGGATGGGTGGGGACAGGTGAGGGGGCAGGTGTGACACAGGTGTGAAGTAAGGTGTGACACCTCAAAAATCAGGAGTTGTGAGACAGGTGTAGAACAGGTAAGGGACAGATGTGGGACAGGTGTGACCACCCCAAAAACCAGAGGCTGGGGACAGGTGTGACCCCCCCAGGACAGCGGGCAGTGGTCACGGGGATGTTTGGGGGGGTTTTACACCAGGTACATCTGCAGGTGTGAGGGGACAGGTGTGACACCCCAAAAATCAGGGGGTGGGGGACAGGTGTGACACACCTGGACATCAAGGTGGGGTCAGGGGGGTGTTTTTTGGGGGGTGCCCCCCCCCACTCACCCTCTTGATGGGGCCATAAACCTCAAACTCTCGGCGCAGCTTCGACTCCGTCGTGTCGTAATTCTGGCAAAAAACGAGGAGGGGTCACCCCAAATTGGGGCAGGGGGAGGTTCCCAAGAATTGGGGGATCCTGGAACATTGGGGAGAGGCCCCGAGATGGGGAAAACCCAAAAAGAACCAGGAGAAAATCCCGAAGATGGAATTGAACCCCAAAGATCTGGGGAGAGCACCGTGGACTAAAGGCAAATCTCACAGATCTGGGGGGGAGAACCCACAATTAAGGGGATTGGGGAACCCCCCACCAGCCTGGAGGGACCCCAGAGATTGTGAGGAGACCCCCAAGGAGCTGGGGAAACCCCAAAAATTGGTGTGAGTCCCCCCCCCAAAATTGGGGAGGACCCCATTTCCTCCCCCCAGCACTCACCACTCTGGCCACGAACAGGGTTTTGAAGGCATCTCCTTGAGCATTGGGGTCATTGTGGGGGTCCCCTGGGGGAAAAGAGGAAAAAAAGGGGGGGTCAGGAGGGGTCAGAGGAAAAAGGGGGGGTCAGGAGGGGTCAGAGGAAAAAGGGGAACCCCCCCCAGCCCCATGGGACCCCCCAAACTTACAGAGCTTGAGCTCGGACTCCACCTCCTGCTGCCTTCGCTCGATCTTCTCCCGCCGCTGTTGGGGGGCAAAGAGATCAAAACCAAAAAAAAAGGGGAGTGGGGTGACCTCAGGGGGGTCCCAAACCCACAAACTCCACCCACAACCCCCCAAAATCCAGCGGGGACCCCAAAAAACTCCCAGCCGTGGAGGGGGAGCACAACCCAGGAGGATCCCAGAGGGGATGAGCCCAATTCTGCATCGGGGAAGAGCTGAAATTTAGGGGGCAACACCCCCGTGGTGGGAGTTTTGGGGACCCCCCACGGCACTCCCAGCCTCGTGGGGGAGGGGTTGAGCCCCCCCTGGGGGGGCTGCACCCGATTTCGGGGGGGTTCTCCCCCCGTTTTTGGGGGGTCTCTGGACGTACCTTGCGCTCCATGCGCTCCTCGCGCGTCTCGGCGCGCGTCGGCGGGGGGGCATCGCGGGGGTCCTGGGGGGGACGCAGAGCGGTTTTGGGGGGGTCCAAGGGGGTTTTAGGGGTGAGGAGGGGGTTCGGGGTGGGATTATGGGGGTCTGGGAGCAGTCCAGGATGGGGTTATGGGGGTGCAGGCGGGATTTGGGGGAGAATTATGGGGGTCTGGGGTGGTTTTGGGGAGTTCTGGTGTGGGAGTTTGGGGGGATTTTGGGGGTCTTGAGAGGGTTTGTGTGGGGTTTTGGGGGTCTTGGGGGATTTTGGGGGTCTGGAGAGGGTCTGTGTGGGGTTTTGGGGGATTTTGGGAATCTGGGGAGGGTCTGTGTGGGGTTTTGGGAATCTGGGGAGGGTCTGTGTGGAGTTTTGGGGGATTTTGAGGATCTGGGGAGGGTCTGTGTGGGGTTTTGGGGGTCTTGGGGGATTTTGGGTGTCTGGGGTGTTTTTGGGGAGTTCTGGTTTGAGAGTTTTGGGGGTCTGTGTGGGGTTTGGGGGGATTTTGGGGGTCTGGGGAGGGTCTGTGTGGGGTTTTGGGGGATTTTGGGAGTCTGAGGAGGGTCTGTGTGGGGTTTTGGGGGATTTTGGGAGTCTGAGGAGGGTCTGTGTGGGGTTTTGGGAATCTGGGGAGGGTCTGTGTGGGGTTTTGGGGGATTTTGGGAGTCTGGGGAAGGTCTGTGTGGGGTTTTGGGGGATTTTGGGAGTCTGGGGAGGGTCTGTGTGGGGTTTTGGGGGTCCAAGGGGGTTTGGGGTACCTCAAACTCCCGGATGTAGGGTGCGATGCCGCTGTAGGGTTGGTTGTGGTGTTTCTCATGGGGTAACTTCTCGAGGGGGGGCAGGTAAGGGATGGGGTCCCGGGGGGCAAAAAGGGCCAAAAGGTTGGGGGGCAGGAACTGCGTCATCCTGAGGGGCTCTGGGGAGGGGGCACAAAGTGGGTCAGGACCCCCTGAACCCACCCGGGATCACCCTAAATACCCCAATTCCACCCTCAGCGCAGCCATTTAATCCCACGCTGGATCCCCCCTCCTACAATCCCCAAAATCCTCCCTGATCCCCTCAACCTCACCTGGGACCCCCCAAAACCTTCCTGGGTCCCTTTCGCCCCACACGAGCCAACCCCAAACCCTCCCGAACGCCCCTCGGATCCCAACGACCCCAGCCCAGACACCCCCAGACCCATTCCAGACCCCCATAACCCCACTCTGCACACCCCCAGACCCCCACAACCACCCCGAGCTTCTCCGGGACCCCCAAAAACTCCACACAACTCCTCCCCCAACACCCATACCCGTCCGCACACCCCCAAAACCTCCCGGCAGCGCCCCCCCCACACCCTCACAGACCCACCCCAGACCCCCCCCATGACACCCCCGCCCCTCCGGGCCTCTTCCCCCTCCTTCCCCCGCTCCCTCCCACCCCTTTTCCCTCACGGGACCCCCCGGATCCCCTCAGGCCCCGTCCCCGCCCCCCCTCGGCCCTCACGGACCCCGCGCTCCCTCCGGCCCGGCCGCTCCGCGCGCGCCTCCCCCCGCGCATGCGCGGCCGCCGCGGCGCCGCCGGAAGTGACGAAATGCCGGAAGTGGCGGCAGCAAAGACAGGGCGGGGCCGTAACGGCTCCGAGAGGCGGCGGGGCGGGGCCAAAAGGGGCGGGGCCAGATACGAAAAGGAGGCGGGGCTAAAGAGAGCTACGGGCGTGGTCTAATTAACCGTTGCTATGGGCAGGGTCTAATTAACCGTTGCTATGGGCAGGGTCTAATTAACCGTTGCTATGGGCGTGGCGTAATAAGTGGGCGTGGCCAGGCCGCAGCAGTACCATGGCAACGTGGGCGGGGCCTGGCTGCCAGGCGAAGGGTTTCCATGGCAACCGAGGGCATCCTCTGTGTTCCCCCCCATAGCAACGGGGGGGAGGAACAGCCCATCTCGTTGCCATAGCAACCAGGTTGATTTCCCCCCGTAGCAACCGGGGTGGGGCGCCCCGTGTGGTTTCCATGACAACCGAGGCGGGACCCCCCCCCAGACACACACACAAAGTCACAGCCCCCTCCCGTTGCCACGGCAACCGCGATGTTCCCCCCCCCCCAGGTGACACCCCGTCCCGTTGCCGTGACAACAAAGGCGACAACAAGGGTGACACCACCACCACCCCCCCCCCCCCATCCCGTGACACCCGGGTGTCCCCCCCCCCCCCCACCCCTCCCCCCCACCTCGGGGTGTCCCCCCCCTGTGCTGCCATGGGGGAGGGGTGTCACCTGTCCCCCCCCCCCACCCACCTCGGGGTGTCCCCCCCTCCTTGGATGACCCCGGGGAGGTGGGGGAGGACCCGGGTGTCACCTCCCCCCCCCCCCCCCCCCCCCCGTGTCCGGTCACCCCCCCCCAACCCCCCCCACCCCCCCCCCCGTTATTTTTAGCGCGGGGGGGAACCCGACACCGCGGGGCCACCCTGTCACCCTGTTTACGGGACAGCGGCGGTGACAGCGGGACGGCGGGTCGGGGACACCCGGTGACAGGGCCAGGGGTTGGGGACACCCCGTGTGGGGGGGAGGGGGGGTTGGGGACACCCGGGTGACGTGGGAAGGGGACACACGGGGACGGGGGGGGTTGGGGGTGGGGGCAAAGGGGTTGGGGACACCTGGTGACGAGGAGGTGACAAGGGGGTGGCAGGAGGGACCCCCCGCTCCCCTTGGGGACAGGGGTCAGGAGGGTTGGGGACACTGAGTGACGGGAATTGGGGGCGGGGGACAGCTGGGGACAAGGGTTGGGGTCACTCGGTGACAGGGGACCCGCTGGGGACAGCGGGAACGGGGACTGGGGACACCCAGTGACAGGGGACGGGCCGGGGACAGGTGCTGGGGACCCCCTGGTGACACCTGGGTGACGCAGCTGGGGGACCCACGGCGGGGGGGGGCGGGGGCTGGGGACAGGCGGGTGACAATTGGGGGACACCGGGTGACAGCGCTCAGGTGGGGTGGCGACAACAGGGGGACAGGGCTTGGGGACAGCTCGGGGACACCAGCGACAGTTTTGGGGTGACCCCAAGAGTTTGGGCGTCTCCAAATCTTTGGGTTAATTTGGGGACCCCCTCCCCCCAAGGACCTCGAGGGTCCTGACCCCCCGTGTGACCCCCCCCAGCTCTGCTGACCCCAAATATTTTTGGGGTCCCCCAAATCTTTGGGGTCACTTTGGGGACACCCCGAGGACCTCCAGGGGTCCCCCACAAGTTTAGGGGTCCCCCCAAATCTGTAAAAACCCCAAAGACCCGCAGGGTTCCCCAATTCCGTTCACCCCCTAAAATTTACGGGCCCCCCCAAATCTTTAGGACCCCCAAAAAAGTTTTGGGGTGTCTCCAACACTCTGAGGTTCCCCAAAGTGTCGTAGACCCCCAAGATTTTAGGGATTCCCCCGTTCTTTGGACCCCCCAAAAAATCCAGGGGATCCCCCAAATTCTTTAGGCTCCACTTGGACCCTCAACATTTTAGGGGCTCCCCAAAATCTTTAGGGATCCCAAAGAGTTCCCCCCAAAAGTTTGGGGTCCTCCGACATCGTAGACCCCCAATATTTTAGGGGTCCCCCCGAACCGTTAGGGTCCCGCTGAGACCCCCGAAATTTCAGATCTGCCTCGAAATTTTAGGGGTCCCCCCGGATCTTTAGGACCCCATTGAGACCCCCCCCCCCAATATTTTAGGGGTTCTCCCGATATTTTAGGATCCCCCCCAGCTCTGCTGACCCCCAATATTTTAGGGATCCCCAAAATCTTCGGGGTCACTTTGGGGTCACTCGAGGGTTCCCCAATATTTCAGACACCCCCCCAAGAATTTCGGGGTATCCCCAACACTGAGGAACCTCGAGCTCCCCCCACAGCCCCCCAAGTGTTCCTCACACCCCACAGCCCCCCAAGTGTTCCCCCCACCCCACTGAGCCCCCTCAAACCCCCCCAAGGGTTCCCCCCCCACCCAGTGACCCCCCCAAAGGCATCGAGGTGCCCCCGGGGACCCCCTAAAATCCCCAGGGGTGCCCCCCACACCTCAGTGACCCCTCAAGTGTTCCCCCCACCCCATTGACGCCCCAAACCCCTCTCGGGGTGCCCCCCACACCCCCCAGTGACCCCTCGGGGTGCCGCCCAAACCCCCTAGTGAGTCCCCAAATCACCCCGGGGTGCCCCCCAAACCCCTCTCGGGGTGCCCCCCACACCCCCCAGTGACTCCCCAAATCCCCCAGTGACCCCCCAAACCCCCCGGCGTGCCCCCCACACCCCCACTGACCCCTCGGGGTGCCGCCCAAACCCCCAGTGACCCCCCAAATCCCCCAGTGACCCCCCAAATCCCCCATTGACCCCCCAAATCCCCCCGGCGTGCCCCCCACACCCCTCTCGGGGTGTCCCCCACACCCCCCAGTGACTCCCCAGATCCCCCATTGACCACCCAAATCCCCTCGGGGTGCCCCTCAACCCCTCTCTGGGTACCCTCCACACCCCCCAGTGACTCCCCAAATCCCCCATTGACCCCCCCAAATCCCCTCGGGGTGCCCCTCAACCCCCCCGGGGTGCCCCCCACACCCCCCAGTGACTCCCCAGATCCCCCATTAACCCCCCAAATCCCCCAGTGACCCCCAAACCCCTCTCGGGGTACCCCCCACACCCCCCAGTGACCCCCCCAAATCCCCCATTGACCCCCCCAACCCCTCTCGGGGTACCCCCCCACCCCCCACTGACCCCCCCAAGCCCCCCGGGGTACCCCCCACACCCCCCACTGACCCCCCCAAACCCCCCGGGGTGCCCCCCACACCCCCCAGGCTGCCCTCGGCTCCCTCCGCCCCGGCCGCGCCCCTCCCCGGGGCCGCCATGGCCACGGGCGAGCCGCTGGGCTGCTGCGAGCGCGTGGCCATCAACGTGGCCGGCCGGCGATTCGAGACCCTGGTGCGAACGCTGCGGCGATTCCCGGACACGCTGCTGGGAGACCCCCGGCGCCGGCGCCGCTTCTTCGACCCCCAACGCCGCGAGTATTTCTTCGACCGGCACCGCGGCGCCTTCGGGGCCGTGCTCTACTATTACCAATCCGGGGGGCGGCTGCGGCGACCGCCCGACGTGCCCCTGGACGTGTTCCTGGAGGAGCTGAGGTTCTACCAGCTGGGCGACGAAGCCGAGGAGAGGCTGCGCGAGGCCGAAGGCTTCGCGGTGGAGGAGCCGCCGGCGTTGCCGCGGGGAGGTTTGAGGAGGAGGGCGTGGTTGTTGTGCGAGCACCCCGAGAGCTCGCCGGCCGCCAGGGTGGTGGCCCTGCTGTCCGTGCTGGTCATCCTGGTGTCCATCGTGGTGTTCTGCCTGGAGACGCTGCCGCAGTTCCGGCCCGGCGTCGACGGGGAGGTGAGTGGGGGTGGAAGTCATCTTCATCGTCGTTGTCATCGTCGTCATCTTCATCGTCGTTGTCATTGTCATCATCTTCATTGTTATCATCGTTGTCATCGTCATCGTTCTCGTTATCGTCATTGTCATCATTGTCATCATCGTTGTCATCGTCATCATCTTCATCGTCGTTGTCATCGTCATCATCTTCATCATCGTTGTCATTGTCATCATCTTCATCGTCATTGCCATCGTCATCTTCATCATTGTTATTGTCATTGTCATTGTTCTCGTTATTGTCATCGTCATCATCGTCATCATTGTCACCATCATTGTCATTGTCACCATCATTGTCATTGTCACCATCATTGTCATTGTCACCATCATTGTCGTTGTCATTGTCGTTGTCAATGTCATCATCCCTGGTTTTCTTATCTTCTTCATCATCATCATCATCATCTTCGTGACCTTCATTGCCGTCGTTGTCATCCTCATCCTTAGTATCATCATTGTTGTCATCATCATCTTCATCACCATCGTTGTCATCGTCATCATCATCATCCTTGTCTTCTTTATCATTTTATTATCATCGTCGTCATCATCACCTTCGTTATCTTCATTGACATCGTTGTCATCCTCATTATCATCGTTGTTATCGTTATCATCATTGTCACCATCATTGTCATCGTCACCATCATCATCATCTCTGCCATCCTTATCATTTTCTTCATCACCACCATCATCTTCATTATCTTCATTGCCATCATTGCCTCAGTATCATCATCGTTATCATCACCATCATCGTTGTCATCATCGTCTTTGTCACCATCATTGTCATCATCATCATCCTTGTCTTCTTTATTATCTTCTTCATCATCATCGTCATCATCATCACCTTCATTATCTCCATTGCCATCGTTGTCATTCTCATTCTCAGTATCATCATCGTTATCATCGTCATTGTCACCATCATTGCCATCGTCATCATTCTCATTATCGTCATTGTCATCATCATCATCCTTGTCTTTTTTATTATTTTCTTCATCATCATCATCATTATCTTCATTGCCATTATTGTCATTCTCATCTTCAGTATCATCATCATCGTCGTTATCATCATTGTCACCATCATTGTCATCGTCACCATCATCATCATCTCTGCCTTCCTTATTACTTTCTTCCTCATCATCATCATCTTCATTATCTTCATTGTCATCGTTGTCATCCTCATCCTCGCTATCATCATCCTTATCATCGTTATTGTCATCATCATCATTGTCGTTGTCATCATCATCCTTGTCATGCTTATCATTTTCTTCATCATCATCATCATTCTCATTATCTTCATCCTCAGCATTGTCATCCTCATCCTCACTATCATCATCATCATTGTCATCATCATCATTCTTGTCATTCTTACCGTCGTCATTCTCATCATCATCATCATCATCATCATTGTCATCATTCTCATTCTCATTGTCCTCATCATCATCATCTTCATCATTCTCATTATCATCATCTTCATGCTCATCTTCATCGTCCTCATCATCCTCATCACCATGATTGCCCTCATCTTCATCCTCATCCTAATGGTCCTTGGCCTCACCATCCTCATCCTCACCACTCTCAGTGTCATTGTCACCATCCTCATCCTCGCCATCCTCGGTGTCCTCACCCTCACCCTTCTTGCCATCCTCATCATCCTCATCATCCTCATCATCTTCATCATCCTCATTGTCTTTGCCGTCATTGTCACCATCTTTGTCCTCATTATTCTCAGCGTCTTCAGCGTGGCCATCCTCATCCTCACCCTCCTCATCCTCAGTGTCCTCTTTGTGGTCATCTTCATCTTCATCCTCATCCTCACCCTCCTCATCCTCAGTGTCCTCTTTGTGGTCATCCTCATCATGGGGTCAGTTTGGGGTCAGTTTGGGGGTCTGGGACATCTCCACCCCCATTAACCCACAGTGGGTTTGGGGTCAGTTTGGGGCCAGTTTGAGGGTCTGGGTGGTCTCCACCCCCATTAACCCATGGTGAGTTTGGGGTCAGTTTGGGGGTCTGGGGCATCTCCAACCCCATTAACCCATACTGGGGAGGGTCTTCTACCCCATTAACCCACGGTGGGTTTGGGGCCAGTTTGGGGCCAGTTTGGGGCCAGTTTGGGGCCAGTTTAGGGCCAGTTTGGGGGTCTGGGACATCTCTAACCCCATTAACCCATGGTGGCTTTGGGGCCAGTTTGGGGTCAGTTTGGGGGTCTGGGTGGTCTCCAACCCCCATTAACCCACGGTGGGTTTGGGGTCAGTTTGGGGTCAGTCTGGGGGTCTGGGTGGTCTCCACCCCCATTAACCCATGATGGCTTTGGGGTCAGTTTGGGGTCAGTTTGGGGGTCTGGGACATCTCCAACCCCATTAAACCATACTGGGGAGGGTCTTCTACCCCATTAACCGATGGTGGGATTGGGGTCAGTTTGGGGGTCTGGGTGGTCTCCACCCCCATTAACCCATGATGGCTTTGGGGTCAGTTTGGGGTCAGTTTGGGGGTCTGGGTGGTCTCCACCCCCATTAACCCATGATGGCTTTGGGGTCAGTTTGGGGTCAGTTTGGGGGTCTGGGTGGTCTCCAAACCCCATCAACCCCCCATTAACCCCTTCCCCTCTCTCCTCTCTCCCCACAGCCCCCCTCACCCACCCCCACCAACTCCACCACTCCCACTCCCCCTCCCCACCGCTCGGGCCTGACCGACCCTTTCTTCCTGGTGGAAACCATTTGCATCTGCTGGTTCTCCCTGGAGCTGCTGGTCCGGCTGGTGGCCAGCCCCAGCAAGGCGGCGTTCTTCCGCAGCGCCATGAACCTCATCGACCTGGCGGCCATCGCGCCCTATTTCATCGCGCTGGGCACGGAGCTGGCGCGGCAGCGCGGCATCGGCCAGCCCGCCATGTCGCTGGCCGTGCTCCGCGTCATCCGCCTCGTGCGAGTCTTCCGCGTCTTCAAACTGTCGCGTCACTCCACGGGGCTGCAGATCCTGGGCCAGACGCTCAAGGCCAGCATGAGGGAGCTGGGCCTGCTCATCTTCTTCCTCCTCATCGGCGTCGTGCTCTTCTCCAGCGCCGTTTATTTCGCCGAGGCCGAGGACGCGGCCACGGCCTTCACGTCCATCCCTCAGGCCTTCTGGTGGGCCGTGGTCACCATGACCACGGTGGGCTACGGGGACATGGCGCCGGTGACGGTGGGGGGCAAGCTGGTGGGCTCCCTGTGCGCCATCGCCGGCGTCCTCACCATCTCGCTGCCCGTGCCCGTCATCGTCTCCAACTTCTCCTACTTCTACCGGCGGGAGCTGCGGGGGGAGGAGCCCGGCGGCGTGGTGCCCGCCTCGCCCTGCCCCCATCACCCCGAGCCCCCCGGGGAGCCCGAGCACAAAGCGGGCGGGGGGCCGGGGGACGGCTGGGGGGTGGACGGGGAGGCGGGAGGGGAGAAGGCGTGGGGAGGGGGGAGGTTGGTGACCGAGGTGTGAGGGAGGGGCTGGGGGGGATGGAGGGGAGTCAGGATGGACTGGGGGGTGCTGGGATGGACTGGGAGTGCACTGGGATGGACTGGGATTGCACTGCAATGAACTGGGAGTGCACTGGGATGGACTGGAATGGACTGGGAGTGCACTGCAATGGATTGGGATGGATTGGGAGTGCACTGGGATGGACTGGGAGTGCACTGGGATGGACTGGAGTGGACTGGGAGTGCACTGGAGTGGACTGGGAGTGCACCAAGATGGATTGGGATGGATTGGGAGTGCATAGAGATGGACTGGCAGTGCACTGGGATGGATTGGGATGGGTTGGGAGTGCACTGGGAGTGCATTGAGATGGACTGGGAGTGCACTGGGATGAACTGAGAGTGCACTGGGATGGACTGAAAGTGCACTGGGATGGACTGGAATGGACTGGGAGTGCACTGGGATGGACTGGGATGAACTGAGAGTGCACTGGGATGGACTGAGAGTGCACTGGGATGGACTGGGAGTGCACCAAGATGGACTGGAGGTGCACTGGAATGGACTGGGAATGCACCAGGATGGACTGGGATGCACCACTGCGAACTATGAGAGCACCAGGATGAACTGGGGTGCACTGGAAAGAACTGGGGGTGCACTGGGATGAAATGGAAGTGAACCAGGATGAACTGGAACAACTGGGAGCACACCAGGACGGACTGCAGGGTGAACGAGGATGAACTGGGAGTGCACTGGGATGAACTGGGAGTGCACTGGGATGGACTGGGAGTGCACTGGGATGAACTGTGGGTGCACTGGGATGAACTGGGAGCACACTGGGATGAACTGGGAGCGCACCAGGACGGACTGGAATCAATGAGGATGGACTGGGAGGCACCAGAACAAACTGGGGTGAACAAAGACGAACTGGGGGGGCACAAGAGCTCACACACGACGTTACCGAGGACACACCTGAGGACACGTCGTGACACGTGGAGGCCATGGAGGACCCCCCTCACCCCGGCCGTGTCACCTGCTCACACCAAAGCCCCCCTGGGAGACCCCCCAGAGCCCCGTGTGATTTTTTTGGGGGGGAGGGGGAGGGGACACGAGGCAACCCCACCCCCACCGGGCAATAAAGGTGACACTTGGTGGCACAGCGGGGGTCGTGGGGTGGGGGGGGGGTCCTGGTGTGAGGACAGGGGATCAAGGGGGCCTGGGGGTCTCGGGGGGTCACGGTGGGGTCCCAGGGCCCTGGAATGGGGTCCAGCCCCTGCTGAGTCAGCAGCTTCATACTTTGGGACCCCCGGAGGGACAGAGGTAGCTGGTGGGGAGGGGTGACCCCCAAGGACCCTCTCCCAGTCCAAACCAGTCCCTCCCAGTGGCCTCCAGTTCTTCCCCACTTCAGTCTCTCCCATCCCTCTCCCAGTCCCTCCCAGTCCCTCCCAGTTCCCCCCACACCTCTCCCAGGTCCCCACAGTCCCTCCCATTGCCCTCTGAGCCCCTCGGTCCCTCCCAGTGGCCCCCAGTCCCTCCCAGTCCTCCCCAGTTCCCTCACCCACCCTGGGAGGACCCACCCCGTCCTCCACCGCCAGGGGGCGCGCTGGCACTCACCCCACCGGAAGCGGCGGCGTAGCGGGACCGGAAGTCACCTTGGAGGCGCCAAAAGAGGCGTGGCTTAAAGTCTGTGGGCGGGGCTGAAGCAGAAGGGAGCGTGGCTTCACGGGGCAGCGGCGCAAGGTCAAAAAAGGCGGGAACCGAACAACGGAGGGGCGGGGCTGTGAGGCGGAAGTGACGTCATATAACCGGAAGGGGACGGGGCAGCGGGCCGGGATCGGTTCCGGTTCTGCTCCCGTTGCGATGCGGGCGGAGCTGCGGGGCCTCGCGGGGCCCGTGCCGCTGCCCGACGGGCAGCCCGTGGTGCTGGGCCGGGGGCCCCTCACCGGCGTCACCGACCGCAAGTGCTCCCGGCAGCAGGGTGGGTGCGGGGACCCCGCTCCGGTATCCCGGGACACCGAGACCGCCCCACACCGACCCTCAGAGCGCCCCCAGACCCACTGGGAGCCCCTCATGCCCTCAGTCCCGGGGTAACGGGACCCCCCAACCGATCCCCGGGTTATGGGAACACCCCAAAATTCGCCTTAAATATTCCCACCCCGAGCTTCCCTCAGTTCCGCCAAGCACCCCCAGATTCACCCCCCAGGATCCCCAAATTCCCCCCGAGCACCCCCAAATTCACCCCCCAGGATCCCCGAATTCACCCCCCAGGATCCCCAAATTCCCCCCGAGCACCCCCAGATTCACCCCCCAGGATCCCCAAATTCACCCCCAGAGCCCCCCCCAAATTCCCCCCAAGCACCCCCAGATTCACCCCACAGGATCCCCAAATTCCCCCCGAGCACCCCCAAATTCACCCCTCAGGATCCCCAAATTCACCCCCCAGGATCCCCAGATTCACCCCCAAGCACCCCCAAATTCACCCCCAAATTCACCCCCCCAGAGACTCCCCAAATTTCTTCTAAGCACCCCCAAATTCACCCCACAGGATCCCCAAATTCACCCCCCCAGAGCCTCCCCCAAATTTCCCCCAAGGATCCCCCAAATTCCCCCCTCCCAGGACCCCCAAATTCACCCCACAGGACCCCCAAATCTTCCCCCCAAATCTTCCCCCTCGGACTCTCCAATACCCCCCTCGGATTCCCCAAATTCACCCTCCCAGGACCCCCAAACCCCATCCCCAAAATTCTGGGGACACTTTTGTGGGTTCCCCCTCCCCTCCCCGATTTTTTGGGGGGCTCGGGGGGGGGGATCCCCAAATCTGACACCCCCCCCCTCCCCACAGTGGAGGTCGTGGCCAACTACGCCGAGGGCACGGCCCGGGTCACACAGGTGGGGGGATTTGGGGGGCCCTGGGGGTGGTTAAAGGGATTTTTGGGGGGTCCTGAGAGGATTTGGGGGGTCCTGGGGCTGGTTAAAGGGATTTTTGGGGGGTCCTGAGAGGATTTGGGGGGTCCTGGGGGTGATTAAAGGGATTTTTGGGGGGTCCTGAGAGGATTTGGGGGGCCCTGGGGTGATTAAAGGGATTTTTGGGGGGTCCTGAGAGGATTTGGGGGGTCCTGGGGGTGGTTAAAGGGATTTTTGGGGGGTCCTGAGAGGATTTGGGGGGTCCTGGGGGTGATTAAAGGGATTTTTGGGGGGTCATGAGAGGATTTGGGGGGTCCTGGGGGTGGTTAAAGGGAATCTGGGGGGTCCTGAGAGGATTTGGGGGGTCCTGGGGGTGATTAAAGGGATTTTTGGGGGGTCCTGAGAGGATTTGGGGGCCCTGGGGGTGATTAAAGGGATTTTTGGGGGGTCCTGAGAGGATTTGGGGGGTCCTGGGGGTGGTTGAAGGGATTTTTGGGGGGTCCTGAGAGGATCTGGGGGGTCCTGGGGGTGGTTAAAGGGAATCTGGGGGGTCCTGACAGGATTTGGGGGTGATTTGAGGGTGATTAAAGGGATTTTTGGGGGGTCCTGACAGGATTTGGGGGTGATTTGGGGGTGATTAAAGGGATTTTTGGGGGGTCCTGCGAGGATTTCCGCTAATTCTACCTCCCCCAGCACGGGGTGAACCCCAATTTTTCCCCCATTTTTTGGGGGTTATTTATGAACTCCTGGGGTGTTTTTTGGGGGTCCTTACCCCCCTCTCTGTCCCCCCCCAGCACGGGGTGAACCCCAATTTTTCCCCCATTTTTTGGGGGTTATTTATGAACTCCTGGGGTGTTTTTTGGGGGTCCTTACCCCCCTCTCTGTCCCCCCCAGCACGGGGTGAACCCCAATTTTTCCCCTCCATTTTTTGGGGTTATTTATGAAATTCTGGGGTGTTTTTTGGGGGTCCTTATCCCTGTCTCTGTCCCCCCCAGCACGGGGTGAACCCCAATTTTTCCCCCATTTTTTGGGGGTGATTTATGAACTCCTGGGGTGTTTTTTTGGGGTGATTTATGAACTCCTGGGGTGTTTTTTGGGGGTCCTTACCCCCCTCTCTGTCCCCCCCAGCACGGGGTGAACCCCAATTTTTCCCCTCCATTTTTTGGGGGTGATCTATGAAATCTGGGGTGGTTTTTGGAGGTCTTTACCCCCCTCTCTGTCCCCCCCAGCACGGGGTGAACCCCAATTTTTCCCCCATTTTTTGGGGGTGATTTATGAACTCCTGGGGTGTTTTTTGGGGGTCCTTACCCCCCTCTCTGTCCCCCCCCAGCACGGGGTGAACCCCAGCTCTCTGGGGGGGTCGGTGCTGGGCCGGGGGGGCTGCGGGACCCTCAGCCCCGGGCAGACCCTGCTGCTGGTGAACGGGAGGTACCCCCTGGTGCTGCACTTCGAGGGGTCCCCCCACCCCAAAAAACGCCCGGCGAGCCCCCCCGAGGAGCCCCCCCCGGCCCGCAGAGCCCCCCCGAGCCCCTCGCGGGGGGGGTGGCAGAAGCTCGGCTCCCTCCTCATCCTCACCCCCCCAGGGCTGCGGCCCAGCACCAAGGTATTGGGGGGGGGGGGGGGGACGGGGGGATTTGGGGAGGGGTCTTGTATCCCTTTTGCACCCTGGGGACCCCCCCCGAGGGCACCCCCAGACCCAGAATACCTCAAATCTTCTCTGGAATTCACCCAGGACCACCCAGCTCTACCCCAAATCCCACCCCAAAACCCCCCAGGACCCCCAAATCCCGCCCCAAAACACCCCAGGACCCCCAAATCCCGCCCCAAAACCTCCCAAGACCCCCAAGTCCCGCCCCAAAACCTCTCAAATCCCCCCCAGGACCCCCAAATCCCACCCCAAAACCCCCCAGGACCCCCAAATCCCACCCCAAAACCTCCCAGGCCCCCCAAATCCCGCCCCAAAACCTCCGAAGACCCCCAAATCCCACCCCAAAACCCCCCAGGACCCCCAAATCCCACCCTAAAACCTCTCAAACCTCCACAGGACCCCCAAATCCCACCCCAAAACCTCCCAAGACCCCCAAATCCCACCCCAAAACCCCCCAGGACCCCCAAATCCCACCCTAAAACCTCTCAAACCTCCACAGGACCCCCAAATCCCACCCAAAAACCCCTCAAACCCCTCCCAGGACCCCCAAATCCCGCCCCAAAACCTCCCAGGACCCCCAAATCCCACCACAAAACCTCTCAAACCTCCACAGGACCCCCAAATCCCACCCAAAAAACCCTCAAACCCCTCCCAGGACCCCAAGTCCCACCTCAAATCCCCCCAGGACCCCCCAAATCCCACCCCAAAACCCCCCAGGACCCCCAAATCCTACCCCAAAACCCCTCAAATCCCACCCCAAAACCTCCCAAAACCCCCCCAAATCCCGCCCCAAAACCCCTCAACCCCCTCAGCCTTTCCCCAAATCCCCCACCAGGACCCCCCCACACTCCCCCAATCCCCTCCCAGACCCCTCCTTGCCCCCCAAACTCCCCCCAAATCCCTTTCAAAGGGGTCAAATCCCCCCCCCAGCCCCCTTGGGACCCTCCCTGACCCCTCGTTTTTTTTTGGGGACCCCCCCAGATCGCTGGGTTTGACCTGGATGGGACCCTCATCACCACCCGCTCTGGGAAGGTGTTTCCCACCAGCCCCGATGACTGGAGGTGAGGAGGGGGCGTTTTTTTTGGGGGGGGTGGTCCTGGGAGGGTTTGGGGGTCGTTTTTGGGGTCTCAATCGTTTTTTACTTTTTTTTTTTTTTTTTTTTTTCTTTTTTTCCAGGATTTTGTATCCTGAGATCCCCAAAAAGCTGAAGGAGCTGCAGAATGAGGGCTACAAGGTGAGACCCCTCCCCAAAATTCCACTTTGGGTCCCCAAATCACCTCAGGCTCCCCAAACCCTTTAAGACCCGCCCCCCCCCCCAAAAAAAAAATCCCAATTTATTCCCCCAGGGAATCTCAGCACCCCACAAACCCCCCCTCAGCTTCCTCACCCCACTGAGCTCCCAAACCCCTAAAGACCCCCCAAAAATCCCCCCCAGACACCCCAAAATCCCCCCAAATACCCCGGTGACCCCCCCAGACCCCTTTTTTTCTGCCCCCCAGCTCATGGTGACCCCCCCAAACCCCATTTTTTTGCCCCCCAGCTCATGGTAACCCCCCAAACCCCCATTTTTTCCCCCCCCAGCTCTTGGTGACCCCCCCAAACCCCATTTTTCTGCCCCCCAGCTCACGGTGACCCCCCCAGACCCCCATTTTTCTGCCCCCCAGCTCACGGTGACCCCCCCAGACCCCATTTTTCTGCCCCCCAGCTCACGGTGACCCCCCCAGACCCCATTTTTCTGCCCCCCCAGCTCACGGTGACCCCCCCAGACCCCCATTTTTCTGCCCCCCAGCTCACGGTGACCCCCCCAGACCCCATTTTTCTGCCCCCCAGCTCACGGTGACCCCCCCAGACCCCCATTTTTCTGCCCCCCAGCTCACGGTGACCCCCCCAGACCCCCATTTTTCTGCCCCCCAGCTCACGGTGACCCCCCCAGACCCCATTTTTCTGCCCCCCAGCTCGTGGTGTTCACAAACCAGTTGGGGATCTCGCGGGGGCGGCTGCGCCCGGAGCTGTTCCAGGCCAAGGTGGAGGCGGTGGCCCAGAAACTCGGGGTGGCCCTGCAGGTCTGGGGGACCCCCGAACCCCACCCTGGGACTCCCCAAATTTGGGGATCACACCCCCTCTCAAGGGTCCAGAGTTACCTCCCCGAGGTGTTTGACCCCTCCCCTAAATTCAGGTGCTGGTGGCCACAGGGCCCGGGATCTACAGGAAACCAGTGCTGGGAATGTGGGAGCACCTGTGTGAGAAGGTGGGACTGGGAGGGACTGGGAGGGACTGGGGGGGACTGGGGGGGACTGGGAAAGAACTGAGGGGACTGGGAGGGAATGGGAAGGGACTGGGGGGGACTGGGGGGGACTGGGAGGGGACTGGGGGGGACTGGGAGAGAACTGAGGGGACTGGGAGAGAGTGGGAAGGGACTGGGGGGCACTGGGAGGGGACTGGGGGGCACTGGGAGGGAACTGGGAAGGAGTGGGAGGCAACTGGGAGGGAGTGGGAAGGGACTGGTGGGGACTGGGAAGGGACTGGAGGGACTGGGAAGGGACTGAGGGGACTGGGAGGGACTGGGGGGCACTGGGAGGGGACTGGGAGATACTGGGAGAGGATTGAAAAGGATTGGGAGAGAACTGGGAGAAGATTGCAGAGGATTGGGAGGGACTGGGAGATACTGGGAGAAGATTGCAGAGGACTAGGAGGGAACTGGGAGGGAACTGGGAGATACTGGCATGGGATTGAAGGGGATTGGGGGTACTGGGGAGGTCTGGGAGAGGACTGGGAGATACTGGGAGAGGATTGCAGGGGACTGGGAGGGAACTGGGGGGCACTGGGAAGTACTGGGAGAGCACTGAGGGGACTGGGAGAGACGGAGGGTGGCCACTGGGAAGGGACTGGGGGAGAACTGGGAAGGATTGGGGGGGATTAGGAGGGGACTGGGAGCTACTGGGGACACTGGGAGTTACTGGGAGATTGTTGGGACCCGAGTGGGGACACTGGGGAGCACTGGGAGCTTTTGAGGGGGGGGTCACTGGTGTGAACTGGTGTGAACTGGTGTGAACTGGGATCACTGGTTTGGGGCCCACAGGCGAACGGGGACGTGACGGTGTCGGTGCCTGACAGTTTCTACGTGGGGGGTGAGCACGGGGGTCCTGGGGGGGTCACAGGGGGGGTTTGGGGGGTCCTGGGGGGTCACAGGGGGGGTTTGGGGAGTCCTGGGGGGGTTTGAGGGGGGTCTTGGGGGTCCTGGGGGGGTCACAGGGGGGGTTTGGGGGGTCCTGGGGGGGTCACAGGGGGGATTTGGGGGGTCCTGGGGGGTCACACGGAGGTTTTGGGGGGTCCTGGGGGGGTTTGGAGGGGGTCTTGGGGGTCCTGGGGGGGTCACAGGGGGGGTTTGGGGGGTCCTGGGGGGGGTCACAGGGAGGCTTTGGGGGTCCTGGGGGGGTCACAGGGAGGCTTTGGAGGTCCTGGGGGGAATTTTGGGGAGGTTTTGGGGGTCCTGGGGTTGTTTGGGGGTTATGGGGAGGCCCTGGGGGGTTTTTGGGGGGGTCCAGACGAGGTCCTGGGGGGAGGTTGGGGATTTAGGGGCAATTTGGGGGTCCCAGGTGGGGTCCCAAGCTCCTGCTGTGTCCCCCCAGACGCTGCAGGACGCCCCCCAAACTGGGCCCCGGGGCGGAAGAAAAAGGATTTCTCCTGCAGTGACCGACTGGTGAGACCCCCAAATCCCCTGGGACCCCCAAAACCCACCTGGGGACCCCCAATCCCCTGGGACCCCCAAAACCCACCTGGAGACCCCAAAAACCCACCTGGGGACCCGCAAAAACCCACCTGGGGACCCCCAATCCCCTGGGACCCCCAAAACCCACCTGGGGACCCCCAAACCTGCCTGGGGACCCCCAAAACCCGCCTGGGAACCCCCAAATCTCCTGGGACCCCCCAGAATCCCTGGGCATCCCCCACCCTGAAATCCCTGCAGCTCCACCCTGTGCCCCTCCCAGTATCCCCAGTTCCCTCCCCCCAGTCCTCCCAGTTCATGACCCTGGGGTCTCCTGTGTCCCCCCAGTCCCTCCCAGTGCCCCCAAACGCTCAGGCCACTCTTCCAGTGCCCCCAGTTCACCCCCCCGGTCCCTCCCATTTCCCCTCAGTACTCCCCGTTGACCTCCCCAGTCCCCCCCAGTGCCCCCAGTTCATCCCCCAGTCCCTCCCATTTACCCCCCAGTACTCCCAGTTGATCCCAGTGTTCCCAGTTTGCTCTCAATGCGGGGCTGCGGTTCCTGACTCCTGAGGAAAAGTTCCTGGGCTGGGCCCTGGCGCCCTTTGACCTCCCAGCCTTCGACCCCGTGAGTGACCCCTGACCCTGAGTGACCACTGACCCTGAGTGACCACTGACCCCATAAATGACCACTGACCCCATAAATGACTACTGACCCCGTGAGTGACCACTGACCCTGAGTGACCCCTGACCCTGAGTGACCACTGACCCCATAAATGACCACTGACCCTGAGTGACCCCTGACCCTGAGTGACCACTGACCCCATAAATGACCACTGACCCCATAAATGACCACTGACCCTGAGTGACCACTGACCCCATAAATGACTACTGACCCTGAGTGACCACTGACCCCATGAGTGACCCCTGACCCTGAGTGACCACTGACCCCATAAATGACCACTGACCCCATAAATGACAACTGACCCTGAGTGACCACTGGCCCATAAATGACCACTGACCCCATGAGTGACTACTGACCCCATAAATGACACGTGACCCATAAATGACCAGACCCTATAAATGACCAGACCCTATAAATGACCAAACCCAATAAATGACCAGACCCTATAAATGACCAGACCCCATAAATGACCCCTGGCCCTGTCCCCATTCCTGACCCTTGATCTTTGTCCCCAGCGCTCCCTGGACGCCGCGGTGGCCCCGGAGCTCCCCCAGGCCGGGCTGGTGTCGGACAAGGCCGAGGTGCTGCTGACCGTTGGCTTCCCTGGGGGTGAGTGACCACTGACCACTGAGCCCAGTCTGGGCTGTGATCCCTGAGGGGGGAAAAGAGAAAAGAAAAAAGGGAGATAAAAATGGCGAGAAACGTGAGGGGAAAAGGCGGGAAAGGTGAGGGGGGAAAATGGCGGGAAATGTGAGGGGAGAAAATGGTGGGAAAGGTGAGGGGGAAAGGGCGGGAAAGGTGAGGGGAAAAGAGGAGGAAATGTGAGGAGAGAAAGTGGGAAATGTGAGGGAAAAAATGGCAGGAAATGTGAGAGGAATAAAAGGAAAACATGAGGGGAAGAATGGAGGGAAATGTGAGGGGAGAAAGTGGGAAATGTGAGGGGAGAAAGGGAGGAAAATGTGAGCAGAGAAAGTAGGAAATATGAGGGGAAAAATGGAGGGAAATGTGAGGGGAGAAAGTGGGAAATGTGAGGGGAGAAAGTGGGAAATGTGAGGGGAGAAAGTGGGAAATGTGAGGGGAGAAAGGGAGGAAAATGTGAGCAGAGAAAGTAGGAAATGTGAGGGGAGAAAGTGGGAAATGTGAGGGGAAAAAGGGAGGAAAATGTGAGCAGAGAAAGTAGGAAATGTGAGGGGAGAAAGTGGGGGGAAATGTGAGCAGAGAAAGTGGGGGGAAATGTGAGGGGAGAAAGTGGGAAATGTGAGGGGAAAAATGGAGGGAAATGTGAGGGGAGAAAGTGAGAAATGTGAGGGGAGAAAGTGGGGGGAAATGTGAGGGGAGAAAGTGGGGGGAAATGTGAGGGGAGAAAGTGGGAAATGTGAGGGGAAAAATGGAGGGAAATGTGAGGGGAGAAAGTGAGAAATGTGAGGGGAGAAAGTGGGAAATGTGAGGGGAGAAAGGGAGGAAAATGTGAGCAGAGAAAGTAGGAAATGTGAGGGAAAAAATGGCAGGAAATGTGAGAGGAAGAAAAGGAAAACATGAGGGGAAGAATGGAGGGAAATGTGAGGGGAGAAAGTGGGAAATGTGAGGGGAGAAAAAAGAGCGGGAAATGTGAGAGGAAAAAGAGAAAAAGGCCAGAAACATGAGGGGGAAAAATGGCTGGAAATGCGAGGGGACAAGAAGGGCGGGAAATGTGGGGGGAAAAATGGAGAGAAACGTGAGGGGAAAAGAGCGGGAAAACATTAGGGCAGAAAATGGTGGGGAACGTGAGGGGAAAGAAGGGTTGAAAACTGTGGAAAAGCGTGGGAAATGTGAGAGAAAAAAGGAGAATTTTTCCTCTCAGCTGGCAAATCCACTTTTGTGAAGCGATACCTGATCCCGGCAGGATACGAATACGTTAACAGGGTGAGTTCCTGACCCCGTGTGTGACCACCAGGCTCATGGCCACGCTGTGTCTGTGCCCATTCAGCCATGTTGGCCCAGTGTGACCTGTGTGACACCCTCAGGACACGCTGGGCTCGTGGCAGCGCTGTGTCTGTGCCCGTTCAGCCATGTTGGCCCAGTGTGACCTGTGTGTCACCCTCAGGACACGCTGGGCTCGTGGCAGCGCTGTGTCTGTGCCCGTTCAGCCATGATGGCCCAGTGTGACACTCTGTGGTCACCCTCAGGACACGCTGGGCCCGTGGCAGCGCTGTGTCTGTGCCCGTTCAGCCATGTTGGCCCAGTGTGACACTCTGTGGTCACCCTCAGGACACGCTGGGCTCGTGGCAGCGCTGTGTCTGTGCCCGTTCAGCCATGTTGGCCCAGTGTGACACTCTGGTCGCCCTCAGGACACGCTGGGCTCGTGGCAGCGCTGTGTCTGTGCCCGTTCAGCCATGTTGGCCCAGTGTGACCTGTGTGACACCCTCAGGACACGCTGGGCTCGTGGCAGCGCTGTGTCTGTGCCCGTTCAGCCATGTTGGCCCAGTGTGACCTGTGTGTCACCCTCAGGACATGCTGGGCTCGTGGCCACGCTGTGTCTGTGCCCGTTCAGCCATGTTGGCCCAGTGTGACCTGTGTGTCACCCTCAGGACACGCTGGGCTCGTGGCAGCGCTGTGTCTGTGCCCGTTCAGCCATGTTGGCCCAGTGTGACCTGTGTGTCACCCTCAGGACACGCTGGGCTCGTGGCAGCGCTGTGTCTGTGCCCGTTCAGCCATGATGGCCCAGTGTGACACTCTGTGGTCACCCTCAGGACACGCTGGGCCCGTGGCAGCGCTGTGTCTGTGCCCGTTCAGCCATGTTGGCCCAGTGTGACACTCTGTGGTCACCCTCAGGACACGCTGGGCTCGTGGCAGCGCTGTGTCTGTGCCCGTTCAGCCATGATGGCCCAGTGTGACACTCTGTGGTCACCCTCAGGACACGCTGGGCCCGTGGCAGCGCTGTGTCTGTGCCCGTTCAGCCATGTTGGCCCAGTGTGACCTGTGTGTCACCCTCAGGACACGCTGGGCTCGTGGCAGCGCTGTGTCTGTGCCCGTTCAGCCATGATGGCCCAGTGTGACCTGTGTGTCACCCTCAGGACACGCTGGGCTCGTGGCAGCGCTGTGTCTGTGCCCGTTCAGCCATGTTGGCCCAGTGTGACCTGTGTGACACCCTCAGGACACGCTGGGCTCGTGGCAGCGCTGTGTCTGTGCCCGTTCAGCCATGTTGGCCCAGTGTGACACTCTGTGGTCACCCTCAGGACACGCTGGGCTCGTGGCAGCGCTGTGTCTGTGCCCGTTCAGCCATGTTGGCCCAGTGTGACCTGTGTGTCACCCTCAGGACACGCTGGGCTCGTGGCAGCGCTGTGTCTGTGCCCGTTCAGCCATGATGGCCCAGTGTGACCTGTGTGTCACCCTCAGGACACGCTGGGCTCGTGGCAGCGCTGTGTCTGTGCCCGTTCAGCCATGATGGCCCAGTGTGACACTCTGTGGTCACCCTCAGGACACGCTGGGCTCGTGGCAGCGCTGTGTCTGTGCCCGTTCAGCCATGTTGGCCCAGTGTGACCTGTGTGTCACCCTCAGGACACGCTGGGCTCGTGGCAGCGCTGTGTCTGTGCCCGTTCAGCCATGTTGGCCCAGTGTGACCTGTGTGACACCCTCAGGACACGCTGGGCTCGTGGCAGCGCTGTGTCTGTGCCCGTTCAGCCATGTTGGCCCAGTGTGACACTCTGTGGTCACCCTCAGGACACGCTGGGCTCGTGGCAGCGCTGTGTCTCCGCCTGCTCGGCCGCCCTGGCTCGGGGCCGTCCCGTTGTGGTGGACAACACCAACCCCGACCCTGAATCCCGGCAAAGGCCAGTCTGGGAACTGGGAGGACACTGGGGTGGCACTGGGGTGGCACTGGGGTGACATTGGGAGGGCACTGGGGTGGCACTGGGAGGACACCGGGAGGGCACTGGGTTGGCACTGGTATGGTATTGGGATGGCACTGGGGTGACACTGGGATGGTATCGGGAGGGCATTGGGGTGACATTGGGAGGGCACTGGCTTGGCACTGGAGGGCACTGGGAGGACACTGTGACACTGGGATGGCACTGGGATATCACTGGGATGGCACTGTGTGACACTAGAGTGACACTGGGATATCACTGGGATGGCACTGGGGTGACACTGGGATGGCACTGGGAGGATACTGGGCTATCACTGGGATGGCACTGTGTGACACTGGGCTATCACTGTGACACTGGGAGGACACTGGGATGGCACTGGGATATCACTGTGTGACACTGGGAGGACACTGGGATGGCACTGAGTGACACTGGGATGGCACTGGGAGGGCACTGGGAGGACACTGGGATGGCACTGGGATATCACTGAGTGACACTGGGAGGACACTGGGATGGCACTGAGTGACACTGGGATGGCACTGAGTGACACTGGGATGGCACTGGGAGGGCACTGGGAGGACACTGGGATGGCACTGAGTGACACTGGGAGGACACTGGGATGACACTGTGTGACACTGGGAGGACACTGGGATGGCACTGTGTGACACTGGGCTATCACTGTGACACTGGGAGGACACTGGGATGGCACTGGGATATCACTGTGTGACACTGGGAGGACACTGGGATGGCACTGAGTGACACTGGGAGGACACTGGGATGGCACTGGGAGGGCACTGGGAGGACACTGGGATGGCACTGGGATATCACTGTGTGACACTGGGAGGACACTGGGGTGGCGCTGGGATATCACTGTGTGACACTGGGAGGACACTGGGGTGGCACTGGGATATCACTGTGTGACACTGGGAGGACACTGGGATGGCACTGGGAGGGCACTGGGAGGACACTGGGGTGGCGCTGGGATATCACTGTGTGACGCTGGGAGAACACTGGGATGGCACTGTGTGACACTGGGAGGACACTGGGATGGCACTGGGATATCACTGTGTGACACTGGGGTGGCACTGGGATATCACTGTGTGACACTGGGATGGCACTGTGTGACACTGGGCTATCACTGTGTGACACTGGGAACTGCTCCCCCCAGCCCTTGGGGACCCTTTTTTTGGGCTTTCGAGCCCCGTGTCGCCGTTTTTTGGGGACCCCTGACCCGCGCTGTCCCCCCAGGTTCGTGTCCTGTGCCCGCCAGGCCGCGGTGCCGTGTCGCTGCCTCCAGTTCACGGCCAGCCTGGAGCAGGCTCGGCACAACTGCAGGGTGAGGAGGGGTCTCAGGGGGTCCTGGGGGGCTTCGGGACCAACCCTCAGCACCCCCAAAAACCCTTTTCCTTGGGTTTTCACCCCAAAAAGTTCCGGGATATGACACAGAGCGGCCACGTCCCCGTCACCGACGCCGTCCTGTTCAGCTACAAGTGAGGGGGGACGGGGGGATTTGGGGGGATCTGAGGGGGATTTGGACATTCCCAGGGGGAATTTGGGGGGATCTGAGGGGATTTTGGACATTCCCAGGGGGGATTTGGGGGGATCTGAGGGGGATTTGGACATTCCCAGGGGGGATTTGGGGATCTGAGAGGGATTTTGGGGGATCTGAGGGGGATTTGGACATTCCCAGGGGGGATTTGGGGGGATCTGAGGGGATTTTGGACATTCCCAGGGGGGATTTGGGGGGATCTGAGGGGGATTTTGGGGGGATCTGAGGGGGATTTTGGGGGGATCTGAGGGGGATTTGGGGGGATCTGAGGGGGATTTGGGGGATCTGAGGGGGATTTGGGGGGGATCTGAGAGGGATTTTGGGGGATCTGAGGGGGATTTGGACATTCCCAGGGGGGATTTGGGGGGATCTGAGGGGGATTTGGGGGGATCTGGGGGGGGTTTGGGGGATCTGAGAGGGATTTTGGGGCATCTGAGGGGGATTTTGGGAGCTCTGTAGGGATGACTTTGGGAGAATTTGAGGCTGGTTTAGTTTTTTTTGCCCTTTTCTCCATTATTTACCCCCATTTTTTGTTTCACTTCCTCTATTTCTGCCTCTTTCCCCATTTTTTAAAATTTTTTTTTTCCCCATCTTGGGTGGGCTTTTACTTTCCCCCCCTTCTCCTATCTCGGGTGGGTTTGCCCCGTTCTTGCTGAGTTTTTTTGGATTTTTTTTGGATTTTTTCCTGCCGTTTTACCCAAATCCAGGTGATTTTTTTTTCCCCCCCCTCAGGAAAAGCTTTGTGCCCCCCGCCCTGTCCGAAGGCTTCTCCCAAATCCTCCAGGTCCCCTTCGTGCCCCATTTTGGGGACCCCCCAGACCCCCAACGAAGGCGCCTCTTTTTCCAATTCAGCGATGGATGAAGACCCCAAGGAGCCCCCAAATAAAGGCACTGCCCCCCCCCAATTTTTTGGGATTTTTTTGGCTCTAAATCAGATTTATTGTACAAAGGGGGGGAGGGGAATTGGGGGGGGGAGGGGTCACGGCGTTTCCATGGATTCACCCTCTGTGGAGAGAAGGGGGGAGGGGCTGGGTCAGGGACCCCCAAATTCCCCCCATTTCACCCCTTTGCTCCCAATTTTTAACAATTTTCACCCATTTTTACCCAATTTCCTCCCATTTTTGCCCAATTTCCTCCCATTTCTACCCAATTCCCTCCCATTTTCAGGGATTTTTTTGGTCCCAATTCCTTAATTTTTACTTAATTTCGCCGATTTTTACCTGATTTCTTCCCTTTCACCCAACTTAGACCCTGTTTTTTCTCCCCTTTTAACCCAAGTTTTGGCCAATTTTTTTTTTTTTTTACTCAACTTTCTCCCCTTTCTTTATTTAGCATTCCAATTTCCCTGATTTTTAACCCATTCTTACTCACCTTCCCCTACATTTTCCCCAATTCCTTAACTTCCATCTCTTTCTCCCTCATGTACCCAATTTCCCCATTTTTTGCCTCATTTCTCCCATTTTGCCACATTGGGCACATTTTTCCCTCCACTTTTTCCATTTTTGCCCCTTTAATCCTTTTTTTGCCAGATTTTTTTACCATTTTTCCTGCCATTTTGCCCAATTATCTTAATTTCCCTTAATTTCATTTATTTCCACCCCCCATCCTTTAATTTTTGGCCATTAAGCCAAATTTTGTTCAATTTTTACACCTCCCTGCTTGGGATTTGGAGATCCCCAGGTGTGTCTCCAGGTGTCTCCCCAGTGCCCCCAGGTGTCCCCCAGGTGTGTCCCCCATGTCCCCAGGTGCCTTAGGTGTGTCCCCAGGTATCCCCCCAGGTGTCCCCAGTGTTCTCCCAGGTACCCCAGGTGTGTACCCAGGAGTCCCCCCAGGTGTGTCCCCAGTGTTCCTGTGTGTCCCCCTAGGTGTCCTCCAGGTGCCCCCCCAGGTGTGTCCTCTGTGTCCCCAGGTGTCCCCCAGGTGCTTCCCCAGTGTCGCCAGCTGTCCCCCAAGGGTCCCCAGGTACCTCAGGTGTGTCCCCAGGTATCCCCCCAGCTGTCCCTCGAGGTGTCCCCACTGTTCTCCCAGGTGTGTCCCCCAGGTGCCTCAGATGTGTCCCCAGGTGTGTCCCCAATGTCCCCAGCTGTCCCCCAGTGTCCCCAGGTGTTCCCCCAATGTCCCCAGCTGTCCCTAGGTGTCCCCCCAGTCTCCCCAGGTGCCTCAGGTGTGTCCCCAGCTGTCCCCAGGTGTTCCCCCAATGTCCCCAGCTATCCCTAGGTGTCCCCAGGTATCCCCCCAGGTGTCCCCCAAGTGACTCGGGTGTGTCCCCAGGTGTGTCCCCAATGTCCTCAGCTGTCCCCCCAATGTCCCCAGCTATCCCTAGGTGTCCCCAGGTGTCCCCCAAGTGACTCGGGTGTGTCCCCAGGTGTGTCCCCAGGTGTGTCCCCAGCTGTCCCCAGGTGTGTCCCCAATGTCCCCAGGTGTGTCCCCAGTGTCCCCAGGTGTGTCCCCAGGTTTGTCCCCAATGTCCCCAGCTGTCCCCAGGTGTGTCCCCAATGTCCCCAGCTGTCCCCCAGCTGTCCCCAGGTGTGTCCCCAGGTGTGTCCCCAGGTGTGTCCCCAATGTCCCCAGGTGTGTCCCCAGTGTCCCCAGGTGTGTCCCCAGGTGCTCACGGAGCTCGTTGAACAGAAAGGCCTCCTGGTACTCCCTCATGTACTGAGTGGAGCGCGACTCGTCCAGGAACAGGGAATAGACACGTTTGATGTCCTCCACGCCCACCTCGGCGCCCTGCCGGGCCACAAACGTCACCAGGGATCCCAAAATATCCCACCTTACTTCTTTTCCTGTTTGCCACTCTTCTGCCTCCCCACATTTCCTGCCCAAATTCCTCCTTCACCTTTCCTTTTTCCCCTCAGATTTCCTGCCCTTTTCTCCCCTCAGATTTCCCGCCATTTTCTCCCCTCATGTTTTCCCGCCCTTTTCTGCCCTCACATTTCCCACTTTTTTCTCCCCTCACGTTTCCTGCCCTTTTCCCCCTCACATTTCCCATTTTTTCCCCCTGAAGTTTCCCACCCTTTTTTCCCTTTACATTTCCCTCCTTTTTCTCCCCTCACGTTTCCAGCCGTTTCCTTTCTCGCAGTTGCCGCCATTTTGTCCCGTCAGGTTCACCACTTTTTTTCTCTCTCATGTTTCTCACTTTTTTCTCCGCTAACATTTCCCATGGATTTTTTCCTTTACATTTCCTGCCATTTTGTGTCTCATTTCCCACGTTTTCCCCTCACATTTCCTGCCATTTTCTCCCCTCACATTTCCCGCCATTTTCTCCCCTCACCTTCCCCGCTTTTTTCTCCCCTCACATTTTCCCACCCTTTTCCCCCTCACATTTCCCACTTTTTTCTCCCCTCACGTTTCCTGCCCTTTTTTCCCCTCACATTTCCCGTTTTTTCCCCCTCAAGTTTCCCACCCTTTTTTTCCCTTCACATTTCTCTCCCTTTTCTCCCCTCACATTTCCAGCCATTTCCTTTCTTGCAGTTGCCGCCATTTTGTCCCCTCAGGTTCACCACTTTTTTTTCTCTCTCATGTTTCTCACTTTTTTCTCCGCTAACATTTCCCATGGATTTTTTCCTTTACATTTCCTGCCATTTTGTGTCTCATTTCCCACGTTTTCCCCTCACATTTCCCACCATTTTCTCCCCTCACATTTCCCGCCATTTTCCCCCCTCACCTTTCCCGCTCTTTTTCCTCCCCTCACATTTTCCCACCCTTTTCTCCCTCACATTTTCCACTTTTTTCCCCCCTCAAGTTTCCTTTTTCCCCCTCAAGTTTCCTGCTCTTTCTCCCCTCACATTTCCCACCATTTTGTCCCCTCACATTTCCCACCATTTTGTCCCCTCACATTTCCCACCCTTTCCCCCCCTCACGTTTCCCACCATTTTCTCCCCTCACATTTCCCACCATTTTTCCCTCCCTCACGTTTCCCACTCTTTTCCCCAAGTTCCTCTGAGACCCCAAACCATCAGGAACACCCCAAATCCACACTGACCTCCCCCAAATCCCCCTCACCACCTCATCTCCAGGCCCCACCATGCTGCCCATCCCATCCCCACAATCTGCAATCCCCACCCCACCTCCTGACCGCCCTTTTGGGATCCCGCTGCCCAGATTTTGGGGTGTCCTGAGGATTTGGGGTGCCCCCTACCTTGCGTTTCCTGGCCACCAGGCTGGCGGCGGTGATGAGCTGCATGGCGTAGCGCAGCGACGTCTCCAGCCCGATGCGCGTCAGCACCGCGTACGCGTCCTCCGTCATCTCCACGTCCTCCTCCTCGCACCTGAGCCCCCAAACCAAGTCAGGGGGACCCCAAAACGGCCCAGGGATCCCCTAAAAAATGTCACAAAAAAAGGCCTGGGGGCACCCCAGTGGGGTTATGGAGTACCTGGAAGGGCTGGTGAGGACCCAGGTGGGCAACTGGGGGGTGCCTTAATGGGTTGGGGGGCAACCTGCAGGGATTAGGGGTGGCCCAGAGGGGTTTTGGGGTGTCTGGGGGGACCCTGAAGGAGTTAAGGGACACCCCAAGGGTGATCAGGGCACCCTAAGAAAATTATGGGTGTGTTGAGGAGGACCAGCCATGTTTGAGGTTCAGGGCATTTTGGGTGTCCAGGTGGGTTTCAAGGCTCAGGTTGATTTTGGGACGTGCCCAGGTGTCTTTGGGGTGTCAGAAATGGATTTTGGGGGGGTCTCCACCCTATTTTGAGGATCTGCTGTGCCTCCTTCTCTCCATACAGGGCCATGGCGATGGTTTTTGGGGTGCCCAGGTGTGTCAGGGTGTGGTTTGGGCTGTGCCAAGGAAGGTTATGGGGTGCCCAGGTGTGTCAGGGTGTGGCTTGGGCTGTACCAAGAATGATTTAGGGGTGCCTAGGTGTGTCAGGGTGTGGTTTGGGCTGTGCCAAGGAGGGTTTTGGGGTGCCCAGGTGTGTCAGGGTGTGGTTTGGGCTGTGCCAAGGATGATTTAGGGGTGCCCAGGTGTGTCAGGGTGTGGTTTGGGCTGTGCCAAGGATGATTTAGGGGTACCCAGGTGTGTCAGGGTGTGGTTGGAGCTGTGCCAAGGATGATTTAGGGGTGCCCAGGTGTGTCAGGGTGTGGTTTGGGCTGTGCCAAGGAAGGTTATGGGGTGCCCAGGTGTGTCAGGGTGTGGCTTGGGCTGTACCAAGAATGATTTAGGGGTGCCTAGGTGTGTCAGGGTGTGGTTTGGGCTGTGCCAAGGAGGGTTTTGGGGTGCCCAGGTGTGTCAGGGTGTGGTTTGGGCTGTGCCAAGGATGATTTAGGGGTGCCCAGGTGTGTCAGGGTGTGGTTTGGGCTGTACCAAGAATGATTTAGGGGTGCCCAGGTGTGTCAAGGTGTGGTTTGGGCTGTACCAAGGCGGTTTTAGGGGTGCCCAGGTGGATTTTTGGGGTGTCCCACCTGATTTTGAGGATCTGCCGGGTCTCCTTGTCGCCGTACGGGGCCGTGGCGATGATCAGCAGCCGGTCCAGGAGGTCCAAGGGCAGCCCGTGGGGGCTGCGGTGGGCAGTGCCTCGGATCCTGAGGGGACAGGTGGAGATGAGGGGGGTGTTCAGGTGAGGTTTGGGGGTGCCCAGGTGTTGCCCAGGTGTGCTCAGGTACCTGGTGATGCCGCGGTTCGTGGCCATGATCAGCACTGGCGCCATGTCGCTCTCCAGGGCCCGGTTGAGGAATGAGAAGCTCTCGATGTCCAACATGTGAACCTCATCGATGAACAACACCTGGGGGGGGTTGGAGGGTCTTGGTGATCCCCAAGAAGATTTTGGGGGGCTCTTGGTGACCCCCAAGGGTGTTCTGGGGGTCTCCAGGGGGTCCCAGTGCAGTTTATCTGTCACCTGGTTCCCCAGAGAGGTGGATTTTGGTAAAGTCTTGGTGGGTCCAGGAAACGTTTGAGGGACCCTGGGAGTGTTTGAAAAATCTCAGGGAGGTTTGAGGGGTCCCAGGGGAGATTTTAGGGGGACTGGAGTGGGTTTTGGGGATCCCTGAGGGGATTCGAAGGAACCCTGAAAGATTTTTGGGACATTCTGGTACAGCTAATTAACATTATTTATCACCTGGCTCCTTGGAAATGTGGGTTTTGGGTGTCCCCAGAAGAGTTTTTGGTTACTCTGGGGGAAATTTCGAGCTTCTGAGGGGCTCATGGAGGTTCCCAAAGGGATTTCGGGATCCTTGGGAGGGATCCTAAAAGAGTCTGGAGATCCCTGATGGGATTTTGGTGGTCCTGGAAGGGTTTCAGGGGTCCCTGACAGATTCCTGGGAGTCCCTAGAGGGGCTTTAGGGGGTCTCAGGGTGAATTTGGGGGTCCCCAGAAGGGTTTTGGGGGGTCAGGGCTTACCCCAGGGATGACTTCAGCCTTGCCCTCCTCACGCCACTCGGCCACTTTGGCGTTGATCTGCTCCCGCACCTCCGGCTTGATCTCACCTGTGTCACCTGGATTTGGGGTTTGGGGGGGGGTCAGGGGCAGTTCTGGGGTCTGAGATTACCTGAGGGCTTGGAATCCCTGGGCTGGGTGAGGGACAGTTTGGGGGTTTTGGGGTCAGTTTTGGGGTCAGGGGGTACCTGAGAGCAGGGTGAGGAATCCCTGGGCTGGGTGAGGGACAGTTTGGGGGCTTTGGGGTCAGTTTTGGGGTCGGGGGGTACCTGAGAAGCGAGCTCGGAATCCCTGGGTTGGGTGAGGGACAGTTTGGGGAGTTTGGGGTCGGTTTTGGGGTCAGTTTTGGGGTCGGGGGGTACCTGAGAAGCGAGCTCGGAATCCCTGGGCTGGGTGAGGGACAGTTTGGGGGTTTTGGAGTCAGTTTTGGGGTCAGTTTTAGGGTCGGGGGGTACCTGAGAAGCGAGCTCGGAATCCCTGGGCTGGGTGAGGGACAGTTTGGGGGTTTTGGGGTCGGTTTTGGGGTCAGGAGGTACCTGAGAACAGGGCCAGGAACCCCTGGGTGCGGGAGTTGATGACGTCGATCTCGTGCAGCGACACCGTGTGCACGACCTCGCGCCGCTTCTGCAGCTCCCCGTCGGGACACTGCACGAATTTCGTCTGGGGTGGGGGAGAATTCAGGGGGTCAGGGCAACCCCAAAACCCCCCTGCATCCCCCACAGACACCCCCAAACACCTCACCTGTGCCCCCATGGCGTCGTAGTCCCGTGCCCGGGTGAAGGAGCGTCCCAGCTTTGAAATCTTCCCCGTGGCCTTGTCGATGGTGATGACGTCCCTGGGCATGGAAATTGATATTTTGATTTTTTTTTCCTCCTCATGACTCCCTCTCATGTTTTCCTCCCTTCACGTTTCCCTCCCCTTTTTCTCCTCCTGTTTTCCCGCCCTTTTCCCCCTCACATTTCCCACCTTTTTTTCTCCCCTCATGTTTTCCCGCCATTTTTCCTCCCCACACATTTCCTGTCCTTTCTGTCCTCTCGTGTTTCCTCCTCCTTTTTTTTCCCTCACATTTCTTTCCGTTTTCTCCCCTCACATTTCCCACCATTTTCTTCCCTTCATGTTTTCCGCCCCTTTTCCCCCTCACATTTCCCTCCATTTTTTCTCCCCTTCACATTTCCTGCCATTTTTTCCCCCTCACATTTCCCACCCTTTTCTCCCCTCACGTTTCCTGCCATTTTTCCCCCTCACACTTCCCTCTATTTTTTCCTCTCCTCATGTTTTCCTGCCATTCTTCCTCCCCTCACCTTTCCTGCCCTTTTTCTCCTGTCACATTTTCCTGCCCTTTTCTCCCCTCGCATTTTCCTCCGTTTTTTCTCTCCTCACATTTCCTGCCATTTTTTTCTCCCCCTCACATTTCCCATCCTTTTCTCCCCTCACGTTTCCCGCCTTTTCTTCCCCCCTCACATTTCCGCCATTTTTCCCCCCCTCACGTTTCCCGCCCTTTTTCTCCCCTCAATTCCAACCCTCAACCCCCAAATTCCAAAGACTCCCCCCCCTCCCCAATTTTGGGGGCTGTCCCCGTCAATTTTGGGGTCTCCCCAATTTGGGGGACCCCCCACTCACCCTGCCTGCACCTTCTCCTTGCTCAGGGCCTCGATCATCTTCGCCCCCAGATCGTAAATCGTCTCCATCTCTGTCGTTTTCAGCGTCAGCTTCCCCACTTTGGTCCCCTGTGAGGAAGAGGTAAGTTTTGGGGGGGATCCCCGTAATTTTTTTGGGGGGTCCCGAGGGGATTTTGGGGGCACAAAGCCATTTTTTGGGGTCCCCCCTCACCGTGCCGGTGGCCGGGCGGTCGATCTGGATCTCCACCACCTCCCCCTCGATGATCTCGGTCTCCTCCCTGCGAGGCAAAAAATGGGAGAAACAACCCAAAAATGAGGCGGGAACCCCAAAATTTGGGTGTTGGGGTATTTAAACGAGACCCCCTGAAATGGCGTGAGAACACAAATAATGGGGGCGAGACCCCCCCGAAATGGGGTGAGACCCCCCCCAAAATGAGGTGAGACCCCCCTGAAATGGGGTGGGATCACCTCAAATGAGGTGAGATCTCCCAAAACGGGGTGAGACCCCCCAAAATGAGGTGAGACCCCCCCGAAATGGGGTGAGACCCCTCCAAAATGAGGTGAGACCCCCCGAAAATGGCGTGAGACCCTCCAAAATGGGGCAAGACCACCCCAAAATGGGGTGAGACCCCTCGAAATGGGGCGAGATCCCCTGAAATGGGGTGAGATCTCCTAAAATGGGGTGAGACCCCTCAAAATGCGGCGAGACCCCCGGAAACGAGGTGAGACCACCCAAAACGGGGCAAGACCCCCCAAAATGGGGCAAGGCCCCCCAAAACGAGGTGAGACCCCCCGAAACAAGGTGAGACCCCCTCGAAATGGGGCGAGACCCCCCAAAACAAGGCGAGACCCCTCCAAAATGGGGTGAGACCCCCCCCGAAACGAGCCGAGACCCCCCGAAACGGGGTGAGATCACCCAAAATGAGGCAAGACCCCCCCGAAATGGGGTGAGACCCCCCCAAAACGAGGTGAGACCCCCCCAAAACGAGGTGAGACCCCCCCAAAACGAGGTGAGACCCCCCCAAAACGAGGTGAGACCCCCCAAATCGGCGCCGTACTTGATGCGGACGCCGATGGAGCGGCGGAAGGCCTGGGTCAGCGCCTCGGTGCGCGACATCTCCAGAGAGAAAATCTCGCTGCCCGCGATGGCCGTGAAGGGCGTGTCGGGACCCAGCGCCTGCGCCATGCCTGAGGGGACAAAAGGGCAGGGCTGCGGGGATTTGGGGTCTTTTAGGAGGGCTTTTGGGGGGGTTGGAGAGGTCAGCGGCGAGGTTAAAGGGGATTTGGAGGAGTTTGGGGGGTTTAGGGTGGGTTTGGAGGGGTTTAGGGGGAGTTTGGGGGGGGTTGGAGGGGTTAGGGGGTGTTTTGAGTGGGATCTTGGATGGGTTTTGGGGGGTTGGAGGAGTCAGGGGTGAGTTTGAGAGGGATTTAGGATGGGTTTTGGGGGGTTGGAGAAAAGGGCAGGGCTGCGGGGATTTGGGGTCTTTTAGGAGGGCTTTTGGGGGGGTTGGAGAGGTCAGCGGCGAGGTCAAAGGGGATTTAGAGGAGTTTGGGGGGGTTTAGGGTGGGTTTGGAGGGGTTTAGGGGGAGTTTGGGGGGGGGGTTGGAGGGGTTAGTGGGGTGTTTGAGTGGGATCTTGGATGGGTTTTGGGGGGTTGGAGGGGTCAGGGATGAGTTTGAGAGGGATTTAGGATGGGTTTTGGGGGCTGGAGAAAAGGGCAGGGCTGGGGGGATTTGGGGTCTTTTAGGAGGGCTTTTGGGGGGCTTGGAGAGGTCAGCGGCGAGGTTAAAGGGGATTTGGAGGAGTTTGGGGGGGTTTAGGGTGGGTTTGGAGGGGTTTAGGGGGAGTTTGGGGGGGGGTTGGAGGGGTTAGTGGGGTGTTTGAGTGGGATCTTGGATGGGTTTTGGGGGGTTGGAGGAGTCAGGGATGAGTTTGAGAGGGATTTAGGATGGGTTTTGGGGGCTGGAGAAAAGGGCAGGGCTGGGGGGATTTGGGGTCTTTTAGGAGGGCTTTTGGGGGGGTTGGAGAGGTCAGTGGCGAGGTTAAAGGGGATTTGGAAGAGTTTGGGGGATTTCAGGGTCTTTAGGATGGATTTTGAGAGGTAGGAGGGGTCAAGGGTGTGTTTGAGGGGGATTTGGGGGTGCTTAGGATGGATTTTGGAGGGTTGGAGGGGTCAGGGGTGAGTTTGAGAGGGATTTAGGATGGGTTTTGGGGGCTGGAGAAAAGGGCAGGGCTGGGGGGATTTGGGGTCTTTTAGGAGGGCTTTGGGGGGGTTGGAGAGGTCAGCGGCGAGGTCAAAGGGGATTTGGAGGAGTTTGGGGGGGTTTGGAGGAGATTTGGGGGGGTTGGAGGTGTCAAGGGTGAGTTTGAGGGGGATTTAGGACGGGTTTGGGGGGTTTAGGGGGAGATTTGGGTGGGTTGGAGGGATCAGGGGTGAGTTTGAGAGGGATTTAGGATGGATTTAGGAGGGTTGGAGGGATCAGGGGTGAGCTTGAGGGGGATTTCGGGGATGTTTTTAGGGAATTTTGGGGATATTTTTGGGGATGTTTCTGGGGTTTTTTGGAAGATGTTTCTGGGGTTTTGGGGGGATTTTGGGGATGTTTTTGGGGTTTTTTTGGGGTCACACACCCATAGCAATGGCCGTTTTCCCCGTCCCAGGCTGCTCAGCGATCAGGACGGGGATTTGGGGATGTTTTTGGGGATATTTCTGGGGATATTTTTGGGGTTTTTTGGGGATGTTTTGGGGGTTTTTTAGGGATGTTTTTGGGGATGTTTCAGGGATATTTTTGGGGATGTTTTTGGGGTTTTTTGGGGTCACACACCCATAGCAATGGCCGTTTTCCCCGTCCCAGGCTGCCCGGCGATCAGCACGGCTCGCCCGGCGATTTTCCCTTCCTTGATCATCTCCAGGATGACGCCGGCGGCACGGCGGGCAGAGAGCTGCCCCACCATGCCCTGGGACACCTGAGGGGGGCACAGGGAGGGGTGAACCCCCAAATTCCAGGGGTGCAGACCCCCCCCCAAAACCTCCCCACGTCCTCGTACCTGTCGCGGTTCCAGCGCATCGTCCAGGCCCAGCCCGCGGATGTGGGAGTGGGCGCCTGGGAAAGGAATTTGGGGAGGGGTTACAAAGGGTCCTCCCCCCATTTTGGGGACCCCCTCAATCCCCCCCAAAAAGTTGGGAGTGATCCCCTAAATTCCTGAGTCTCCCTTTTTCCCGATTTTAGGGGGGAAAAGGCGTCATCCAATTCCCAGCCCCACACCATGATGCGGGAGTGGGGGTCTGGAAATGGAGGGCTGGGAGGTTCAATGGGGTTCCCTCAATTTGGGGATGCCCCTAAAAGTGGGGTGGGACCCCAAAAAGTGAAGTGGGGATCACCCAAACCCAGCCCCACATGCAATGTGGCAGTGAGTGTCTGGGAATGGAGATTTGGGACACTTAAGAGCACTCTCCTCCATATTGGGGACCACCAAAAGCTGCCCAAAAGTGGGATAGAAGCCCCCAAATCGGGGTGGGGGTCCCCAGAAAGGGAAGATCTCCCCCCAAAAGGAGGGGACTGTGCCTCACCGATCCGCTCGATCCGGGTGACATCCCGAACCTCGGGAACTTTGGGGGTCTGGGAAGGAATTAAAGGGGTTTGGGGTCACCCTGGGGGTCCCTCAGATTCCTGAGCTCAGCACCCCCGGATCCTCAGGGACGCCCCAATTTTGGGCCCCTTCCAGACCCTCTCAATTCCCCTTTTCAATTCCCCCATTTCCACTGAGACCCTTCAAAACACCCTCAGGGATTCCTCCATGCCCTCAGGTATGCCCCCATGCCCTCAGGGATCCCCCCATGCCCTCAGGGATTCCTTCATGCCCTCAGGTATGCCCCCATGCCCTCAGGGATCCCTCCATGCCCTCAGGGATTCCTCCATGCCCTCAGGGATCCCCCCATGCCCTCAGGGATTCCTTCATGCCCTCAGGGATGCCCCCATGCCCTCAGGGATTCCTCCATGCCCTCAGGGATCCCCCCATGCCCTCAGGGATCCCTCCATCCCCTCAGGGATCCCCTCATGCCCTCAGGGATCCCCCCATACCCTCAGGGATTCCTCCATCCCCTCAGGGATCCCCCCCATACCTTCAGGGATTCCTCCATGCCCTCAGGGATTCCTCCATGCCCTCAGGGATCCCCTCATGCCCTCAGGGATCCCCCCCATAACCTCAGGGATCCCCCCATGCCCTCAGGGATTCCCCCATGCCCTCAGGGATCCCCCCATGCCCTCAGGGATCCCCCCCATGCCCTCACGATATTCCCGCGCCCCCTCACGACGTTCCCCCATCCCCTCACGGCGACCACCCAAACACCTCCAGGACCCCCAAAACTCCCCCAGGACCCCCCCAAACTCCCCCAGGACCCCCTCAGGCCCCTCTCATCCCCTCAGACCCCTCGCAAACCCCCTCAGAGCCCCCCGTTCCCATCCCCCACCGCCGTTGCCATGGCGGCGCCGCTTCGCTCCCGCGCTGCCCTCGCGCTCTGCCGGCCGGAAGTGACGTAAGGGGGCCGGAGGGGCGGGGCAAAGGCGGGAGGGGCCGCTCTGGCCGCGGCTCTCGATGGTTCGCGGTCCTCCAGCACCGCCGGGGGGCCCCTTGTAAGGGGGGGGCGGCCCCAAAACCGGCCCCAGAACCCCAAAACCGGCCCCAGAACCACAGAACCGACCCTAGACCCTGCCCTGAACCTGCCCCATAGATATCTTACACCAGCTCCATAACTGCCCCCTATCCTGCCCCACGACCCCATAACCTACCCCATAACCAGCCCCACAAGCAACGGCACAGCCCCGGTCTGCCCCATAGACACCTCACAGTCTCATAAGCTGCCTTAGAGATACCCCAGGGCTCCACAACCTGCCCCATAACTCGCCCCACAACTCCACAACCAGCCTCAGCCCCATAGACACCCCATAACCTGCCCCATAATCCCAACCAACCCCATAACTGCTTCGTGGGCACCACACAACCCCATAACCCGCCCCCATATAACCCCAGCCCGCCCCACTAGCAGCCCCATAACCCGTCCCATCCCCACCCCATACCCAGCCCCATACCCAGCCCCCCACAGCCCCTCAATCCCCTCCCCCCACACGCACACCCTCCGTGTCCTCCCCGTTGCCCTTTTAAGGCGACGTTGCCCCTTTAAGCCGCCCCCCCTCGGCCCCCCGCGCGCCGCCCCTCCCGCCCGTCCCCCCTCTCACCTCCGCCTCGACCAATCAGCGCCGAGGGGCGTGGCCTCAGCGGGGGGAGGGGGCGTGGCCTGGGGGACGGGGGGCGGGAGGGGTCATTCCGCGATCAGCTGCGGGAGCGCGGGGAGGTGAGGGGGGGGCGGCCAAAAGGACCCCCCCGGAGACCCCCCGGAGCAAGGGACCCCCCCGAGACCCCCCCACGGGGAGGGGTCCCCCCTCAGGGGGGTCCCATGGGAGTGGGGGAGTCCCCCGGGGGGGGCTCCTCGTGGTCCTGGAGAAGTTTGTAGCGGTGGGGGGGCTCCCTTGGGGGGGGTCCCATGAGTTGGGGGGGCCCTCAGGGGGGGTCTCAGAGGTCTGAGGGGGGTCCTGGGTGGTCTGGGAGTTTTGGGGGGGGCCTGGACGAGGGGGGGAAGGTGAGGACAAGGGGTCACCCATGGGTGGGGGGGGTCCCAAAGGGAGTTATTGAGGGGGGCTGATATGGGGAGGGAACTTGGGTGGGGCTGCGGGGGATTCTGGGGGGGTCCCGTGAGATTTGGGGGGGTCCTGAGGGGGTCCCGTGAGATTTGGGGGGGGGTCCTCGTGGTGTTTGGGAGGGGTTAGGGGGTCATGGGCGGGGTCCCATGGGTGAGGGAGGGTCCTGAAGGGGGTCCCGTGGGTGGGGGGGGTTCTGAGGGGGGGGCTCCTATGGGGGGGGGGGTCTCCGGTGTGTAACCCCCCCCCCCTCCCCCCCATTCCTTTCCAGCCCCTGTTTCGGGGCTGCCCCAAGTTTGGGGACCCCCCCCCCCATGACTCCCCCCTAATTCCAGGGGTCCGTTGCCCCCCCCTCCATTTTTCTGTTCCTCTTCATTTTATTCCCCCCCATTTTTGGGGTCTCCCCCATTTTGGGGGTCCTCCCACCCCCCCCCCACTTTTGTGACCAATTCCCTCCCAGAACCATTTTTTTTTTTTTTTTTGGTGGGTGTGGTGGGGTTTATCCCGTGACGTTTCGAGGGTCCCATTCCCCACCCCCTCATTTTGGGGGGTCCCGTGACCTCTCTGTGAGCGCCCCCCTCCCCAATTTTGGGGTCCCCCAGATGCCGCTGGCCCGCAGTGTGTCCGTGAGTTCCCTGCCGGGGCTGGAGGACTGGGGGGGTCCCGGCGCCCCCGACAATGTCGTGCTCTTCGAGGTGGCCTGGGAGGTGGCCAACAAAGGTGAGACCCCTCCCCAAAAAAAAAAAACAAACCCCAAAATCCTGTTGGGAACCTCCAGAATTCCCTTGGATCTCTGGGACCCCCCCAAAACTCTTCCTGAGCCCCCCCACCCCGTGGAAATTTGGGGTCACCTGGAGCCCCTGGACCCCTCCCAGGTATCTGGGTCCCCCCAGATTCCTCCTGGACTCCCCCTGGATCCTCTCAGGCACCTGAGACCCCCCAAAAAAACCTCCTAAAAGCCCTGGGACCCCCCAAAACCCCTCCTGAGCCCCCCCAGACCCCTGGAACCACCCCATGGACACCTGGGACCCCCCAAAAACCCCTCCTGAGCCCCTTCAGACCCCTGGGACCCCCCGCATGGACACCTGGGACCCCCCAAAAACCCCTCCTGAGCCCCCCCAGACCCCTGGAACCTCCCCATGGACACCTGGGACCCCCCAAAAACCCCTCCTGAGCCCCCCCCAGACCCCTGGGACCACCCCATGGACACCTGGGACCCCCCAAAAACCCCTCCTGAGCCCCCCCAGACCCCTGAGACCCCCCGCATGGACACCTGGGACCCCCCAAAACCCCTCCTGAGCCCCCCCAGACCCCTGGGACCCCCCCATGGACACCTGGGACCCCCCCCAAAACCACTCCCGAGCCCCTCCAGACCCCCGGAACCACCCCATGGACACCTGGGACCCCCCAAAAACCCCTCCTGAGCCCCCCCAGACCCCTGGGACCACCCCATGGACACCTGGGACCCCCAAATTTTCCCCTAAACTTTCCCTGGATAACCTGAGACCCCCCAAACGCCTCCTGCACTCCCCCGGGACCCCCCAGATCCCTCCTGAGGCCCCCCCAGACACCTGGGGGACCCTCGGGACCCCCCCAACCCCCCCCCCAAATTGATGCACTTGGGGATTTTGGGAGGGTCGTGGTCCATCGGGGGTTAACGGGAGCCGCGGTGCATCCTGGGATACCCTGGGGCTTGGTCCAGCGCTTCTCGCGGGGCATTGTGGGAAACTCCTGGGCCCCGGGGCATCATGGGATGTCAGGGCATCACCGTGTCCCACAATGCACCGGGGCACCCCCCCAGGAGGGGTTTTGGGGGGTCCCGGAGGGGTTTTGGGGGGTCCCGGAAGGGTTTTGGGGGGTCCCGGAGGGGTTTTGGGGGGTCCCGGAGGGGTTTTGGGGGGGTCTCAGGTGTCTCTGAGCGGCTCTGGACGGGTTTGGGGGGATCCCAGGTGTCCTGGAGACATTTTGGGGGTGCCAGGGTGGGCTCGGGGGGATTTGGGGTGCCCCTGAGACCCTTCCTGACCCCTTTTTGGCCCCCCCAAAATCGGGGGGTTCTTCACGGTGCTGCCCTACGGGTGATCCGTGGGGTCCCAGGTGTGGCCTGGGTTGGGATTTGGGGGTTCCCAGGTGTCTTGGGTTGGGATTTGGGGGTTCCCAGGTGTCTTGGGTTGGGATTTGGGGGTTCCCAGGTATTTGGGGTGCCCCTCAGACCCCCCCAACCCCATTTTTCACCCCCCAAACCCAATGGGGGGGATCTACACGGTGCTGATCTGTGAGTGACCCACAGAGTGCAGGTGGGGTTTTGAGTCCCAGGTGTGTCCTGGGTGGGCTCAGGGGGTTCCCAGGTGTCTTGGATTGGGATTTAGGGGTTCCCAGGTATTTGGGGTGCCCCTGAGACCCCCCCAACCCCATTTTTCGCCCCCCAACCGCAGTGGGGGGGATCTACACGGTGCTGCCTTATGGGTGACCCACAGAGTGCAGGTGGGGTTTTGAGTCCCAGGTGTGGCCTGGGTTGGGATTTGGGGGTTCCCAGGTGTCTTGGGTTGGGATTTGGGGGTTCCCAGGTATTTGGGGTACCCCTGAGACCCCCCCAACCCCATTTTTACCCCCCAACCGCAGTGGGGGGGATCTACACGGTGCTGCCCTATGGGTCATCCACGTGGTCCCAGGTGTGTCCTGGAGGGGATCTGGGGGTTCTCAGGTGTTCAGGATTTGGATTTGGGGTTTCTCAGGTATTTGGGGTGGGCTCAGGTATTCGGGGTGGTTTTGGGGTGCCCCTGAGACCCCCCCAACCCCATTTTTCACCCCCCAAACGCAGTGGGGGGGATCTACAGGGTGCTGCTCTATGGGTCACCCACAGAGTGCAGGTGGGGTTTTGAGTCCCAGGTGTGTCCTGGAGGGGATCTGGGGGTTCTCAGGTGTCCAGGACTTGGATTTGGGGGTTCCCAGGTACTTGGGGTGCCCCGGAGACCCCCCCAACCCCATTTTTCACCCCCCAACCTCAATGGGGGGGGATCTACACGGTGCTGCCCTATGGGTAACCCACAGAGTGCAGGTGGGGTTCTGAGTCCCAGGTGTGTCCTGGGTGGGCTCAGGGGGTTCCCAGGTATTCGGGGTGGTTTTGGGGTGCCCCTGAGACCCCCCCAACCCCATTTTTCACCCCCCAACCGCAGTGGGGGGGATCTACACGGTGCTGCTCTATGGGTCACCCACAGAGTGCAGGTGGGGTTTTGAGTCCCAGGTGTGTCCTGGAGGGGATTTGGGGGTTCCCAGGTGTCTTGGATTGGGATTTAGGGGTTTGCAGGTATTTGGGGTGCCCCTCAGACCCCCCCAATCCCACTTTCCGCCCCCCAACCGCAGTGGGGGGGATCTACAGGGTGCTGCTCTATGGGTCACCCAGAGTGCAGGTGGGGTTTTGAGTCCCAGGTGTGTCCTGGAGGGGATCTGGGGGTTCTCAGGTGTCCAGGACTTGGATTTGGGGGTTCCCAGGTACTTGGGGTGCCCCTGAGACCCCCCCCAACCCCATTTTTCACCCCCCAAACCCAATGGAGGGGATCTACACGGTGCTGCCCTATGGGTGACCCACAGAGTGCAGGTGGGGTTTTGAGTCCCAGGTGTGTCCTGGAGGGGATTTGGGGGTTCCCAGGTATTTGGGGTACCCCTGAGACCCCCCCAACCCCATTTTTACCCCCCGACCGCAGTGGGGGGGATCTACACGGTGCTGCAGACCAAGGCTCGGGTGACGGCCGATGAGTGGGGCGAGAGTTACGTGCTGGTGGGGCCCTACGTGGAGAGCAGCGTGCGCACCCAGGTGGAGCTGCTGGAGCCCCCCCAGCCCGCCCTGCGCCGCACCTTGGCGGCCATGAACGCCCAGGGCTGCAAGGTGGGCACCTGGGGGGCACCTGGGGGGCATCTGGGGGCACCTGGGGGGCACCTGGGGGGCCGTTATGGGGTCAGGGAATGAGTTATGGGGTCAGGGATGGAGTTATGGGGTCAGGGAACTGGAGGGTCTTAAGGTTTGGGGGTCACCTGTAAAAGCCATGAACGCCCAGGGCTGCAAGGTGGGCACCTGGGGGGCACCTGGGGGCACCTGGGGGCACCCGGGGGGCAGTTATGGGGTCAGGAAATGAGTTATGGGGTCAGGGGGGAGTTATGGGGTCAGGGATGGAGTTATGGGGTCAGGGGAATGGAGAGTTGGGGGTCACTTGTAAAACCAGGAATGCCCAGGGCTGCAAGGTGGGCACCTGGGGGGCATCTGGGGACACCTGGGGGGCAGTTATGGGGTCAGGAAATGAGTTATGGGGTCAGGGAATGAGTTATGGGGTCAGGGATGGAGTTATGGGGTCAGGGAGGGAGTTATGGGGTCAGGGGAATGGGCTGTTGGGGGTCACCTGTAAAGCCAGGAATGCCCAGGGCTGCAAGGTGGGCACCTGGGGGCACCTGGGGGGCCGTTATGGGGTCAGAGAATGAGTTATGGGGTCAGGGATGGAGTTATGGGGTCAGGGGGGAGTTATGGGGTCAGGGAATGAGTTATGGGGTCAGGGAATGAGTTATGGGGTCAGGGATGGAGTTATGGGGTCAGGGGGGAGTTATGGGGTCAGGGAATGAGTTATAGGGTCAGGGGACTCCATAATCCCAAGGGTTGAGGGTCACCTGTAAAAGCCATGAACGCCCAGGGCTGCAAGGTGGGCACCTGGGGGGCACCTGGGGACACCTGGGGGGCAGTTATGGGGTCAGGGAATGAGTTATGGGGTCAGGGGAATGGGCTGTTGGGGGTCATCTGTAAAGCCAGGAATGCCCAGGGCTGCAAGGTGGGCACCTGGGGGCACCTGGGGGGCACCTGGGGGGCCGTTATGGGGTCAGAGAATGAGTTATGGGGTCAGGGATGGAGTTATGGGGCCAGGGAACTAGAGGGTCTTAAGGTTTGGGGGTCACCTCTAAAAGCCATGAACGGTCAGGGGTGCAAGGTGGGCACCTGGGGGGCACCTGGGGGGCAGTTATGGGGTCAGGGAATGAGTTATGGGGTCAGGGAATGAGTTATGGGGTCAGGGAATGAGTTATGGGGTCAGGGGAATGGAGAGTTGGGGGTCACTTGTAAAACCAGGAATGCCCAGGGCTGCAAGGTGGGCACCTGGGGGGCAGTTACGGGTTCACAGAATGAGTTATGGGGTCGGGGGGGGAAGTTATGGGGTCAGGGATGGAGTTATGGGGTCAGGGATGGATTTTTGGGGTCAGGGAATAATTTACGGGGTTAGGGATGGAGTTATGGGGTCAGGGATGGAGTTTTGGGGTCGGGGGGGGAGTTTGGGGGTCAGGGGGCAGTTTTGGGGTCAGGGATGGATTTTTGGGGTCAGGGAATAATTTTGGGGATCAGGGATGAAGTTATGGGGTCAGGGAATAATTTATGGGGTCAGGGATGGATTTTTGGGGTCAGAGATGGATTTTTGGGGTTCGGGAATAATTTATGGGGTCAGGGATGGATTTTTGGGGTCAGAGATGGATTTTTGGGGTCCGGGAATAATTTTTGGGGTTAGGGATGGATTTTTGGGGTCGGGGATGGAGTTTTGGGGTCGGGGATGGATTTTTGGGGTCAGGGAATAATTTGTGGGGTCCGGGAATAATTTTTGGGGTCACGGATGGATTTTTGGGGTCAGAGATGGATTTTTGGGGTCGGGGAATAATTTTTGGGGTCAGGGATGGATTTTTGGGGTCCCCCAGATTTCGGGGGACACCCCTGAAGTTACGGGGGGGGAGGAGATTTGGGGTCCTGGGGGGGCTCCCAAATGTCCCCAAATGTCCCCGGGGGGGGGTTGGGGACACCCAGACCTGGCGGCGCCCCCCCCGCCCCTCCCCCCCCAGTCACGTGGGGTCTATTTTTAGCCCCCCCCCCCCGCCCCTCCCCCCCCTCAGCAAAGGTCAGGGCCGCCCCTCCCCCATCCCAAAAATGGGGTGGGGGCCCCTCCGGGGGGGGTCCCGACCTCCTTTTGGGGTCGTCTGTGGGATTTTGGGGGGCATTAATTCCCTTTTTAGGGTCGTTTATTCCATTTTTGGGGTAATTGTCCCATTTTTGGGGTCTTTTATTCCCTTTTTGGGGTCGTTTATCTCCTTTTTGGGGTCGTTTATCCCATTTTTGGGGTCGTTTATCTCACTTTTAGGGTCATTAATTCCCTTTTTGGGGTCATTTATTCCCTTTTTGGGGTCGTTTATCCCATTTTTGGGGTCGTTGATCCCATTTTTGGGGTCGTTTATCCCGTTTTTGGGGTCGTTTATCCCGTTTTTAGGAATGCTTGGCTGATTTTTAGGGTCATTAATTCCCTTTTTAGGGTCATTTATTCCGTTTTTGGGGTCCTCAATTCAATTATTCGAGGGGTTTGTCCCATTTTTGGGGTCGTTTATCTCATTTTTGGGGTCTTTTATCCCATTTTTGAGGTCGTTTATCCCATTTTTAGGGTCGTTGATCCCATTTTTGGGGTCGTTTATCCCGTTTTTAGGAATGCTTGGCTGATTTTTAGGGTCATTAATTCCCTTTTTAGGGTCGTTTCTTCCTTTTTTGGGGTCGTTTGTTCCAATTTTGGGGTCATTCGTTGTGGTTTTCGGGGCGCTTATTTCGTTTTTAGGGTCGTTTATTCCGTTTTTGGGGTCATTAATTCAAGTTTTTGGGATAATTGTCTCATTTTTAGGGTCGTTTATCCCGTTTTGGGGTCATTTATGCCGTTTTGGGGAAGGTTTATCCTAGTTTTGAGATCACCTGTTTGATTTTTTGGTGACATTGATCTTTTTTTGGGGAGTTTTATCCCATTTTTGAGGAGGTTTATTCTGTTTTGAAGGATTTTATCCCATATTGGGGGAATTTTATTTAATTTTTGGAGGGTTATATCTCATTTTTGGGGAATTTTATTCAATTTTTTGAGAATTTTATAATTTTATCCCATTTGGGGGAATTTTATCTGATTTTGGAGGATTTTATCCCATTTTTGAGGGAATTTTATCCCATTTTTGGAGCATTTTATCCGATTTGGGGGAATTTTATCCAATTTTGGAGGATTTTATCCCATTTGGGAGTATTTTATCCCATTTTGGGGGAATTTTATCCCGCTTTTGGAGAATTTTATCGAGTTTTGGGGTTTTTAACCTTTTTTTGGGGGGTTCTGAGTGTTTGGGGACCCCCCAAATTTTGGGGTTCAGGTGCATTTTGGGCACTCCCTGGTGGGATTCACCCCAAAGAGGAGCTTTGGGATTTTCCTGGGATTTGGGATTTCCCAATTTTGGAGCCCTGGGAGCCTCTCAGGAGCCGTTTTGGGGTTCTGAGTGTTTGGGGACCCCCCAAATTTTGGGGTTCAGGTGCATTTTGGGCACTCCCAGATGGGATTCACCCCAAAAAGAGACTTTAGGGTGTCCCTGGGATTTGGGATTTCCCAATTTTAGAGCCCTGGGATCCTCTCAGGAGCCGTTTTGGGGTTCTGAGTGTTTGGGGACCCCTCCAAATTTTGGGGTTCAGGTGCACTTTGGGCGCTGGCTGATCGAGGGCAGCTCTGAGAGGAGCTTTGGGGTGTCCCTGGGATTTGGGATTTCCCAGTTTTAGAGCCCCGGGATCCTCTCAGGAGCCGTTTTGGGGTTCTGAGTGTTTGGGGACCCCCCAAATTTTGGGGTTCAGGTGCATTTTGGACACTCCCTGGTGGGATTCACCCCAAAGAGGAGCTTTGGGGTGTCCCTGGGATTTGGGATTTCCCAATTTTGGAGCCCTGGGATCCTCTCAGGAGCCGTTTTGGGGTCCTGAGTGTTTGGGGACCCCCCCAAATTTTGGGGTTCAGGTGCATTTTTGTTATTTCTTCATGAGAATGACCTCAAAGAGGAGCTTTGGGATGTCCCTGGGTTTTGTGATTTTCCAGTTTTGGGGCACAGACCGACCTGGGATCCTCTCAGGAGCCGTTTTGGGGTTCTGAGTGTTTGGGGACCCCCCAACTTTTGGGGTTCAGGTGCACTTTGGGGCACTCTGATGGAAATCCTCTCAAAGAGGAGCTTTGGGGTGTCCCTGGGATTTGGGATTTCCCAATTTTAGAGCCCTGGGACCCTCTCAGGAGCCGTTTTGGGGTTCTGACATTTTGGGGACCCCCCCAAATTTTGGGGTTCAGGTGCATTTTTGTTATTTCTTCATGAGGATGACCCCAAAAAGAGACTTTGGGATGTCCCTGGGATTTGGGATTTCCCAATTTTGGAGCCCTGGGACCCTCTCAGGAGCCGTTTTGGGATTCTGACACTTCGGGGACCCCCCAAATTTTGGGGTTCAGGTGCACTTTGGGCGCTGGCTGATCGAGGGCAGCCCGGCCGTGGTGCTGCTGGACGTTGGGGCCACGGCCTGGAGCCTGGAGCGCTGGAAGGGCGAGCTCTGGGAGAGCTGCGCCATCGGCGTGCCCTGGTACGACCACGAGGCCAACGACGCCGTCCTCTTCGGGTTCCTGGTCGCCTGGTTCCTGGGAGAGGTGAGTTTGGGGCTCACCTGTGGGGTTTGGGGGTCACCTGTGCGGTTTTGGGGGAATTTGTGGCAGTTTTGGGGTGTTTTTGGGGTGGTTTTGGGGATGGTTTGGGGTGCCCTGGTACGACCGCGAGGCCAACGACGCCGTCCTCTTCGGGTTCCTGGTGGCCTGGTTCCTGGGAGAGGTGAGTTTGGGGCTCACCTGTGGGGTTTGGGGCTCACCTGTGGGGTTTTGGGGTCACCTGTGGGGTTTTGGGGTGGTTTGGGGGGAATTTGTGGCAGTTTTGGGGTGGTTTGGGGCAGTTTTGGGGTGGTTTGGGGTGGTTTTGGGGATGGTTTGGGGTGCCCTGGTACGACCGCGAGGCCAACGACGCCGTCCTCTTCGGGTTCCTGGTGGCCTGGTTCCTGGGAGAGGTGAGTTTGGGGCTCACCTGTGGGGTTTGGGGCTCACCTGTGGGGTTTGGGGTCACCTGTGGGGTTTTGGGGTCCTTTAGGGTGTTTTGGGGGAATTTGTGGCAGTTTTGGGGAGGTTTGGGGTGCCCTGGTACGACCGCGAGGCCAACGACGCCGTCCTCTTCGGGTTCCTGGTGGCCTGGTTCCTGGGAGAGGTGAGTTTGGGGCTCACCTGTGGGGTTTGGGGTCACCTGTGCGGTTTTGGGGTCACCTGTGGGGTTTTGGGGTGGTTTGGGGGGAATTTGTGGCAGTTTTGGGGTGGTTTGGGGTGGTTTTGGGGATGGTTTGGGGTGCCCTGGTACGACCGCGAGGCCAACAACGCCGTCCTCTTCGGGTTCCTGGTCGCCTGGTTCCTGGGAGAGGTGAGTTTGGGGGTCACCTGTGCGGTTTTGGGGTCACCTGTGGGGTTTTGGGGTCACCTGTGGGGTTTTGGGATGGTTTTGGGGTGGTTTTGGGGTGGTTTGGGGTGCCCTGGTACGACCGCGAGGCCAACGACGCCGTCCTCTTCGGGTTCCTGGTCGCCTGGTTCCTGGGAGAGGTGAGTTTGGGGCTCACCTGTGGGGTTTGGGGGTCACCTGTGCGGTTTTGGGGTCACCTGTGGGGTTTGGGGTCACCTGTGGGGTTTTGGGCTCCCTGAGGGTGTTTGGGGTGTCCCAAAGGGAATTTGGGATCCCCAGAGGGACTTGGGGGGGGGGGTCCCTTTAGTGACACTTGGGGATACGCGGGTGGCCCTTGGTGACCCCTGGGTGACACCTGGTGACACCTGGTCGCCCTGGGTGACACCTGGGTGATACCTGGTGACACCTGGTGATACCTGGTGCCATGTGGTGACACCTGGGTGACCCCTGGGTAACACCTGGGTGACACCTGGTGACACCTGGGTCATACCTGGTGACACTTGGTGACACCTGGGGACACCTGGGTGACACCTGGTGACACCTGGGTCATACTTGGTGACACTGGGTGACCCCTGGGTGACACCTGGTGACCCCTGGGTGATACCTGGTGACACCTGGGTCATACTTGGTGACACTGGGTGACCCCTGGGTGACACCTGGTGACCCCTGGGTGATACCTGGTGACACCTGGGTCATACCTGGTGACACTTGGTGACACCTGGTGACACTTGGTGACACCTGGGTGACACCTGGTCACTCTGGGTGACCCCTGGGTGACACCTGGGGACACCTGGGTGACACCTGGTTGCCCTGGGTGCCACCTGGTCGCCCTGGGTGCCACCTGGTGATACCTGGGTGACACCTGGTTGCCCTGGGTGATACCTGGGTGACACCTGGTTGCCCTGAGTGCCACCTGTGTGCCACCTGTTGTCACCTGTTGTCACCTGTTGTCACCTGTGTGTGTGGTGGGCAGTTTGCGGCGCAGAGCGAGGAGCGCCCGTTCATCGTGGGTCACTTCCACGAGTGGCTGGCGGGGCTGGGGCTGGTGCTGAGCCGCGCGCGGCGCCTCCCCGTGGCCACCATCTTCACCACGCACGCCACGCTGCTGGGCCGCTACCTGTGCGCCGGGAGCGTCGACTTCTACAACAACCTGCACAGCGTGAGTGCACCTGGGGGGCTGGGACACACCTGGGGACACACCTGGGCACACCTGGGGACACCTGGGGACACCTGGGGACACCTGGGAATACCTGGGGACACCTGGGATACACCTGGGGGGGTGGGATACACACCTGGGGACACCTGGGAATACCTGGGGACACCTGGGATACACCTGGGCACACCTGGGGACACCTGGGATACACCTGGGGGGGTGGGATACACACCTGGGGCCATGGGCCGCTACCTGTGCGCCGGCAGTGTCGACTTCTACAACAACCTGCACAGCATGAGTGCACCTGGGGGGCTGGGACACACCTGGGGACACACCTGGGCACACCTGGGATACACCTGGGCACACCTGGGGACACCTGGGATACACCTGGGGACACCTGGGGACACCTGGGATACACCTGGGCACACCTGGGGATACCTGGGCACACCTGGGATATACCTGGGATACACCTGGGGGGATGGGATACACCTGGGGACACACCTGGGGACACCTGGGATACACCTGGGATACACCTGGAGACACCTGGGATACACCTGGGATACACACCTGGGATACAACTGGGCACACCTGCGGACACCTGGGATACACCTGGGGACACCTGGGATACACCTGGGCACACCTGGGGACACCTAGGATACACCTGGGGACACCTGGGATACATCTGGGGGGCTGGGACACACCTGGGCACACCTGGGCACACCTGAGGCCATGGGGGGCACACTTGGGGACACACCTGGGACTCACCTTGTGGGTCAGGGACACACCTGGGGACATGGGGCCGCACGTGGGGACACACCTGGCAATGTGGGGACACACCTGGAAAGATCAGGGAAACACCTGGGCTCACCTGAGAGCATCCTGGGGACATGGGGACACACCTGGGGACACACCTGGGCGTACCTGGACATTCCTGGGGATGTGGGGACACACCTGGAAATATCAGGGACATACCTGGGTATGTCAGGGACACACCTGGGGACACACCTGGGTCAGTACCTGTGCATTGGGAGCCGGGATTTCTGCAGCAACCACAGGTGAGTCACACCTGGGGACACACGTGGGGGTCAGGGCTCACTGTGAGGTTTTGGGTGGGCCGCCCAGGTGACCCCCAGGTGAGCTCAGGTGTGTCATGTCCCCAGTTCGACGTGGACAAGGAGGCAGGTGAATGGTTGGGGGGTGTCTCAGGTGTGTCCAGGTGATCTCAGGTGTAGCAGGGAGGGGCAGGGGAGGTCCCAGGTGAGCTCAGGTGACCCCCAGGTGTGTCGTGTCCCCAGTTTGACGTGGATTTGAGCAGCAGATCAGGGCTCAGGTGTAGCAGGGAGGGGCAGGGGGGGTCCCAGGTGATCTCAGGTGTGTCCAGGTGACCCCCAGGTGTGTCGTGTCCCCAGTTTGACGTGGACAAGGAGGCAGGTGAGCGCCAGATCTACCACAGGTACTGCCTGGAGCGCGCGGCCGCTCACTGCGCCCACGTGCTCACCACCGTGTCCCACGTGACCGCCGCCGAGGCCGAGCACCTGCTCAAACGCAAACCAGGTGAGACCCTGGACTCACCTGGGCACCCCAGAACTCACCTGGGCACCCCAGAACTCACCTGGGTATCCCAAAACTCACCTGAGCACCCCCAGACTCAGGGCATCCCAAAATCCCCCCCCAAAATCCCCCCCAAAATCCCACCTGTCACTGCAGCCGAGGCCGAGCACCTGCTCAGGTGAGACCCCAAAACTCACCTGGGCACCCCAAAATCGCCAAAATCCACCCCAAAATATCCTGAAATCCACGCAAAATATCCCAAAAAGCCACCCTAAAAATACCCAAAAAATGCCCCCAAAATACCCTAAAATCCACCCAAAAATACCCCAAAATCCACCCAAAAATACCCCAAAAATCCACCTAAAAAATCCCCAAATATCCCAAAATCCACCCAAAAATATCCCCAAAAATGTCCCAAAATCCACCCAAAAATACCCCAAAAATCCACCCAAAAAATCCCCAAAATATCCCAAAATCCACCCAAAAATACCCCAAAAATCCACCCAAAAAATCCCCAAAATAGCCCAAAATCCACCCAAAAATACCCCAAAAATCCACCCAAAAAATCCCCAAAATAGCCCAAAATCCACCCTAAAAATACCTTAAAAAAACTCCAAAATCCACCCAAAAACCGAAAAAATACCCCAAAAATATCCCCAAAATCCACCCAAGAACACCCCAAAAATACCCCAAATTCCCCCCAAAATATCCCAAAAATCCACCCCAAAATATCCCAAAAAATCCACCCCAAAAATACCCAAAATTCCCCCAAAATACCCCAAAAATCCACCCCAAAATACCCCGAAAATACCCCAAATCCACTCAAAAATATCCCAAAAATCCAGAAATTTGGGGATCGGGGATTTTGAGGGATCCATGAATTTTTTTTGGGGGGGTCTCGGGAATTTTGGGGTCCCCCTGACACCCCCCAGGACCCCAAAATCCTGATGGACCCCTCCCCAAAATCCTTCAACCCCAAAAATCCTCGCGGGGTCTCGGGTTGGGATTTGGGATTTGGGGGATTTGGGGGATTTGGATTCAGGGATTTGGGGGATTTGGGGAATTGGGAATTTGGGGGTTCCTGGGATTTTTTTGGGGGGGGTCTTGGGGATTTTGGGGTCCCCCTGACCCCCCCCGGGACCCCAAAATCCTGATGGACCCCTCCCCAAAATCCTTCAACCCCAAAAATCCTCACGGTGTTCTGGGGTGGGATTTGGGATTTGGGAATTGGGAATTTTGGGAATTGGGATTTTGGGGATTCCAAGGATTTTTTTGGGGGGGGTCTCGGGAATTTTGGGGTCCCCCTGATCCCCCCAGGACCCCAAAATCCTGAAGGACCCCTCCCCAGAATCCTTCAACCCTTGAGGGTTTCCAGGGTGGGATTTGGGGATTTGAGGGGGGAAAATTTGGGGGATTTGGGGATTTGGGGGATTTGGGATTCAGGGATTTGGGGGATTTTGGGAATTGGGAATTTGGGGGTTCCTGGGATTTTTTTGAGGGGGGTCTCGGGAATTTTGGGGTCCCCCTGACCCTCCCCGGGACCCCAAAATCCTGATGGACCCCTCCCCAAAATCCTTCAACCCTTGAGGGTTTCCAGGGTGGGATTTGGGGATTTGAGGGGGGAAAATTTGGGGGATTTGGGGATTTGGGGATTTGGGATTCAGGGATTTGGGGGATTTTGGGAATTAGGATTTTGGGGGTTCCTGGGATTTTTTTGGGGGGATCTCGGGAATTTTGGGGTCCCCCTGACCCCCCCCGGGACCCCAAAATCCTGATGGTCCCCTCCCCAAAATCCTTCAACCCCAAAAATCCTCACGGTGTTCTGGGGTGGGATTTGGGATTCAGGGATTTGGGGGATTTGGGGAATTGGGATTTTGGGGATTCCTGGGAATTTTTTGGGGGGGGTCTCGGGGATTTTGGGGTCCCCCTGACCCCCTCCGGGACCCCCCCCCAGACCTGGTGACCCCCAACGGGCTGAACGTGCGGAAATTCTCGGCCATGCACGAATTCCAGAACCTGCACGCCCAGAGCAAGGCCCGGGTGCAGGAGTTCGTCAGGGGCCACTTCTACGGGTCAGTCACCCCAAAACCCCAAATGGGACCCCAAAAACCCGAATGGGACCCCAAAAACCCCAAATGGGACCCCAAAACCCCGAATGGGACCCCAAAAACCCGGATGGGAGCCCAAAACCCGAATGGGACCCCAAAACCCCAAATGGGACCCCAAAACCCCAAATGGGACCCCAAAAACCCGGATGGGAGCCCAAAACCCGAATGGGACCCCAAAAACCCCAAATCGGACCCCAAAAACCCGGATGGGACCCCAAAAGGGACCCCAAAAACCCGAATGGGACCCCAAAAACCTCAAATGGGACCCCAAAACCCCGAATGGGACCCCAAAAACCCGGATGGGAGCCCAAAACCCGAATGGGACCCCAAAAACCCCAAATCGGACCCCAAAAACCCGGATGGGAACCCAAAAACCTCAAATGGGACCCCAAAAACCCGGATGGGACCCCAAAAACCTCAAATGGGACCCCAAAAACCCGAATGGGACCCCAAGAACCACAACAGGGACCCCAAAAACCACAAAAGGGACCCCAAAAACCCGGATGGGAACCCAAAACCCGAATGGGACCCCAAAAACCCGAATGGGACCCCAAGAACCACAACAGGGACCCCAAAAACCCCAAAAGGGACCCCAAAAACCCGGATGGGAACCCAAAACCCGAATGGGACCCCAAAAACCCCAAATGGGACCCCAAAAACCCGGATGGGACCCCAAAAACCCCAAAAGGGACCCAAAAAACCACAAAAAGGACCCCAAAAACCCCAAATGGGACCCCAAAACCCCGAATGGGACCCCAAAAACCACAACAGGGACCCCAAAAACCCCAAAAGGGACCCCAAAAACCCGGATGGGACCCCAAAAACCACAACAGGGACCCCAAAAACCCGGATGGGAACCCAAAACCCGAATGGGACCCCAAAAACCCCAAAAGGGACCCAAAAAACCCCAAATGGGACCCCAAAAACCCGGATGGGAACCCAAAAACCCCAAAAGGGACCCCAAAAACCCCAAAAGGGACCCCAAAACCCCGAATGGGAGCCCAAAAACCCGAATGGGACCCCAAAAACCCCGATGGGACCCCAAAAATCCCAAATGGGACCCCAAAAACCCGGATGGGACCCCAAAACCACAACAGGGACCCCCAAAACCACAAAAGGGACCCCAAAAACCACAACAGGGACCCCAAAAACCACAAATGGGACCCCAAAAACCCCAAAAGAGACCCCAAAAACCCCAAATGGGACCCTAAAAACCCCAAAAGGGACCCCAAAAACCTCAAATGGGACCCCAAAAACCCAGATGGGAACCCAAAAACCCCAAAAGGGACCCCAAAAACCCAGATGGGACCCCAAAAACCTCAACAGGGAGCCCCAAAACCCAAATGGGAGCCCAAAAACACCAGAGGGGACCCCAAAAGGGACCCCAAAAACCCGAATGGGGCCCCAAAAACCCCAAAAGGCACCCCAAAACCCCGGATGGGACCCCAGAAACCCCAAAAGGGACCCCAAAAACCACAAAAGGGAGCCTAAACATCCCAAATGGGACCCCAGAACCCCAGAGGGACCCCAAATCACAAAAGGGACCCCAAAAACCTCAGAGGGTCCCCAAAAACCCCAAAAGGGACGCAAAACCCCGAATGGGAGCCCAAAAATCCCAAATGGATCCCAAAATCCTGAGGGGCCCCCAGAACCCTGGAAGATGTTTTGGGGTTCCTCAGGTGTTTTTGGGTTCCCCAGGTGGTGTTTTGGGGATATTTTGGGGTTCCCCAGGTGGTTTTTGGGGTTCCCAGGTGTTTCTGGGGTGGTTTTGGGGGTATTTTGGGGTGTTTTTGGGGTTCCCCGGTGGTTTTTGGGGTTCCCCGGGTGTTTTCGGGGTTCCCCAGGTGTGTTTCTGAGGGTATTTTGGGGTTCCCCAGGTGGTTTTGGGGGGACGTTTTGGGGTTCCCCGGGTGTTTTTGGGGTGGTTTTTGGGGTATTTTGGGGTGTTTTTGGGTTCCCCAGATGTTTTGGGGGGTTCCCAGGTGTGTTTTTGGGGATATTTTGGGGTGTTTTGGGATATTTTGGGGTTCCCCAGGTGGTTTTGAGGTGGTTTTGGGGGTGTTTTTGGGGTTCCCAGGTGTTTTTGGGGTGGTTTGGGGGATATTTTGGGGTGTTTTGGGGTGGTTTTGGGGTTCCCCAGGTGTGTTTTTGGGGCTATTTTGGGGTTCCCAGGTGTTTTTGGGGTGGTTTGGGGGATATTTTGGGGTGTTTTGGGGTGGTTTTGGGGTTCCCAGGTGTGTTTTTGGGGATATTTTGGGGTTCCCCGGGTGGGTTTTTGGGGATATTTTGAGGTGTTTTGGGATATTTTGGGGTTCCCCAGGTGTTTTTGGGGTGGTTTTTGGGGTGTTTTGGGGTGTTTTTGGGTTCCCCAGGTGTTTTTGGGGGTTCCCCAGGTGTTTTGGGGGTTCCCCAGGTGTTTTTGGGTTCCCCAGGTGTTTTTGGGTTCCCCAGGTGTTTTTGGGGGTTCCCCAGGTGTTTTGGGGGTTCCCCAGGTGTGTTTCTGGGGCTATTTTGGGGTGTTTGGGGATATTTTGGGGTTCCCCAGGTGTGTTTTTGGGGGTATTTTGGGGTATTTTGGGATATTTTGGGGTTCCCCGGGTGTTTTTGGGGTTCCCCAGGTGTGTTTCCGGGGTGCTCAGGTGAGTTCCCCCCGCAGGCACCTGGATTTTGACCTGGACAAGACCCTGTTCTTCTTCATCGCCGGCCGTTACGAGTTCTCCAACAAAGGCGCCGACATTTTCCTGGAGGCGCTGGCCAGGCTCAACTACCTGCTGAGGGTGACACACCTGGGCACACCTGGGCACACCTGGGCACAATGGGGACACCTGGGCACACCTGGGGACACACCTGGGACACCTGGGGACAGTGGGGGCACACCTGGGGACACACCTGGGACACACCTGGGCACAATGGGGACACCTGGGCACACCTGGGGACACACCTGGGACACCTGGGGACACCTGGGGACAGTGGGGACACACCTGGGGACACACCTGGGACACACCTGGGCACACCTGGGGACACCTGGGCACACCTGGGGACACACCTGGGCACAATGGGGACACCTGGGCACACCTGGGCACACCTGGGCACACACCTGTGGACAATGGGGACACACCTGGGCACACCTGGGGACACCTGGGCACAATGGGGACACCTGGGACAGACCTGGGACACACCTGGGGACAATGGGGACACACCTGGGACACACCGGGGACACCTGGGCACACCTGGGGGATACCTGGACACACCTGGGGACACCTGGGACACCTGGGGACACCTGGGGGACACCTGAATGACAATGGGGACACACCTGGGGACACACCTGGGACAGCTGGGCACACCTGGGGACACACCTGGGGACACACCTGGGGACACTGGGGATATTTGGGGGGGATTGGGGACATTGGGGACTTCAGGGGGTCCCCCGGGTGACATTGGGGCCCCCAGGTGACATTTGGGGTCCCCCAGGTGACATTGGGTCCCCCAGGTGACATTTTGGGGTCCCCAGGTGACATTTTGGGTCCCCCAGGTGACATTTGGGGTCCCCCAGGTGACATTGGGGCCCCCAGGTGACATTTAGGGGCCCCCAGGTGACATTTGGGGTCCCCAGGTGACATTTAGGGGCCCCCAGGTGACATTTGGGGTCCCCCAGGTGACATTTTGGGGTCCCCAGGTGACATTTGGTCCCCCAGGTGACATTTTGGGGTCCCCAGGTGACATTTTGGGGTCCCCAGGTGAATGGCAGCGAGGTGACAGTGGTGGCGTTTTTCATCATGCCGGCCCGGACCAACAACTTCAACGTGGAGTCGCTCAAGGGCCAGGCCGTGCGCAAGCAGCTCTGGTGGGACCCCAAAATATCCCAAATACCCCCCAAAATATCCCCCAAAATATCCCAAAATATCCCAAAAATATCCCCAAAATATCCCCAAAAATATCCCCCAAAATAACCCAAAATATCCCCAAAAATATCCCCAAAATATCCCAAAAATATCCCAAAATAACCCCCAAAATATCCCAAAAATATCCCCAAAAAAGAACCCCCAAAATATCCCAAAAATACCCCAAAATATCCCAAAAATATCCCCAAAATATCCCAAAAATATCCCCAACAAAGAACCCCCAAAATATCCCAAAAATACCCCAAAATATCCCCAAAATATCCCAAAAATATCCCAAAAATATCCCCAAAATATCCCAAAAATATTCCCAAAAAATAACCCCCAAAATATCCCAAAAATATCCCCAAAAAAGAACCCCCAAAATATCCCAAAAATACCCCAAAATATCCCAAAAATATCCCCAAAAATATCCCAAAATATCCCAAAAATACCCCAAAATATCCCAAAAATATCCCCAAAAATATCCCAAAATATCCCCCAAAAATAACCCAAAATATCCCAAAAAATATCCCAAAAATACCCCAAAATATCCCAAAAATATCCCCAAAATATCCCAAAAATATCCCCAAAATACCCCAAAAATATCCCAAAAATATCCCCAAAATACATCAAAAATATCCCAAAAATACCCCCAAAAATAACCCCCAAAATATCCCAAAAATATCCCAAAATAACCCCCAAAATATCCCAAAAATATCCCAAAATATCCCCAAAAAATAACCCCAAATACCCAAAAAATACCCCCAAAAATAACCCAAAATACCCCCAAAACACCCGAAAAATATCCCAAAAACATCCCAGAAATACCCCCAAAATACCCCAAAAATATCCCAAAAATACCCCAAAAATAACCCAAAATACCCCAAAATATCCCCCCAAAATAACCCCAAAATATCCCAAAAATACCCGAAAAATCCCCCAAAAATCCATCGCAAAAAAAACCCGAAATATCCCAAATCCACCCAAAAATCACTCAGGAATTGCCAAACCCCATAAAACCGCCCCCCAAGGATCCCCTAAAACCCCCCAGGACCCCCCAAAAATCCCCCAAAGACCCCAAAATCCACCCTGGGGACCCCAAAAATCCCCCAAAGACCCCAAAATCCACCCTGGGGACCCCAAAAATCCCCCCAAAATCCCCCCAAAAAACCATCCAAGAGCTCCCAAACCCCAAAAAAAACCCCCAGGGACCCTCCCCAAAACCCCATAAACCCCCCCAAGGATCCCCTAAAACCCTTCAAGACCCCCCAAAAATCCCCCAAAGACCCCAAAATCCACCCTGGGGACCCCAAAATCCCCCCAAAATCCCCCCAAAATCCCCCCAAGAAACCATCCAAGAGCTCCCAAAGCCCCAAAAACCCCCGAGGGACCCTCCCCAAACCCCATAAACCCCCCAAGGATCCCCTAAACCCCCCCAGGGAACCCCAAAATCCACCCTGGAGACCCCAAAAATCCCCCAAAGACCCCAAAATCCACCCTGGGGACCCCCCAAACCCCCCCAGGACCCCCCAAATTCTGACCCCCCCCCCACAGGGACACGGCCAACGCCGTGAAGGAGAAATTCGGGAAGAAACTCTACGAGTCTCTGCTGGTGTAAGAACCCCCCAAAAAAATCCCCAAAAAATCCCCCAAAAATCCCCAAAATTTTGGGGGACCCCTGTGGGTTGGGGGGGGTCTTCTGACCCTCCCCCTGCCCCCCAAAAAATTCCAGGGGGAACCTCCCGGACATGAACAAGATGCTGGACAGGGAGGATTTCACCATGATGAAAAGGGCGATCTTCGCCACGCAGGTGCTTTTTTGGGGGGCTGGGACCCCCTTTTTGGGGGTCTGGGACCCCCTTTTTGGGATCTGGGACCCCATTTTGGGGGGGTTTGACCCTTTTTTGAGTGGTGGGATCCCCTTTTTTTGGGATCTGGGACCCCTTTTTTGGGATCTGGGACCCCTTTTTGGGGGGGTGAGATCCTTTTTGGGGGTCTGGGACCCCTTTTTTGGGATCTGGGACCCCTTTTTTAGGGGGTAAGATCCTTTTTGGGGGGCTGGGATCCCCTTTTTGGGGGGCTGGGATCCCCTTTTTGGGATGTGGGACCCTTTTTTGGGATCTGGGACCCATTTTGGGGGCTGGGACCCCTTTTTGGGGGGTGAGGTTCCCTTTTTTGGGGTCTGGGACCCCTCTTTTGGGGGGCTGGGACCCTTTTTCGGGGGCTGGGACCCCATTTTGGGGGGTTCGACCCTTTTTTGGGGGGCTGGGACCCCGTTTTTTGGGATCTGGGACCCCTTTTTTAGGGGGTGAGATCCTTTTTGGGGGGCTGGGATCCCCTTTTTGGGGGGCTGGGATCCCCTTTTTGGGATCTGGGACCCCATTTTGGGATCTGGGACCCATTTTGGGGGGGTTTGACCCTTTTTGGGGGGATCTGGGACCCTTTTTTTGGGATCTGGGACCCCTTTTTTGGGATCTGGAACACTTGGGGACCCCTTTTTTGGGAAGGGAGAAGATTTTTCGGGGGGGTTCCTGGAGCCCCTTTTTGGGGTGTGGGGACAATTACGGGGTCCCCCATTTTTTGGGGATGATTTGGGGGTTCCTGGTGCCTTTTTTGGGGTGAAAATTTGAGGAATAGGATGGGAATTTGAGTCTTTTGGGTACCGATTTTTGGGGGTAGAGGAGATTTGGGGGTTCCTGGTGCTCCTTTTTTGGGGTGTGGGGACAATTACGGGGTCCCCCATTTTTGGGGGGAAGATTTTGGGGTATTTCTCCCTTTATGGGGTGAAAATTTGAGGAATAGAGTGGGAATTTGAGTCTTTTGAATGCCGATTTTTGGGGATAAAAAAGATTTTGGGGGGTCCTTGGTGCCGTTTTTTGGGGTGTGGGGACAATTACGGGGTCCCCCATTTTTGGGGGAAGATTTTGGGGTTCCTGGTGCCCCTTTTTGGGATGAAAATTTGGGGACAAGAACTGGAATTTGATGCTCCTGGGTGCCGATTTTTGGGGATAAAAAAGATTTTGGGGGTTCCCGGGTGCCTTTTTTTGGGGACAAAAAAATGTTGGGGGGTTCCTGGGTGTCCCTTTTTTTGGGAGGGGGTGGATTTGGGGGTTCTGAGCCCCCCAAAATCCCGTTTGGCAGCGCCAGTCGTTCCCCCCCGTGTGCACACACAACATGCTGGACGACGCCACCGACCCCATCCTGACCACGATCCGCAGGATCGGCCTCTTCAACAGCAGCAACGACAGGGTCAAGGTGGCCTTTGGGGACATTTGGGGACACTTGGGGACACCTGGGGACACTTAGAGAAACCTGGGGACATTGAGGGACACGTGGGGACATCGGGGGACATCGGGGGATTTGGGTTTTGGGGGGTTTGGGGCCTCTTCAACAGCAGCAACGACAGGGTCAAGGTGGCGTTTGGGGACACTTGGGGACATTGAGGGACACGTCGGGGCACCTGGGGACATTGGGGACATCGGGGGATGAGGGGTTTGGGGGGTTTGGGGGGTTTGGGGGGTTTCATTGGGGTTTTGGGGGGGTTTTGGGCCTCTTCAACAGCAGCAACGACAGGGTCAAGGTGGCGTTTGGGGACATTTGGGGACATTGGGGACACCTGGGGACACTTAGAGAAACCTGGGGACATTGAGGGACACGTGGGGACATTGAGGGACACGTGGGGACATTGGAGGATTAGGGTTTTGGGGGGTTTGGGGGGGTTTGGGGCCTCTTCAACAGCAGCAACGACAGGGTCAAGGTGGCACTGGGGACATTTGGGGACATTTGGGGACATTTGGGGACACTTGGGGACACCTGGGGACACTTAGAGAAACCTGGGGACATTGAGGGACACGTGGGGACATTGAGGGACACGTGGGGACATTGGAGGATTTGGGTTTTGGGGGGTTTGGGGAGTTTGGGGGGTTTGGGGGGGTTTGGGGCCTCTTCAACAGCAGCAACGACAGGATCAAGGTGGCATTTGGGGACATTTGGGGACATTGGGGACACCTGGGGACATTGGGGACATTGGGGACATCGGGGGATGGGGGGTTTGGGGGGTTTGGGGGGGTTTCATTGGGGTTTTGGGGGGGTTTGGGGCCTCTTCAACAGCAGCAAGGACAGGGTCAAGGTGGCCTTTGGGGACGTTTGGGGACACCTGGGGACGCCTGGGGACACTTAGAGAAACCTGGGGACATTGAGGGACACGTGGGGACATTGGAGGATTTGGGTTTTGGGGGTTTTGGGGGGGTTTGGGGCCTCTTCAACAGCAGCAACGACAGGGTCAAGGTGGCCTTTGGGGACATTTGGGGACACTTGGGGACACCTGGGGACACTTAGAGAAACCTGGGGACATTGAGGGACACGTGGGGACATTGGAGGATTTGGGTTTTGGGGGGTTTGGGGGGGTTTCATTGGGGTTTTGGGGGGTTTTGGGCCTCTTCAACAGCAGCAACGACAGGGTCAAGGTGGCTCTGGGGGCATTTGGGGACATTTGGGGACACTTGGGGACATCTGGGGACACTTAGAGAAACCTGGGGACATTGAGGGACACGTGGGGACATTGGAGGATTAGGGTTTTGGGGGGTTTGGGGGGGTTTGGGGCCTCTTCAACAGCAGCAACGACAGGGTCAAGGTGGCCTTTGGGGACATTTGGGGACATTTGGGGACATTTGGGGACACTTGGGGACATCTGGGGACACTTAGAGAAACCTGGGGACATTGAGGGACACATGGGGACATTGGGGACATTGGGTTTGGGGGGTTTGGGGGATTTGGGGGGTTTCATTGGGGTTTGGGGCCTCTTCAACAGCAGCAACGACAGGGTCAAGGTGGCCTTTGGGGACATTTGGGGACACTTGGGGACATTTGGGGACATCGGGGGATGGGGGGTTTGGGGGGTTTCATTGGGGTTTTTTGGGGGGGTTTTGGGGGGCCTGCAGGGAGGGATTTGGGGTTCCAGGAAGGGAATTTTGAGGCCGAGGGAATATTTTGGGGTGAAGGGGGCGGGGGGAATTTGGGATTTCGGGGTCCAGAGAGGGATTTTGGGTTCTGGGGTGGGAATTTTGGGGTCCAGAGGAGGATTTTGGGGTCCAGAGCAGGATTTTGGGTTCTGGGGATGGGAATTTCAGCGTCCAGCTCAGGATTTTGGAGTCCAGAGCAGGATTTTGGGGTTCTGGGGTGGGAATTTCGGAGTGCTGGGGTGGGAATTTTGGGGTCCCGAGCAGGATTTCGGGGTCCCGAGCAGGATTTTGGGGTTCTAGGGTGGGAATTTCGGGGTCCCGAGTAGGATTTCAGGGTCCCGAGCAGGATTTCGGGGTCCCGAGCAGGATTTTGGTGTTCTGGGGTGGGAATTTCAGGGTCCAGAGCAGAATTTTGGGGTCCAGAGAGGGATTTTGGTGTTCTGGGGATGGGAATTTCGGGGTCCCGAGCAGGATTTCGGGGTCCAGCGCGGGATTTCGGGGTTCACCCCCCCGTTCCCTCTGGCAGATCATCTTCCACCCCGAGTTCCTGTCCTCCACCAGCCCCCTCCTGCCCGTGGACTACGAGGAATTCGTCCGCGGTTGCCACCTGGGCGTCTTCCCCTCCTACTACGAGCCCTGGGGCTACACCCCAGGTAGGGGCCGCCCTTTTTTGGGGGGTCCCCGAGGTAGCCGGGACCCCAAATCGTTTTGGGGTGACCCGAATTTGTCCCTCCCGCAGCCGAGTGCACGGTCATGGGCATCCCCAGCGTCTCCACCAACCTGTCGGGGTTCGGCTGCTTCATGGAGGAGCACATCGCTGACCCCTCGGCCTACGGTCAGTGCCGGGGGTCCCCAAAACCGGGGGGGGTCCCCGGACACCTGGGGGGGGTCCCCAAATACCTGGGGGTCCCCAAAAACTGGGGGGTTCCCCAAATACCTGGGGGGGTTTGTAACACCTGGGGGAGGTCCTCAAATACCTGGGGGGGTCACCGGACACCTGGGGGGGTCCCCGGACATCTGGGGGTGTCACCAAACACCTGGGGGGGTTTGTAACACCTGGAGGGATCACCAACACCTGGGGGGGGTCCCCGGACACCTGGGGGGGTCCCCGAACACCTGGGGGGGTCCTCAAATACCTGGGGGGTCCCCAAAAACTGGGGGGGTCCCCGGACACCTGGGGGTTCCCCAAATACCTGGGGGGTCCTCAAACACCTGGGGGAGTCACCAACACCTGGGGGGGTCCTCGGACACCTGGGGGGGTTTGTAACACCTTGAGGGGTCACCAACACCTGAGGGGGTCCCCGAACATCTGGGAGCGGGGGTCACCACACACCTGGGGGGGTCCTCAAACACCTGGGGGGGTCCCTGACACCTGCGGGGGTCCCCAATCTCTGGTTCTCGGTGTCCCTGACGATTCTTTGGGGTCTCTGGTTCCCCCTCCCTCATGTCCCCGTGTCCCCTGTCCCTGACTGAGTGACCACCGGGGTCCCCGTGTCACTGTCCCTGTCCCCATGTCCCCATGTCCCCGTGTCCCCGTGTCCCCATCCTTGACCAATGGCCACTGGGCTGTGGGGCTCCGTGTCCTTGATTCCCTGGGTCCCTGTCCCCATGTCCCTGTCCCCATGTCCCCATGTCCCCATGTCGCTGTCCCTGTCCCTGTCGCTGTCCCCATGTCCCCATGTGGCTGTCGCTGTCCCCATGTCCCTGTCCCTGTGTCCCCATGTCCCCATGTCCCTGTCCCTGTCGCTGTCCCTGTCCCCATGTCCCCATGTCCCTGTCCCTGTCGCTGTCCCTGTCCCCATGTCGCTGTCCCTGTCGCTGTCCCCATGTCCCTGTCGCTGTCCCTGTCCCCATGTCCCCATGTCCCCCGTCCCCATGTCCCTGTCACTGTCCCTGTCCCCATGTCCCCATGTCCCTGTCGCTGTCCCTGCCCCCATGTCCCCATGTCGCTGTCCCTGTCACTGTCCCTGTCCCCATGTCCCCATGTCCCTGTCGCTGTCCCTGTCCCCATGTCCCTGTCCCTGTGTCCCTGTCACTGTCCCTGTCCCCATGTCCCCATGTCGCTGTCCCTGTCACTGTCCCTGTCCCCATGTCCCCATGTCCCTGTCGCTGTCCCTGTCCCCATGTCCCCATGTGGCTATCACTGTCCCCATGTCCCCATGTCGCTGTCGCTGTCCCCTCAGGGATCTACATCGTGGACCGTCGGTTCCGAGCCCCGGAGGAATCGTGTGCTCAGCTCACGGCGTTCCTGTACGGCTTCTGCCAGCAGAGCCGGCGCCAGCGCATCGTGCAGCGCAACCGCACCGAGCGCCTGTCCGACCTGCTCGACTGGAAATACCTGGGCAGGGTGAGGGGGGTCCGGGGGGTCCCGGGGGGGTCATTCTGGGGGTCTCTGGGGGTCTCGGGGGGTCCTGGGGGGGTCACTCTGGGGGTCCTGGGAGTCATACAGGTGTCCTGGAGAAGATCCTTGGGGATTTGGGGGCATCTCAGAGGGGTTTAGGGTCATTTTGAGGGTCCTGAGGGTCACTCTGGGGTCACTCTGGGGGTCCCAGAGTCGTATATGGGGTCCTAGAGAAGTTCCTTGGGGATTTGGGGGCATCTCAGAGGGGTTTGGGGGCATCTTTGGGGGTCTCTGGGGGTCACTCTGGGGGTCCTGGGGGTCATACAAGGTGTCCTGGAGAGGCTTCTTGGAGGTTTGGAGGCATCTCAGAGGGGTTTGGGGGCGTCTCTGAGGGTCCTGGGTGTCACTCTGGGGTCACTCTGGGGTCACTCTGGGGGTCTCTGGGGGTCTCTGGGGGTCTCTGGGGGGTTGGCAGCGCAACCGCACCGAGCGCCTGTCCCACCTGCTGGACTGGAAATACCTGGGCAGGGTGAGGGGGGTCCCGGGGGGTCCTGGGGGGGTCCCGGGGGTCACTCTGGGGATCCCTGGGGGTCTCTGGGGGTCCCTGGAGGTTTCTGGGGGTCCATGGAGGATCTCCGGGGGGTCTCTGGGGGTTCCTGGGGGTCTCTGGGGGTCCCTGGGGGTCCCTGGGGGTCTCGGGGGGTCTCTGAGGATCCCTGGAGGATCCAGGGGGGTGTCCGGGGATCTCTGGGGATCTCTGGGGGTCTCTGGGGGTCCCTGGAGGATCTCCGGGGGTCTCCGGGGGTCCCTGGAGGTCTCTGGGGGTCTCTGGGGGTCCCTGGGGGTCTCGGGGGTCTCCTGACCGGCCCCCCCTCCCCAGTATTACACCTTTGCCCGGCGCATGGCCCTGGCCAAAGCCTTCCCCGAGAGCTTCACCTACGAGCCCCCCGAGGCTGCGGCTGTGAGTGACCCCAAAAACGGCCCCAAAAACGGCCCCAAAACCCCCAAAATGACCCCAAAATTGACCCCAAACATGACCCCAAAAACCACCCCAAAACCCCCGAAATTACCCCGAAATTACCACAAAAATGACCCCAAACATGACCCCAAAACCCCCAAAATGACCCCAAAATTACCCCAAAAATGACCCCAAAACCCAAAAAATTCCCCCAAAAATTCCCCCAAAAATTCCCCCAAAACATGACCCCAAAACATGACCCCAAAACCCCAAAAATTACCCCAAAAATTTCCCCAAAATTACCCCAAAAACGACCCCAAAAACGGCCCCAAAACCCCAAAGATTGCCCCAAAATTACCCCCAAAATTACCCCAAAAATTACCCCAAAAATTACCCCAAAACCCAAAAAATTCCCCCAAAATTCCCCCAAAAATGACCCAAAAACCCCGAAAATCACCCCAAAAATTCCCCCAAAAATTCCCCCAAAACATGACCCCAAAACCCCAAAAATTACCCCAAAAATTACCACAAAATTACCCCAAAAACGACCCCAAAAAAGGCCCCAAAACCCCAAAAATTACCCCCAAAAGTACCCCAAAATTACTCCAAAAATGACCCCAAAAACGGCCCCAAAACCCCAAAAATTACCCCAAAATTACCCCAAAACCCAAAAAATTCCCCCAAAAATTACCCCAAAAATTCCCCCAAAACATGACCCCAAAACCCCAAAAATTACCCCAAAAATTACCCCAAAATTACCCCAAAAACGACCCCAAAAACGACCCCAAAAACGGCCCCAAAACCCCAAAAATTACCCCAAAAATTACCCCAAAAACGACCCCAAAAACGGCCCCAAAACCCCAAAAATTACCCCAAAATTACCCCAAAAATGACCCCAAAAATTGCCCCAAAATTAACCCAAAATCGACCCCAAAATTGACCCCAAACATGACCCCAAAAACGACCCCAAAAACGGCCCCAAAACTCCAAAAATGACCCCAAAATTGACCCCAAAAACGACCCCAAAACCCCAAAAATTACCCCCAAAATTACCCCAAACATGACCCCAAAACCCCAAAAATGACCCCAAAACCCCAGAAATGACCCCAAAAATTACCACAAAGATTACCCCAAAAATGACCCTAAAACCCCCAAAATTACCCCCAAAATTACCCCAAAACTACCCCAAAAATTACCCCAAAGATTACCCCAAAACCCAAAAAATTACCCCCAAAATGACCCCGAAAATTACCCCAAAAATTACCCCAAAACCCCAAAAATTACCCCAAAAATGACCACAAAGATTACCCCAAAAATGACCCTAAAATTTTTATTTTTGAACAATTTTTAACTTTTAATGATTTTAAATTTTAATATTATTTTAATTTTTTTTTTTAATTTTTTTAATTTTTAATTTTTTTATTCCCCCCTTCCCCCCAGGGTTTCCGGTACCCCCGGCCCGCCTCGGTCGCCCCTCCCCCGCTCTGTCGCGACTGTCCGACCCCCAATTTTTCTTTTTTTTTTTTTTTTTTTTACTTTTTTATATTATATTATATTTATTTTACTTTTTAAATTTAATTTAATTTAACTTAATTTTATTTTATTTTATATAATATTTTTATTTTAGTTAATTTTTCATTTATAATAATTTAAAATTACTTTATTTTTTAATATTGTAATTTCAAATTTTTAATATTTTTTTAATTTTTTGTTTTAATTTTTAATTTTTTTTTTAATTTTTAATTTTTGTAATTTTAAATTTTTTTATTCCCCCCTTCCCCCCAGGGTTTCCGGTACCCCCGGCCCGCCTCGGTCCCCCCTCCCCCGCTCTGTCGCGACTGTCCGACCCCAATTTTTTTTTTTTTAATTTTTTTTTATATTTCATTTCATTTTATTTTATTTTATATTTTTTATTTTAGTTAATTTTAATTTTTCATAATTTTAAATTATTTTCATTTTTAATATTTTAATTTTTAATTTTCAATTTTTTTTTCATTTTGAATTGTTTTTAATTTTTCATTTTAATTTTTTTTTCATTTTGAAATTTTTTTTAATTTTAAATTTTTTTTAATTTTGAATTTTTAATTTTTTTTTTAATTTTTTTTTAAAATTTTTTAATTTTGAATTTTTAATTTTTATTCCCCCCAGGGTTTCCGGTACCCCCGGCCCGCCTCGGTCCCCCCTCCCCCGCTCTGTCGCGACTGTCCGACCCCAATTTTTATTTTTTTAATATTATATTATATTTTATTTTACCTTATTTTATTTTATTTTATTTTATATATTTTATTTTAGTTCATTTTTCATTTTTCATAATTTTAAATTATTTTCATTTTTAATATTTGAATTTTTATTTTTTAAATTTTTTTTTAATTTTTTTGATTTTTAATTTTAAAATTTTTTTCATTTTTAATTTTTTTTTTAATTTTTTTTTTTTTTTTTTTATTTTGAATTTTTAATTTTTATTCCTCCCAGGGTTTCCGGTACCCCCGGCCCGCCTCGGTCCCCCCTCCCCCGCTCTGTCGCGACTGTCCGACCCCAATTTTTTATTTTTAAATTTTTTTTACTATATTATATTATATTATATTATATTATATTATATTATATTATATTATATTATATTATATTATATTATATTATATTATATTATATTATATTTTATATTTTTTATTTTAGTTAATTTCTAATTCTGAACAATTTTTAACTTTTAATTATTTTAATTTTTAACATTATTTTAATTTTTAATTGTTTTAATTTTAATTTTTTAAAATTTTTTAATTTTAAATTTTTTTTAAAAATTTTTTTTAATTTTGAATTTTTATTTTTTATTCCCCCCAGGGTTTCCGGTACCCCCGGCCCGCCTCGGTGCCGCCGTCCCCGGCTCTGTCGCGACTCTCGAGCCCCCGACACAGCGACGACGACGATGACGAGCGCTACGACGAGGAAGAGGAGGCGGCCAAAGACCGCGCCAACATCCGGCGCCCCCCGAGCCCCCCCGGGCTCCCCCCGACCCGCAACTGACCCCCGACCCCTCCCCAAAAAAAAACCAAAAAACCCCAAAAAAAAACCCAAAAAAAAAAAAAACCCCCAAAAAAAAAAAATTGGGGGAGGGGCTTCAGGCACATCCCCCCCCCCCCCCTCCCCCACCTCAGGCTCGGCCCCCACGGGAATTGGGGGGGGGGGGGGATGGGGGTGGGGGGTCCCCAAAATTTTCCTCCCCCCCTCCCCCCGCCTTATTTTCAGTGCCTCGCGAGAAAAATTGGGGAGCCCCCCCCCTCCCCCCCCCCCCCACTCGCTGTTTTTTTTGGGGAGGGGGTTTTTTGGGGGGGCACCCCCCCCCCCCCCCCTCCCCATATTCACACTCCCCCCCCTCCCCCCCCCCCACACACACCCACCCCCCCCAAAAAAAAAAAAAACCAAAATTTGGGGCGGGGGGAGGGGGGTCCCACATCCGTCCGACCCCCCCCCCTCCCCCCCCCGGCGCAGCGGATTAATAAAGGCGCTTCACAGCCCCTCCCCCCCCTCCCCCGCCTGGCATTTTGGGGGGACCCCTCCCCAAATTACGGGGTCCCCCCCCCCGTGGGGTTTTATTTTGGGGGGGGGTCGCGATTATTGGGAATTTTCAGCCCCACCCAAAGGGGGTTGATTGGGGGGGGGGTTGGGGTATGGGGGGGGGATTTGGGGAGGGGGTCGCAGTTTTGGGGGTCCCTCCGTTTTGGGGGGGGGGTCCCACAGCAAGAGGAGGTTTTGGGATCCCCCAAATTTGTCAATTTTGGGGGGTGGGGTCGCGGTTTTGGGGGTCCCTCAGTTTTGGGGGTGGCTTCAAATCCCCCCCCCCCCTACCCCCAATGGGTTGGGGGCTTTTTTGGGGATGGGGTCGCAGTTTTGGGGGTCCCTCCATTTTGGGCGTGGCTTCAAATTACTCCCCTCCCCCCCCAAATCAGGGACAGTTTTGGGGTCCCCAAAATCGATTAATTTTGAGGGGGGAGGAGTCCCAGTTATGAGAAGCCCCTCCCCCAAAATTTTGGGGTGATTTCTCTCCCCTCCCCAAATTATATCGCTCAGTTTTAATTTTAATTTTGATTTTAATTTCCATTTTGATTTTAATTTTGATTTTGATTTTAATTTTGATTTTGATTTTAATTTTAATTTTGATTTTAATTTTGATTTTGATTTTAATTTTAAAACCACCCCACCAAAAAAATTCGGGCGCGTCTCGTGATCACGGGCTGGTTTTGGGGGCCCCCCCCCCAAATATTTTGGGGTGAATTTTGGGGTGGGGCCGGGTCCGTCTCCCCCTCCTCCCCGCCCCCCCCCCCGGATGTGGGGGCGGTTTTGGGGTTCCCGCGCCCCCTGAGTCACCCCGCCCCCGCCATTACGTCACCACGGGGGGCGTGGCTTCCTTTGGGGGCGTGATTGGCAATCCATTTATGGTCAAAGGGGGCGGGGCTTTACAACCGGTTTTAACCAATGAGGAGGCGTGGCTTAACAACCAAATATGGTCTATGTGGGCGTGGCTGAGCAACCAATTATGGTCTATGTGGGCGTGGTTTAACAGCCAATTATGGTCAATATGGGCGTGGCTAAGCAAACCAAATACGGGCAATGTAGGCGTGGCTAAGCGAACCAATTACTGTCAATGTGGGCGTGGCTAAGCGAAGCAAATCCGGACAATGTGGGCGTGGCTAAGCGAACCAATTATGGTTAATGTGGGCGTGGCTAAGCGAACCAATTATGGTCAATGTGGGCGTGGCTTCCACAGCATTCCAGAGGGGGCGTGGCCTGATGGGGCTTCCCCCGTTGTTGTCAATGGGAGGGGGCGGGGTTTAGGGGAGGGGGCGGGGCCTGGAGGGGTTCCCCCCCGGCGCGAGGGGCAGGGGGGGCTCAGAGTGGCCACGGGGGGGCTCGGAGTGGCCATGGGGGGGCTCGGAGTGGCCACGAGGGGGCTCGGAGCGGCCATGGGGGGTCCCAGGATCGGGCCCCTCCTGCTGCTCGTGGCTGGAGCGGGAGCGATGCTGCGGTGAGAGATTTGGGGAAGGGTCTTGGAACACCTGGATCCCCCCAGGTGTGGGTTTGAGGGGGGGTTTGGCGTTCCCGGGTACCTGGATCCCCCCAGGTGTGGGTTTGGGGGGGGTTTGGGGTTCCCGAGTACCTGGATCCCCCCAGGTGTGGGATTTTGGGGGGATTTTGGGGTTCCTGGGTACCTGGATCCCCCCCCAGGTGTGGGGTTTGGGGTTCCCGAGTACCTGGATCCCCCCAGGTGTGGAGTTTGGAGGGGTTTTGGGGTTCCTGGGTACCTGGATCCCCCCAGGTGTGGAGTTTGGAGGGGTTTTGGGGTTCCTGGGTACCTGGATCCTCTCTGCTGTGCGTTTGGGGGTGATTTTCGGACACCTGGATTCTTCCAGGTGAGGGTTTAGGTGGGGTTTAAAAAGAGTTTTGAAATTCTCCGGATACCTGGATCCCTCCAAAGTGGGAAGTTTGGGGTTTTCCAGATACCTGGGGACCCCCGGGTGGGATTCTGGGGGTGAATTTGGGGGTTCCTTCATACCTGGTTCCCCCCAGGTGAGGTGTGGGCGGGGTTTTGGGGTTCGGGACACCTGGATCCCCCCAGGTGAGGTTTTGGGGTTCCGGGACACCTGGATCCCCCCCAGGTGAGGTTTTGGGGTTCCGGGACACCTGGATCCCCCAGGTGAGGTTTTGGGGTTCCGGGGACACCTGGATCCCCCCAGGTGAGGTTTTGGGATTCCGGGACACCTGGATCCCCCCCAGGTGAGGTTTTGGGGTTCCGGGACGCTTGGATCCCCCAGGTGAGGTGTGGGCGGGGTTTGGGGGTTCCGGGGACACCTGGATCCCCCCAGGTGAGGTGTGGGCGGGGTTTTGGGGTTCGGGACACCCCGGTTCCGCCCAGGTGAGCCCGGGCGGGGGTGGGAGCCGGTCGGACCCGCTCGGGCCCGGCCCCACCCGCCAGGGCGTGACCCCTTCCCCCCCCAACCCCGTGACCTCTGACCCCGGGGGTGACTCCAGAATTTGGGGACCCCCCCCTTTAACCCCTCCAACCTCATTAATCCCCCGAGGTTAATTAATAACCCTTCATTAATTAATTAATGACCTGACCCCCCCCTCCCCAGGCTCCCCCCCCTTCCAGCGCTGCGGTGCCAGCCCTTCATTAGCATAATTGGGCTCATTAAGCTCATTAGGCTCATTAACTCTGCGGTTAACCCTTCCCTCTCCCCCGCAGCATCCCCCTGGAGAGGGGCCCCTGGGTGCCCCCCAAATTTTGGGGGGCCGGGGGGGGTCCCCGCAGCCGGAGTGGGGGAGGGGCGGCGGCCGCGCCCGCGAGGCTCCACAACTACATGGATGTGAGTGGGGGAGGGGGACAGGGACCCCCGGGGGGGGGACAGGGCTTGGGGACATTGGGGGGGGTCACAGGGACCTTGGGGACAATGGAATGGGGGGACATCGGGGGGTCACAGGGACCTTGGGGACAATGGGGACAGGGTAGGGGGGATGTTGGGGACATGAGGGGGGTGGGGGACAGTGACATGGGGGGGTCACGGGGACATTGGGGACAGGGGTGTGACTGTGACAGGGACATTGGGGACACGGGGAGAGGGGTGTGACAGTGACAAGGCGACATGGAGGGGTCACAGGGACTTTGGGGACAGTGGAATGGGGGGACATCGGGGGGTCGCAGGGACTTTGGGGACACAGGGACAGGGTGGGGGGGGTTGGGGACAGTGACATGGGGGAGTCACGAGGACCTTGGGGACAATGGGGACAGGGGTGTGACAGTGCCACGGGGTCATGGAAAGGTCACAGGGACATTGGGGACAATGGAATGGGGGGACATGGGGGGGGTCCCAGAATCTTGGGGGCACAGGGACAGGGTAGGGGGGGGTTGGGGACATGAAGGGGGTGGGGCACAGTGACATGGGGGGGTCACGGGGACATTGGGGACAGGGGTGTGACTGTGACAGGGACATTGGGGACACGGGGACAGGGGTGTGATTGTCCCTGGGGATGGGAGGGGACACCGTCACCATTTTGGGGACATGGGGACAGGGGCTGCTGGCGACTCCGGGGGCGTGATTCCCAGCCCCTTGGTGACACACAGGTGACACACAGGTGACACACAGGTGACGCTCTCTGTGTGTCCCCCTCCCCCCCCAGGCCCAGTACTACGGGACCATCTCCCTGGGGACCCCTCCCCAAGAGTTCCGCGTCGTTTTCGACACCGGCTCTGCCGACCTGTGGGTGCCCTCGTCCCGCTGCTGCCTGCTCTACCTGGCCTGCTGTGAGGGGCGGGGCCTGGAGGGGTGTGGCGGGGCGGGGCTTAGATGGGTGTGGCAGGGGTGGAGGGGTGGGGTGGGCGTGGTTTTGTTGGGGCGGGGCTTAGTGAGGAGGAGCGAGGTTGATTTACCTGGGGTCGGTGGGCGGGGCTTAAAGGGGCGTGGTTTGGGGTTGGGGCGTGGTTTGCGGTGAGTGGGCGTGGCCTGGGGGAGTGACAGTGTCCGCAGTCTGTGTCAGTGTCCCCACCCGTGTGTCACTGTGTGTGACCGTGTGTCACTGTGTGTCACTGTGTGTGACCATGTGTCACTTTCACTGTGTGTGACTGTCACCGTGTGTCACCGTGTGTCACTGTGTGTGACCATGTGTTTGTGTCACTGTGTGTGTCACTGTGTGTCCCTGTCACTGTGTGTCACCGTGTGTCACTGTGTGTGACCGTGTGTGTCACTGTGTGTGTCACTATGTGTGACACTGTGTGTGACCATGTGTGTCACCGTGTGTCACTGTGTGTGACCGTGTGTGATCGTGTGTCACTGTGTGTCCCTGTCACTGTGTGTCACTGTGTGTGACCATGTGTTCCTGTCACTGTGTGTGTCACTGTGTGTCACTGTGTGTGTCACTGTCACCATGTTTCATCGTGTGTCACTGTGTCACTGTGTGTGTCACTGTGTGTCACTGTGTGTGTCACTGTCACCATGTTTCATCGTGTGTCACTGTGTGTGTCACTGTGTGTGTCACTGTGTGTGTCACCGTGTGTGTCACTGTGTGTGCCCGTGTGACACTGTGTGTGACTGTGTGTGACCGTGTGTCACTGTGTGTGTCACCGTGTGTGTCACTGTGTGTGACTGTCACCGTGTGTCACTGTGTGTGACCGTGTGTCACTGTGTGTGTGACCGTGTGTGATCGTGTGTCACTGTGTGTGTCACCGTATGTGTCACCGTGTGTGTCACCGTGTGTGTCCCCCGTGTCCCCCCCGTGTCCCCGTGTCCCCAGGGCTGCACCCTCACTATCAGCCGCTGCTCTCCTGCACCCACCGCCCCAACGGCACCGCCTTCGCCATCAGCTACGGCAGCGGCAGCTTGAGAGGGTTCCTGAGCACCGACACCCTCACGGTGGGCAGGGGTCCCGGGCAGGGGTCCCGGGGGTCCCGGGAGTCCCGGGGGGCTGGGGAGGGGTCCCGGGGTCCTGAGCAGCGACACCCTCACGGTGGGCAGGGGGCTGGGGGTCCCGGGGGTCCTGGGGGTCCTGAGCAGTGACACCCTCACGGTGGGCAGGGGTCCCGGGGAGGGGTCCCGGGGGTCCTGGGGGTCCTGAGCAGTGACACCCTCATGGTGGGGAGGGGGAGGGACACTGTGTCCCTGTGTCTGTGTCACTGTGTCACTGTCCCTGTGTCACTGTCCCTGTCCCTGTGTCACTGTCCCTGTGTCACTGTCCCTGTGTCCCTGTCACTGTCCCTGTGTTCCTGTGTCCCTGTGTCACTGTCCCTGTGTCACTGTCACTGTCCCTGTGTCAGTGTCCCTGTGTCACCGTCGCTGTCCCCGCCCAGGTGTCCAATGTCTCGGTGCCCAACCAGACGTTTGCCGAGGCCGTGTCACTGTCACTGTCCCTGTGTCACTGTCACTGTCACTGTCCCTGTGTCACTGTCCCTGTGTCACTGTCGCTGTCCCCGCCCAGGTGTCCAATGTCTCGGTCCCCAACCAGACGTTTGCCGAGGCCGTGTCACTGTCATTGTCCCTGTGTCACTGTCACTATCCCTGTGTCACTGTCCCTGTGTCACTGTGTCACTGTCCCTGTGTCACTGTCCCTGTGTCACCGTCGCTGTCCCCGCCCAGGTGTCCAACGTCTCGGTGCCCAACCAGACGTTTGCCGAGGCCGTGTCACTGTCACTGTCACTGTGTCACTGTCCCTGTGTCACTGTCCCTGTGTCACTGTCCCTGTGTCACTGTCACTGTCACTGTCCCTGTGTCACTGTCGCTGTCCCCGCCCAGGTGTCCAATGTCTCGGTGCCCAACCAGACGTTTGCCGAGGCCATGTCACTGTCACTGTCACTGTCCCTGTGTCACTGTCCCTGTGTCACTGTCCCTGTGTCACTGTCGCTGTCCCCGCCCAGGTGTCCAATGTCTCGGTGCCCAACCAGATGTTTGCCGAGGCCGTGTCACTGTCACTGTCACTGTCCCTGTGTCACTGTCCCTGTGTCAGTGTCCCTGTGTCACCGTCGCTGTCCCCGCCCAGGTGTCCAATGTCTCGGTGCCCAACCAGACCTTTGCCGAGGCCGTGTCACTGTCACTGTCCCTGTGTCACTGTCCCTGTGTCACTGTCCCTGTGTCACTGTGTCCCTGTGTCACTGTCCCTGTGTCACTGTCCCTGTGTCACTGTCACTGTCACTGTCCCTGTGTCACTGTCCCTGTGTCACTGTCGCTGTCCCCGCCCAGGTGTCCAATGTCTCGGTGCCCAACCAGACGTTTGCCGAGGCCGTGTCACTGTCCCTGTGTCACTGTCCCTGTGTCACTGTCCCTGTGTCACTGTCCCTGTGTCACTGTCGCTGTCCCTGTGTCGCTGTCCCTGTGTCACTGTCCCTGTGTCACTGTCCCTGTGTCACTGTCACTGTCCCTGTGTCGCTGTCCCTGTGTCACTGTCCCTGTCGCTGTCCCCGCCCAGGTGTCCAATGTCTCGGTCCCCAACCAGACGTTTGCCGAGGCCGTGTCACTGTCACTGTCACTGTGTCACTGTCCCTGTGTCACTGTCACTGTGTCACTGTCACTGTGTCACTGTCACTGTCACTGTGTCACTGTCCCTGTGTCACTGTCCCTGTGTCACTGTCACTGTCACTGTGTCACTGTCCCTGTGTCACCGTCGCTGTCCCCGCCCAGGTGTCCAATGTCTCGGTGCCCAACCAGACCTTTGCCGAGGCCGTGTCACTGTCACTGTCCCTGTGTCACTGTCCCTGTGTCACTGTCCCTGTGTCACTGTGTCCCTGTGTCACTGTCCCTGTGTCACTGTCCCTGTGTCACTGTCACTGTCACTGTCCCTGTGTCACTGTCCCTGTGTCACTGTCGCTGTCCCCGCCCAGGTGTCCAATGTCTCGGTGCCCAACCAGACGTTTGCCGAGGCCGTGTCACTGTCCCTGTGTCACTGTCCCTGTGTCACTGTCCCTGTGTCACTGTCCCTGTGTCACTGTCGCTGTCCCTGTGTCGCTGTCCCTGTGTCACTGTCCCTGTCGCTGTCCCCGCCCAGGTGTCCAATGTCTCGGTCCCCAACCAGACGTTTGCCGAGGCCGTGTCACTGTCACTGTCACTGTGTCACTGTCCCTGTGTCACTGTCACTGTGTCACTGTCACTGTGTCACTGTCACTGTCACTGTGTCACTGTCCCTGTGTCACTGTCCCTGTGTCACTGTCACTGTCACTGTGTCACTGTCCCTGTGTCACCGTCGCTGTCCCCGCCCAGGTGTCCAATGTCTCGGTGCCCAACCAGACCTTTGCCGAGGCCGTGTCACTGTCACTGTCACTGTCACTGTCACTGTGTCACTGTCCCTGTGTCACTGTCCCTGTGTCACTGTCCCTGTGTCACTGTCACTGTCACTGTGTCACTGTCCCTGTGTCACCGTCGCTGTCCCCGCCCAGGTGTCCAATGTCTCGGTGCCCAACCAGACGTTTGCCGAGGCCGTGGCGCTGCCGGGTCTGGCTTTTGCCGCCGCCCGGTTCGATGGCGTCCTGGGCCTGGCGTTCCCCGCGGCCTCGGCCGGGCCGGCCCGCCCCGTGTTCGACAACATGATGGAGCAGGGAATGTTCCGGAACAACGTCTTCTCCTTCCACCTGCGCAGGTACGGCACACCTGGGGACACCGGGGACACCTGGGGCTGAACACACCTGGGACACCTGGGGACACCCGGGGACACCGGGCACACCTGGGGCTGAACACACCTGGGGACACCGGGCACAGCTGGGGCTGAACACACCTTGGGACACCTGGGACTCCTTGGGACACCTGGGACTGAACACACCTGGGGACACCTGGGGACACCGGAGATACCTGGGGCTGAACACACCTGGGGACACCGGGCACACCTGGGGCTGAACACACCTGGGGACACCTGGGGACACCGGGCACACCTGGGGACACCGGGCACACCTGGGGCTGAACACACCTGGGGACACCGGGGACACCTGGGGCTGAACACACCCGGGGACACCTGGGGACACCGGAGATACCTGGGGCTGAACACACCTGGGACAACTGGGGACACCTGGGGATGAACACACCTGGGGACACATGGAGACACCTGGGGACACCTGGGACACCTGGGGCTGAACACACCTGGGACACCTGGGGCTGAACACACCTGGGGCTGGATACACCTGGGGACAGACCTGGGGCCATTCCTTTGGGCACACCTGGGGGTATAGGGACACACCTGGGGACACCTGGGGAGTGCCTGGGGACACACCTGGGGACGGACACACCTGGTGGATCACCTGGGACACACCTGGGGACTCCCAAGGAGTGTTCCAGGGGGTGTTTGGGGGTCCCATGAGTGTCCCAGAAGGGATTTGGGGTCCCAGGGGGAATTCCAGGGGGAATTTGGGGGTCCCATGGATGCCCCAGGGGGGGATTTGGGGGTTCCCATGTGTATCCCAAGGAGGATCCTGTGGGAATTTGGGGGTCCCATGGGTGCCCCAGGGGGTGTTTGGGGGGTCCCATGAGTATCCCAAGGAGGATCCTGTGGGGATTTGGGGTCCCGTGGATGCCCCAGGGGGGGATTTGGGGGTCCCAGACCCCGACCCCCCACTGACGCCCCCCGTTCTGCCCCTGGGCTGCAGCGGGGCCTCGGAGGGCGATGGGGGGGAGCTGCTTTTGGGGGGCATCAACGAGGGGCTCTTCGAGGGACCCCTGCACTACATCCCCGTGTCCCGAAAGAGCTACTGGCAGGTGCACGTGGACAGGTGAGACCCCCCCAAATCCCCCCCAAATATCCCCTGGACCCTCCCAAAATCCCCTCCCCAAATCCCCTCCTGAAATCCCCCCGAACCCTCCCAAAATCCCCCCCAAATCCCCCCTGGACCCTCCCAAAATCCCCCCCAAATCCCCCCTGGACCCTCCCAAAATCCCCCCCAGATCCCCCCTGGACCCTCCCCAAATCCCCTCCTGAAATCCCCCCTGAACCCTCCCAAAATTCCCCCCAAATCCCCCCTGGACCCTCCCAAAATCCCCTCCCAAAATCCCCTCCCCAAATTCCCTCTGGACCCTCCCAAAATCCCCTCCCCAAAATTCCCCAAGACCCCCCAAATTCCCCCTGGATCCCCCCAACCACCCCCGACCCTCCCTGAATTCCCCCCAAATCCCCCCTGATCTCCCCCAGATCCCCTCTGGCCCCTCTAATTCCCCCCCCAGGCCCCCAAAATTGACCCCCTGACCCCTCTAATTATCCCCTGACCTCTCTAATTGCCCCCTGACCCCTCTAATTATCCCCTGACCCCTCTAATTATTCCCTCATTCTTTTAATTGCCCCCTGACCCCCCCAAACTGTCCCCAAAGCCCCCTGACCCCTCTAAGTGTCCCCAAATCCTCCCTGACCCTTCTAAGTGTCCCCAAATCCCCCCCAAACGCCCCCCGACCCCTCTAAGTGTCCCCAAATCCCCCCCTGACCCCCTCCCCGCCCCTCCCCCCAGGCTGTCCGTGGGGTCCCCGGGGGTCGTGGGGTGCCGGGACCCCCCCCTGTGCGGGGGGGGCTGCGAGGCCATCGTGGACACGGGGACATCGCTCATCACCGGGCCCAGCACCGCGGTGGCCGCGCTGCACCGGGTCCTGGGGGCGTCCAGCGCCATTGGGGGGCAGGTACGGACCCCCCCAACCCACCCCCGACCACCCCCCACCGGGGTCCATTTTGGGTGGGGGGATTTGGGGACCCGTTTGGGTGGGGGAATTGGGGGTCCCTGGGTGTCCTTCATCCTCCTGGGTCCCATTTTGGGTGGGGGGAATTGGGGGTCCCTGAGTGTCCCGCACCCCCCCGGTCCCATTTTGGGGGTCCCGGAGTTTCCCCCAAGACCCCCAGGGTCCACTTTGGGTGGGGGGTATTGGGGGACACGTTTGAATGGGGGTCCCTCACCCCCCCGGGTCCCATTTTGGGTGGGGGGATTGGGGGACACGTTTGGGTGGGGGCATTGGGGGTCCCTGAGTGTCCCCCACCCCCCCGGTCCCATTTTGGGTGGGGGTTTTGGGGGTCCCGGAGTGTCCCCCAGGATCCCCCGGGGTCCATTTTGGGTGGGGGGCATTGGTGGGGGGGGTTTTGGGGTTCCCTGAGTGTCCCCCAGGACCCTCAGGGTCCCATTTTGGGTGGGGGGCATTGGGGGGGTCCCGGAGTGTCACTCACCCCTCCGGGATCCATTTTGGGTGGGGGGCATTGGTGGAGGGATTTTGGGGGTCCCAGAGTGTCCCCCAGGACCCCCGGGTTCTATTTTGGGTGGGGGGCATTGGTGGGGGGGTTTTGGGGGTCCCTGAGCGTCCCCCATGGACCCCCAGCGTCCATTTTGGGTGGGGGGTATTGGGAGAACTCCTTTGAGTGGGGGGCATTGGGGGTCCCTGAGTGTCCCCCACCCCCCCCGGTCCCATTTTGGGTGGGGGAATTGGGGGTCCCTGAGTGTCCCCAACCCCCCCAGGTTCCATTTTGGGTGGGGGTTTTGAGGGTCCCAGAGTGTCCCCCAAGACCCCCGGGGTCTATTTTGGGTGGGGGGATTGGGGGTCCCTGAGTGGGGGAATTGGGGGTCCCTGAGTGTCCCCCACCCCCCCGGCCCCATTTTGGGTGGGGGGGATTGGGGGAACCCCTTTGGGTGGGGGGGATTTGGGGGTCCCTGAGTGTCCCCCACCCCCCCGGTCCCATTTTGGGTGGGGGTCCTCACGGCCTGTCCCCTCCCCCAGTACATGCTGGACTGTAACAAGGTCTCGTCCCTGCCCAACGTCACCTTCGTCCTGAGGGGGAAGGAGTTCACGCTGAGCCCCCAGCACTACGTGCTGAAGGTGCGACCCCCAGTGTCACCTGTGTCACCTCTCTGTGTCCCCTGTCACCTCTGTGTCCCCTGTGTCACCTCTGTGTCCACTCTGTCACCCCTGTCATCCCCTGTGTCACCTGTGTGTCACCTGTCACCCTCTGTGTCCCCTCTGTCACCCCTGTGTCACCCTGTACCCCTGTACCACCCCTGTCACCCTCTGTGTCACCTCATGTCGCCTCTGTCACCCTCTGTGTCCCCCCATCACCCTGTCACCCTCTGTGTCACCTCTGTCACCCCCTGTGTCACCCTCTGTGTCATCCCTTGTCCCCACCCCACTCCTTGTCCCCCTGTCCCCAGGTTTGTCCCCTTGTCACCCCCCTCACGCTGTCCCGTGTCCCTGTCCCCGTGTCCCTGTCGTCCCCTCACACTGTGTCCCTGTCCCCTCCAGGTGTCCATCATGTCCCCATCCTTGTCCCCTTGTCCCCAAGCCCCCCTGTCCCTCATGTCCTCATCCCTGTCCCCTTGTCTCTATGTCCCCATCCCTGTCCCCTTGCCCCCACTCCTTCCTTGTCTCCTTGTCCCCAGGTTTGTCCCCCTGTCCCCACCCTTCTCCTTGTCCCGCTGTCCCCGTGTCCCCGTCGCCGTGTCCCCGTCCCTGTGTCCCTGTCCTCCTGTCTCCCTCCTCACGCTGTCCCCGTGTCCCTGTCCCCCCTCACGCTGTCCCCGTGTCCCTGTCCCCGTGTCCCTGTCCCCCCTCACGCTGTCCCTGTCCCCCCAGGTGTTCCAGTCGGGGTCCCCGATGTGTGTCAGTGGCTTCATGGCCCTGGATGTCCCCCCGCCCTTGGGACCCTTCTGGATCCTCGGGGACGTTTTCCTCGCCCGGTTCTACGCCGTCTTCGACCGTGACCACGACCGGGTGGGGCTGGCACCCAGCAAGTGACACCCCTGGGGACCCCCCTGGGGACACCCCCACATCCCCCAGGGACCCCCGGCTGGGACCACCCAAAACCCGGGGTGGCCGCCACTCCCGGCATGGCTCTGTCACCCCCCGGGACATCTGGGTGCCCAAGTGCCACCCTCACCTGGGGCTCACCGAGGGACACTCCGGACACTTGGGGGACCCCGGGTGACCCCCCTGGATGTCGGGGTCCCCTTTTGGGGGACTCCCGAAAATAAAGCTGCTGGTTTGGGGGCTCCTGGTCCTGCCTGATTTCTGGAGGGGGGGACGGACCCCAAACCACAGTGACACTCCCAGTGCTCCCAGTTCGTCCCAGTAACCCCACAGATTCTCCCAGAAGCCCCCATCCTCTTTTGACTTGCCCCACAACTGCATCCCAGTGCTCCCAGTACATCCCAGTAGCCCCCCAGATCACCCATCTTCCTTTGACTTGTAATCCCAATGCCCCACAACTGCATCCCAGTGCTCCCAGTACCTCCCAGTGCCCCCCAATTCCCCCCCATTTATGGGCGGGGCCTGAAGGAGGGCGGGACTTTCATACACGGGGTGGAGTCTCTGATGTGGGCGGGGCATCGGCGACTGCATGGGCGGGGCTTCCGTGATGTAGGCGTGGCTTCCCCTCACGGTAGGCGTGGTTTCAATGAAGGCGGGGTTTTTACCTCAGTGTGGGCGTGGTTTCCCCTCACGATAGGCGTGGCCTCACCTCACGATAGGCGTGGTTTCAATGAAGGCGCGGGTTTTACCTCAATGTGGGCGTGGTTTCCCCTCACGATAGGCGTGGTTTCAATGAAGGCGGGCTTTCCCCCCTCACGATAGACGTGGCCTCCCCTCACGGTGGGCGTGGTCTCCCCTCACGATGGGCGTGATTTCCATTAAGGCGGACTTTTTCCTTCATAGTGGGCGTGGTTTCAATAAAGGTGGGCTTTTCCTCTCACGGTAGGCTTGGTTTCAATAAAGACGGGCTTTTTTCTTCGTTGTGGGCGTGGCCTCCCCTCAAGACAGGCGTGGTTTCAATAAAGACGGGCTTTCCCCCTCACGATAGGCGTGGTTTCAATAAAGACGGGCTTTTTTCTTCATTGTGGGCGTGGTCTCCCCTCACGATAGGCGTGGTCTCACCTCACGGTGGGCGTGATTTCACCTCACGATCGGCGTGGCTTCCATAAAGGCGGGATTTCCCCCCCACGCGGTGGGCGTGGCCTCCCCTCACGATAGGTGTGGTCTCTCCTCACGGTAGGCTTGGTTTCAATAAAGGCGGGCTTTTCCCCCTCACGGTAGGCGTGGTTTCAAGAAAAGCGGGGTTTCCCCTCACGGTGGGCGTGGTTTTTTCCCACGATAGGCGTGGCTTCCATAAAGGCGGGCTTTTCCCCCACGCGGTGGGCGTGGCCTCCCCTCACGATAGGCGTGGTCTCTCCTCACGGTAGGCTTGGTTTCAATAAAGGCGGGCTTTTCCCCCTCACGGTAGGCGTGGTTTCAATAAAGGCGGGGGTTGCCCTCACGGTGGGCGTGGTTTTCCCCACGATAGGCGTGGCTTCCATAAAGGCTGGTTTTGCCCCGACGCGGTGGGCGTGGTCTCCCCTCACGATAGGCGTGATCTCCCCTAACGGTGGGCGTGGTCTCCCCTCACGATAGGCGTGCCCTCCCCTCACGGTGGGCGTGGTCTCCCCTCACGGTGGGCGTGGCCTCCCCTCAGTGTGGGCGCGTCCCCGCCGCGCATGCGCCCTGCGCTCCCTCCCCGCCGCGCCGGGATGCGGCACCCGCCGTCCCCGCTCCCTCCCCTCGCCCCCTCCTCCTCCTATCGCGACTCTCGCCCCCTCCTCCTGTCGCGCCTGTCGCCATGGGCTGGCAAGCCGAGCGCGACAAAGTGGTGATCAACGTCGGCGGCGTCCGCCATGAGACCTACCGCAGCACCCTGCAGACGCTGCCCGGCACCCGCCTGGCCGGGCTGGCCGAACCGGGCGCCGCCGCCCGCTTCGACTACGACGCCGGAGCCGGCGAGTTCTTCTTCGACCGGCACCCGGCCGTGTTCGCTTACGTGCTCAACTATTACCGCACCGGCAAGCTGCACTGCCCGGCCGATGTGTGCGGGCCGCTGTTCGAGGAGGAGCTCGCCTTCTGGGGCATCGACGAGACGGACGTGGAGGCGTGCTGCTGGATGAATTACCGGCAGCACCGCGATGCCGAGGAGGCCCTGGACAGCTTCGAGAGCCCCGAGGGGCCCGGCCCGCCCGAGCCCGCCGAGCCCAAGCGGCTGTGCCTGGAGGAGGGCCGGCCGGCGAGCTGGTGGCGGCGGTGGCGACCGCGGCTCTGGGCGCTCTTCGAGGATCCCTACTCGTCGAGGATGGCCAGGGTGAGGGGCTGAGGGGTTCTAAGGTGGAGTTGGAGAGGTTTAGGAGCATCGGGAGGGGGATTAAGGCATTTCTGAGGGGGTGTAGGGCATCTCTGAGGGATTTAGGGCATTTCTGAAGGGGCTTAGGGGTGATCTGGATGGGTTTGGGGCAGCTCTGAGGGGGCTTAAGGGGGCTCTAGAGGGATCTGGGGCATCTCTGAGGGGGTTTACGGCATCTCTGAAGGGGTCTTAAAGGGCAGTGAGGGGGTTTAGGGGTGCTCTAGAGGAGTTGGGGGCAGCTCTGAAGGGGTTTAGGGCATTTCTGAGGGAGTTTAGGGCAGCTCTGAAGGGGTCTTAGGGGGCTGTGAGGGGGTCTAGAGGGATCTAGGGCAGCTCCGAAGGGGTCTTAGGGGGCTGTGAGGGGGTCTAGAGGGATCTAGGGCAGCTCCGAAGGGGTCTTAAGGGGCTGTGAGGGGGTTTAGGGCTGATCTAGAGGGGTTTCGGGCATTTCTGAGGGGGTTTAGTGGTGCTCTGAAGGGGTCTTAGGGGGCTGTGAGGGGGTTTAGAGTGCTCTAGAGGAGTTGGGGGCAGCTCTGAAGGGGTTTAGGGCATCTCTGAGGGGATCTTAGGGGGCTGTGAGGGGGCTCTAGAGGGATTTAGGGCATTTCTGAGGGGGTTTAGGGATGCTCTGAAGGGGTCTTAGGGGGCTGTGAGGGGGTTTAGAGGAGCTCTAGAGGAGTTTAGGGCATTTCTGAGGGAGTTTAGGGCACCTCTGAGGGGACTTTGGGAGGCTGTGAGGGGTTTAGAGAGATTCTAAAGGGGTTTTGAGCATCTCGGAAGGAGTCTTGAGGGCCTGTGAGGAGTTTAAGGCACCTCTGAGAGAGTTTAAGGGGGCTCTAAAGAGCTTTGGGAAGGTTGGGGGAACTCTAGAGAGAGTTTAGGGCATCTCTGGGGGGGTTTGGAGGGGCTGTGAGGGGATTTAGGGGCGCTCTGGAGGGGTTTAGGGGCATTTCTGAGGGGGTTTGGAGGGGCTGTGAGGGGATTTAGGGGCTCAGGGCACCTCTGAGGGGGTTTGGAGGGGCTGTGAGGGGATTTAGGGGCGCTCTGGAGGGGTTTAGGGGCATTTCTGAGGCGATGCGAGAGTGTTTAAAGGTGACTGAGGGGTTTTAGGGAGGCTCTGAGGGGGAGTTCGGGGGGCTGTGAGAGAGTTTAAGGGTGTCTGAGGGGCTTTAGGACGCCTCTGAGGGGATTTCGGGGGTTTAATAGCGCTGTGAGAGGGTTCGGGGGGCTCCGAGGGGGTCTCTAGATGGGTTTAGGGGGGCTCAGGTGGAATTGGAGTGGATGTGAAGGCGATTAAAGGGGTCTGCAGGGGGGTTTAGAGCTTTTCTGAAGGGGACAGAAAATTTAAAATGCTTCTGAGGGGGATTTAGGAGTGATGTGAGGGGGGTTAGAGGGATTTTGGGGGAGTTTTAAGTGAATTAAAGACAACTCTGAAGGGGTTTAGGAAGGATGTGAGGGGTTTAGGGCATCTCTGGAGGGATTTAGGAAGGATGTGAGGGGTTTAGGAAGGATGTGAGGGGTTTAGGGCATCTCTGAGAGGATCTTGGGGGGCTCTGAGAGGGTCTTGGGGGCTCTGAGAGGATCTTGGGGTGCTCTGAGGGGTTTTAGAGGGTCTCTGAGAGGGTCTTGGGGGGCTCTGAGGGGTTTGGGGCATCTCCGAGTGGCGTTTAGAGGGATTCAGAGCAGGTTTAGGACATTCCAGAGGGGAGCTGAGGTTGTGTGAGGGAGTTCAGGACATCCCCGAGGGAGTTTCGGGGGTGTTGAAGGGTGCACGGAGGTCTCTGACGGGGTTAGGGGGGATGCGAGGGGGTCAAAGGGGTCTGCAGGGCAGTTCAGGGGGGATCTGAGGGGGTCTTGGGCATTTTTGAGGGGGTTAAGTTCATTTTTGAGGGGGTTTAGTGCATTTTTGAGGGGATTTAGGGCATTTTTGAGGGGGTTTAGGGCATTTTTGAGGGAGTTTAGGGTATTTTTGAGGGGGTTTAGGGCATTTTTGAGGGGGTTAAGTTCATTTTTGAGGGGGTCTTGGACATTTTTGAGGGGGTTTAGTGCATTTTTGAGGGGATTTAGGGCATTTTTGAGGGGGTTTAGGGCATTTTTGAGGGGGTTTAGGGCATTTTTGAGGGGATTTAGGGCATTTTTGAGGGAGTTTAGGGTATTTTTGAGGGGATTTAGGGCATTTTTGAGGGGGTTTAGAGCTCTGTGAGTGGACTAAGACGTCCCTCAGGAAGTTTAGGGTGTCTTTGGGGGGTTTTAGGGGGGCTCCGATGGGGTCTTAGGGGGCTGTGAGGGGTTTAGGGCACCCCTGAAGGGATTGTGGGGGGCTCTGAGGGAGGATTTGGGGGTCAGAGAGGATTTTAAGGCATCTTTGAGGGGGTTTAGGGGGTCTCTGGGGGGGATTGAGGGGGTTTAGGGGGGCTGTGAGGGCTCATGGGGAGCTCTGGCCGGGTTTAGGGGGTGTCTGAGGGCTTTTAGAGCATCTTTGAGGGGGTTTTTGGGGGGTCTTGAGGGGCTCCGAGGGGGTTCAGGGGTGTCTGAAGGGGATTGGGGGGACTCTGGATGGGTTGGGGGGGGTCTACGAGGAGGTTTGGGGGGTCTCTGAGTGGGTTTTGGGGTCTGTGAGGGACTTCGGGGTCTCTTGAGGGGTTTTAGGGGGGTCTGGAGAGCATTAGGGGAGTCTGGGGAGGTTTTAGGGGGATCTGGGGGGTTTTAGGGGAGTCTGGAGGGGTTTTAGGGGGGTCTGGGGAGGTTTTAGGGGGGTCTGGGTGGCTTTAGAGGGGTCTGGGGGGTTTTAGGGGGGTCTGAGGGATTTTAGGGGAGTCTGGAGGGGTTTTAGGGGCGTCTGGGTGGCTTTAGGGGAGTCTGGGGGGCTTTAGGGGGGTCTGGGGCGTTTAGGGGGGCTCTGAGGGGTTTTAGAGGGGTCTGGGAGGGTTTAGGGGAGTCTGAGGGGTTTTAGGGGGGTCTGGGGGGGGGTTTAGGGGGTTTAGGGGGGCTCTGAGGCGCTCGGAGCCTCTGAGGGATCTTGGGGGGCCCCTGATCTGATTTGGGGGGAGCCTTGGGGGTCTCTGAGTGTCCGGGGGGTGGGGGGGGGGGTGAAGACCACTGCAGAAACATTTTTGGGGGTGGGGGGTGGGGGGGGGGACGGGACACACGGGAGGGGAGGGGGTGATGGGAGGACACGGGGATGGGGGAGGGGTCTCCGATGTCCCCGGTGTCCTCCCCCCCCCCGTGTCCCCGGTGTCCCCCCCGCCCCCCCCGCAGCCGCTGGCCCCGATCCTGCCGCAGCGGGCCCGGGGGGGGGGGGGAGGGGGGGGGAGAGGAAAGCGGGACCGCACTGCGGTGCCCCCCCCCCCCCCAGGCCTGTCCTACATCCCCTCCCCCCCTCCCCAGACCCCCCCCTGCCCCCTCCCCCCCCCAGGCCTGTCCTACATCCCCTCCCCCCCTCCCCAGACCCCCCCCTGCCCCCTCCCCCCCCATCCCCAGCGTGGCCTAAATCGCCCCCCCCCCTCCCCCAGCCTGGCCTACATCCCCCTCCCCCAATGTCCCCTGTGTCCCCCAAACCTAAATCCGCCCCCCCAATGTCCCCTGTGTCCCCCAAACCTAAATCCGCCCCCCCAATGTCCCCTGTGTGTCCCCAAACCTAAATCCGCCCCCCCCAATGTCCCCTGTGTGTCCCCAAACCTAAATCCCCCCCCCCAATGTCCCCTGTGTGTCCCCCAAACCTAAATCCCCCCCCCCAATGTCCCCTGTGTGTCTCCCCAAACCTAAATCCGCCCCCCCAATGTCCCCTGTGTGTCCCCCCAAACCTAAATCCGCCCCCCAATGTCCCCTGTGTGTCCCCAAACCTAAATCCGCCCCCCCAATGTCCCCTGTGTGTCCCCCCAAACCTAAATCCGCCCCCCAATGTCCCCCAAACCTAAACCCGCCCCCCCAATGTCCCCTGTGTGTCCCCAAACCTAAACCCGCCCCCCCAATGTCCCCTGTGTGTCCCCAAACCTAAATCCGCCCCCCCAATGTCCCCTGTGTGTCCCTAAACCTAAATCCACCCCCCCAATGTCCCCAAACCTAAATCCGCCCCCCCAATGTCCCCTGTGTGTCCCCAAACCTAAATCCGCCCCCCCAATGTCCCCTGTGTGTCCCCAAACCTAAATCCGCCCCCCCAATGTCCCCTGTGTGTCCCCAAACCTAAATCCGCCCCCCCAATGTCCCCCAAACCTAAATCCGCCCCCCCAATGTCCCCTGTGTGTCCCTAAACCTAAATCCACCCCCCCAATGTCCCCAAACCTAAATCCGCCCCCCAATGTCCCCTGTGTGTCCCCCCAAACCTAAATCCGCCCCCCCAATGTCCCCTGTGTGTCCCCCCAAACCTAAATCCGCCCCCCAATGTCCCCAAACCTAAATCCGCCCCCCCAATGTCCCCTGTGTCCCCAAACCTAAATCCGCCCCCCCAATGTCCCCTGTGTCCCCCCCCGATGTCCCCAAATTTCTTCCCCCCTCCCCCTTATGGCCTAAATATTGTCCTGCTCCCCCCCCCGGTGTCCCCAAAAACCCCTCCCCCCCCATTCCCGGGGTCCCCCCCATTTTGTGTCCCCCCCCATGTCCCCAACCCCTCCCCTCGCCCTCTGTGTCCCCCCCATTTTGTATCCCCTCCCCCATGTCCCCCGTCCCTCATTTTTTGGGGGTTCAGTGTTTGGGGGACCCCAATAAATCTGGGGGTTGGGGACCCCCCCCATGAAAATGTGGGGGTGTCAATGGTTTGGGGGGGGTCAGAATTGAGAGACCTGGGGACCCCCCCCGTGAATTTATGGGGGTTCCGGGATTTTGGGGGGTTATCAATGGATTTTGGGGGGGTTATCAATGGATTTTTGGGGTGTTATCAATGGATTTTGGGGGGTTATCAATGGATTTTGGGGGCGGTTATCAATGGATTTTGGGGGGTTATCAATGGATTTTTGGGGGGGGTTATCAATGGATTTTTGGGGGTTGTCAATGAATTTTGGGGGGTTATCAATGGATTTTTGGGGGGGTTATCAATGGATTTTGGGGAGGTTATCAATTGATTTGGGGGGGTTATCAGTGGTTTTTTTAGGGGGTTATCAATGGATTTTGGGGGGGTTATCAGTGAATTTTGGGGGTGTTACCAATGGATTTTTGGGAGCAGTTACCAATGCATTTTTGGGGTGTTATCAATGGATTTTGGGGGCGGTTATCAAAGGATTTTTGGGGTGTTATCAATGGATTTTGGGGGTGTTATCAATGGATTTTTGGGGGGGTTATCAATGGATTTTTTGGGGGGGTTATCAATGGATTTTTGGGAGCAGTTACCAATGCATTTTGGGGGTGTTATCATTGGATTTTTGGGGGGATTATCAATGGATCTTTGGGGGGGTTATCAGTGACTTTTGGGGGGGTTATCAATGGATTTTTGGGGGGGTTATCAATGGATTTTGGGAGCAGTTACCAATGCGTTTTTGGGGTGTTACCAATGGATTCTGGGGTTGTTATCAATCAATTCTGGGAGCAGTTATCAATGGATTTTTGGGGGATTATCAATGGATTTTTGGGGGAGTTATCAATGGTTTTTTTGGGGGGTTATCAATGGATTTTGGGGGTGTTATCAATTGATTTTTGGGGGGGTTATCAATGGATTTTTTTGGGGATTATCAATTGATTTTGGGGGATTATCAATGGATTTTGGGGGGTTATCAATGGATTTTTGGGGGCAATTATCAATGGATTTTTGGGGGGTTATCAAAGGATTTTTGGGGTGTTATCAATGGATTTTGGGGGTGTTATCAATGGATTTTGGGGGGGTTATCAATGGATTTTTGGGGGGGTTATCAATGGATTTTTGGGGTGTTATCAGTGGATTTTGGGAGCAGTTACCAATGCGTTTTTGGGGTGTTACCAATGGATTCTGGGGGTGTTATCAATGAATTTTGGAAGCAGTTATCAATGGATTTTTGGGAGCAGTTTTCGGGGTGTTACTAATGGATTTCGGGGGTGTTACTAATGGATTTCGGGGGTGTTACCAATGGATTTCGGGGGTGTTACCAATGGATTTCGGGGGTGTTACCAATGGATTTTTGGGGGTGTTACCAATGAATTTCGGGGGTGTTACCAATGGATTTTTGGGGGTGTTACCAATGAATTTCGGGGGTGTTACCAATGGATTTCGGGGGTGTTACCAATGGATTTTGGGGGTGTTATCAATGAATTCTGGGAGCAGTTATCAATGGATTTTTGGGGTGTTACCAATGGATTTTGGGGGATTATCAATGAATTTTGGGGGTGTTATCAATGGATTTTGGGGGGGTTATCAATGGATTTTTCGGAGCAGTTACTAATGGATTTTGCGGGTGTTACCAATGGATTTTGGGGTGTTATCAATGAATTTTGGGAGCAGTTATCAATGGATTTTTGGGAGCAGTTTTCGGGGTGTTACCAATGGATTTCGGGGGTGTTACCAATGGAGTTTTGGGGTGTTACCAATGGATTTTGGGGGTGTTACCAATGGATTTTGGGGGTGTTACCAATGAATTTTTGGGGGTGTTACCAATGAATTTCGGGGATGTTACCAATGGATTTTGGGGGTGTTACCAATGGATTTTTGGGGTGTTATCAATGAATTCTGGGAGCAGTTATCAATGGATTTTTGGGGTGTTACCAATGGATTTCGGGGGTGTTACCAATGGAGTTTTGGGGTGTTACCAATGGATTTTTGGGGGTGTTACCAATGCATTTCGGGGGTCTCATCCCCCCAGTTTCCATTCCCCTCCCCACCGCTCACCCTGGGGGGGGAGGGGGTCCCTCCATTGCCGTTCCGAGCTCTCACCGCCCCCCGATCTCTCCCCCCCGCCCCCTCCCCCCCCACAGTACGTGGCCTTCGCCTCCCTCTTCTTCATCCTCATCTCCATCACCACCTTCTGCCTGGAGACCCACGAGGCTTTCAACCGCGTCATCAACAAGACCGAGACGGTGACCACGGGCAACGAGACGGGCACGCAGGTGGCCGTGGAGGTGGAGACCGAGCCCTTCCTCACCTACGTGGAGGGGCTGTGCGTGGTGTGGTTCACCTTCGAGTTCCTCATGCGCGTCAGCTTCTGCCCGGACAAGCGCGACTTCATCAAGAGCAGCCTCAACATCATCGACTTCGTGGCCATTTTACCTTTCTACCTGGAGGTGGGGCTGCGGGGTTTGTCCTCCAAAGCCGCCAAGGACGTGCTGGGTTTCCTGCGCGTCGTTCGCTTCGTCAGGATCCTGCGCATCTTCAAGCTCACCCGGCATTTCGTGGGGCTCCGAGTGCTGGGCCACACGCTGCGGGCCAGCACCAACGAGTTCCTGCTGCTCGTCATTTTCCTGGCGCTGGGCGTGTTGATTTTCGCCACCATGATTTACTACGCCGAGCGCATCGGCGCCGACCCCGACGACGTCACCGGCAGCCGCCACACCTACTTCAAGAACATCCCCATCGGCTTCTGGTGGGCCGTGGTCACCATGACGACGCTGGGTTACGGTGACATGTACCCCATGACCTGGTCCGGCATGTTGGTGGGCGCCCTGTGCGCCCTGGCCGGCGTCCTCACCATCGCCATGCCCGTGCCCGTCATCGTCAACAACTTTGGCATGTACTACTCGCTGGCCATGGCCAAGCAGAAGTTGCCCAAGAAGAAGAACAAACACATCCCGCGGCCCCCCCAGCCCGGCTCTCCCGGTTACGGCTCGCCGGGCTCGGCCCCCAACGCTCCCGGCAGCCCCCGGGGAGCTCGCAGGGCCCCGGCCTGCCCGCTGGCCCAGGAGGAGGTGGTGGAGATCAACCGGGCCGGTGAGTGGGGCCCCCGAAAACTGAGGGGGGTTTTGAGGGGGTTTTTAAAGGGGGTTGGAGGGGTCTAGGGGGAGTTTTGGAGGGGTTTGGGGTGGGTTTAGTGGGTTTTGGGGGAGGTTTGGGGTGGGGTTAGTGGGTTTTGGGGGAGGTTTGGGGTGGGGTTAGTGGGTTTTGGGGTGGGGTTAGTGGGTTTTGGGGCAGTTTTGGAGAGGTTTGGGGTGGGTTAGAGGGCTTTGGGGGAAGTTTCGGAGGGGTTTGGGGTGGGGTTAGTGGGTTTTGGGGTGGGTTAGAGGGGGTTTAGAGGAGTTTTGGAGAGGTTTAGGGTGGGTTAGAGGGGTTTTGGAGGGGTTTGGAATTGGTTAGAGGGGTTTTGGGGGAGTTTTGGAGAGGTTTGGGGTGGGTTAGTGGGTTTAGAGGGGGTTGGAGGGGTTTAGGGGAAGTTTTGAAGGGGTTTGGGGTGGGTTAGTGGGGCTTAGAGGGGGTTGGAGGGGTTTAGGGGAAGTTTTGAAGGGGTTTGGGGTGGGTTAGTGGGGCTTAGAGGGGGTTGGAGGGGTTTAGGGGGAGTTTTGGAGGGGTTTGGGGTGGGTTTAGTGGGTTTTGGGGTGGGTTAGAAGCCTTTTAGGGGAGTTTTGGAGAGGTTTAGGGTGAGTTTAGTGGGTTTTGGGGGAGTTTTGGAGAGGTTTGGAGTGTTTGGGGTGGGTTTAGGAGGTGTTTTGGAGGGGTTTGGGGTGGGTTTAGTGGGTTTAGGGGAGTTCTGGAGGGGTTTGGGGTGGGTTTAGGAGGAGTTTTGGAGGGATTTGGGGTGAGGTTAGTGGGTTTTGGGGGAGTTTTGGAGAAGTTTGGGGTGGGTAAAAGGGGTTTGGGGGAGTTTTGGAGGGGTTTGGGGTGGGTTTAGTGGGTTTTGGGGGAGATTTGGAGAGGTTTGGGGTGGGTTTAGGGGATTTTGGGGGAGTTTTGGAGGGATTTGGAAGGAATTTGGTGGCTTTGGAGGGGGTTTAATGCACTTTTGGAGGAGTTTGGGTGGAATTTGATGCATTTTAGGGAGGTTGTAGAGTTTGGGGGAATTCTGGAGGGTTTGGGGAGGAATCTGGTGGATTTTAGGGGGTCTTGGAGGGATTTTGGGTAGAATTTGGTGGATTTGGGGTCAGTTTGGGAGGAATTCTGAGGATTTTGCAGGGTAGCCGTGGATTTTGGGCAAGTTTGAGGGGATTTTGGTGGATTTTGGGGGATACAGATGGATTTGGGATGGGTTTGGGCTGAGTTTAGGGGATTTTAGGGGACTTTAGTAGAGTTTGGAGAGGCCTCAAGGAAATTTGGGGGATTTTGAGGGGATTACAGGAATTTTGGGGAGCCTTGGGTGGGTTTCAGGGTGGTTTGGTGGATTTTGGGGGGAATTTTGGTGGATTTGAGGAAGGTTTGATGGATTTTAGGGGGAAATTTGGATTTTGGGAGGAATTTTGGGGAGATTGGTGGATTTGAGGAGTGGTTTTGGTGTATTTTGGGAGGCTTTGGTGTATTTAGGGATATTTTTGAGGCATTTTATGAGGGTTTGGGACTTTTTTGGGGGATATTTTGGGGGATTTGGGGGAGAATTTGGGGTATTTTGGTGGGGTTTGAGTGAATTTGGGGTATTTTGGGAAGTGTTACAGATATTTGGAGAGGAGTTTGGTGCATTTTGGGGAGAATTTGGGTGAATTTGTTGCATTTTGGGGGGAGTTTAGGTGAATTTGGGGTATTTTGGCATATTTTGGGGTATTTTGGGCTACTTTGGAATATTCAGGACATATTTTAGGTGAAGTTTGGTGCATTTTGGGGTATCTTGTTGGGAGTTTGGGGTGTTTGTGTCTGGTTTGGAATACTCAGGGCATATTTTAGGTGAAGTTTGAGGATATTTTGGGGTTATTTTGGGATATTTTGGGGTATCTCGGGGATATTTTGGGGGTGTTTTGGGGTATTTGAGGATATTTTGGGGGTATTTTGGGATATTTGGGGTTATTTTGGGGGTATTTTGGGATATTTTGGGGTATCTCGGGGGTATTTTGGGATATTTTGGGGATATTTTAGGATATTTTGGGGTATCTTGGGGATATTTTGGGGGTATTTTGGGGGTATTTTGGGGGTATTTTAGGATATTTTGGGGTATCTTGGGGGTATTTTGGGATATTTTGGGGCAGTTTGGGATATTTTGTCTACTTTTGAATATTCAGGGCATATTTTAGGTGAAGTTTGATGAATTTTGGGGGTATTTTGGAGTATTTTGGAGGTATTTTGGGATATTTTGGGGTATCTCGTGGGTATTTTGGGATATTTTGGGGTTATTTTGGGATATTTTGGGGTATTTTGTGTCCGTTTTGGAACACTCAGAACACATTTTAGCTGAACCTCGCTGCATTCTGGGGGACACTTTAGGCCGAGTTTTAACACATTTAGGACAAACCCTGAGTTTATTTGAGGGGCTCCCCCCATTCCGGGGGGGGTTCCCCCATTCCGGGGGGGGGTTCCCCCATTCCGGAGGGGTTCCCCATTCCGGGGGGGGTTCCCCCATACCGGGGGGGTTCCCCCATTCCGGGGGGGTTCCCCCATTCCGGGGGGGGTTCCCCCATTCCGGGGGGGGTTCCCCCATTCCGGGGGGGGGTTCCCCCATTCCGGAGGGGTTCCCCATTCCGGGGGGGGTTCCCCCATACCGGGGGGGTTCCCCCATTCCGGGGGGGTTCCCCCATTCCGGGGGGGGTTCCCCCATTCCGGGGGGGGGTTCCCCCATTCCGGGGGGGTTTCCCCATTCCGGGGGGGTTCCCCCATATCGGGGGGGTTCCCCCATTCCGGGGGGGGTTTCCCCATTCCGGGGGGGTTCCCCCATACCGGGGGGGTTTCCCCATTCCGGGGGGGTTCCCCCATACCGGGGGGGTTCCCCCATATCGGGGGGAGTTCCCCCATTCCGGGGGGGGTTCCCCCATTCCGGGGGGGGGTTCCCCCATTCCGGGGGGGGGTTCCCAGCCCAATTTTGGGTGCCCCCTCCCCACAGAATCCCGTCCCAACGGGGAGGCGGGGCGGGCGGCGCTGGCACAGGAGGATTGTCCCCCCATCGACCAGCCCCTGTCCCCCGAGGAGCGCGGGGGGGCCCCCCAAAATTCCTCGGGGGCCGGGGGGGGCCGGGAGCGCTGCGGCAGGGACAGGGCCTGCTTCCTGCTGGGCCCCGACTACGCGCCCCCCCCCCGAGGGACCCCTGCGTAAAGGTGGGTGCTGGGACCCCCCCCGGGGCACCCCAAAATTCTGGGGGGTGAGATGGACCCACCCTGGGCACCTACAGACCCCCCCCTGGGTACCCCCAAATCATGGGGGGTGAGATGGACCCACCCTGGGGCACCCCAAAATCGTGGGGGGAGAAATAACCCCACCCTGGGGCACCTGAACCCCCCCCCCCCGGGGCACCCCAAAATCTTGGGGGGTGAGATGGACCCACCCTGGGGCACCCCAAAATTCTGAGGGGTGAGATGGACCCACCCTGGGGCACCCCAAAATCTTGGGGGGTGAGATAAACCCACCCCGGGTACCCCGAAATTCTGGGGGGTGAGATAAACCCCCCCAGGGCACCCCAAAATCCTGGAGCTCCCCAAACTCCCCCCCCCCCATGTCACCCCAATACCCCCGAGGTGACCAAAACCCCCCCAAAAACTCCCCCTGGGGGTCCCCAAATACCCCCTCCCCCTCTCCTGCATGTCCCTGCCCCTGGACTGGGAGAACTGGGAGAACTGGGGCGGGGGGGGAGGGGCAGAGCTTGCACAGACCCCCCTGCGCTGGGGGGCTCTGGGTGCCCCTTGCACAGGCGCGTGCAAGGGGTGGGGCTGGCTCGGGGGGCGCGGGGGGTCCCCAAACTCCTCAGAGAGTCCCCGACCCCATAAGGGGGGTCCCCAAATTCCTGAGGGGGTCCCTACCCCCATTTAAGGGTCTCTGTCCACATTAGAGGGGGGTCCTTGTCCCCATAGGGGGGTCCCCTCCCCATAGGGGAGTCCCTATCCCCATAGAGGTGTCCCTGCCCCATAGGGGGGTACCTGCCCTATAGAGGTGACCCTTCCCCATAGAGGTGTCCCTGTCCCCATAGGGGGTCCCTGTCCCCATAGGGGTGACCCCTCCCCATAGGGGTGTCCCTGTCCCCATAGAGGTGTCCCTGTCCCCATAGGGGGTCCCTGTCCCCATAGGGGTGTCCCTGTCCCCATAGGGGGTCCCTGCCCCATAGGGTGTCCCTGTCCCCATAGGGTGTCCCTGTCCCCATAGGGGTGACCCCTCCCCATAGGGGTGTCCCTGTCCCCATAGAGGTGTCCCTGTCCCCATAGGGGGTCCCTGTCCCCATTAGGGGGGGTCCCTGTCCCCATAGGGGTGACCCCTCCCCATAGGGGTGTACCTGTCCCCATAGGGGGATCCCTGACCCCATTAGAAGGTCCCTGCCCCATAGGGTGTCCCTGTCCCCATAGGGGTGACCCCTCCCCATAGGGGGTCCCTGCCCCATAGGGTGTTCCTGTCCCCATAGGGGTGACCCCTCCCCATAGGGTGTCCCTGTCCCCATAGGGTGTCCCTGTCCCCATAGGGGTGACCCCTCCCCATAGGGTGTCCCTGTCCCCATAGGGTGTCCCTGTCCCCATAGGGGAGTCCCTGCCCCATAGGGGGGGTCCCTGTCTCCATTAGAGGGTCCCTGTCCCCATAGGGGGGTCCCTGCCCCATAGGGGTGTCCCTGTCCCCATTAGAGGGTCCCTGTCCCCATAGGGGTGTCCCTGTCCCCATAGGGGTGTCCCTGTCCCCATAGGGGGTCCCTGTCCCCATAGGGGGTCCCTGTCCCCATTAGAGGGTTCCTGCCCCATAGGGGGGTCCCTGTCCCCATAGGGGGGTCCCTGCCCCCATTAGAGGGTTCCTGCCCCATAGGGGGGTCCCTGCCCCATAGGGGGGTCCCTGCCCCATAGGGGTGACCCCTCCCCTCTCCCCTTTCGTCCCCAGCGCTCGTCACCGCCTGAGACCCCCGACGGCGCCGCAGGTCAGCCGGGAGGGGGCGCCCTCACCCTGGCCACGCCCCCGTCCCAAACCCCGCCCCTTTTCTGGGTCTGGCCCCGCCCACTCCGCAAACGCTGCGCATGCGCAATCCCCAACCCCGCACCGCGGCGCTGCTTCAATGGCGGATGGGGGGGTGCACCTGGGAACCCCCCAAAACACACCTGGGAACCCCCAAAACACACCTGGGAACCCCCAAACACACCTGGGAACTCCCAAACACACCTGGGAACACCCAAACACACCTGGGAACCCCCAAAACACACCTGGGAACACCCAAACACACCTGGGAACTCCCAAACACACCTGGGAACCCCCCAAAACACACCTGGGAACCCTCCAAAACACACCTGGGAACCCCGAAAATACACCTGGGAACCCCCCAAAACACGCCTGGGAACCCCGAAAACACACCTGGGAACCCCCAAACACACCTGGGAACCCCCAAAAAACATCTGGGAGCTCTCCCTGCTTTTGGGGGGGCGCCTGTCCCCACCCCCCCAGCTTGGCTGCTCACACCCCCCCCCCCCCAGCCTCCTCAGGACCCCCTGGGGGGTTCCCAAACCCCAAAAACTTCTTGAGGGGGGCCCCAAATTTTAGGGAGGTGACCCCAACTCCTGGTGGGGGGGTAGGGAAGGTTCCCAGATTTGCAAGGGGGTCCTAAACTAAAGGGCCTCCCCTCCCCCACGTCTCTCAATGGGGTCCCCAACTTTTGGGGGTGTCCCAAATCTTTGGGGGTCCCCAATCTCGGGAGTGGGGTGAGGGGTCCCAATTCTTGGGGGAGGGGTCCTAAACCCCTTGGGGGGGGGGGGGGGGGGGGGTGCTTGTCCAACTTTGGGGGCGGGGTCCTCAAAATTTGGGGGGGGTGGTTCCTGTCCTTTTTTTGGGGAGGGGGTCCCACATTCCCTGGGTTCAGGGGATCACACTCTGCTGGGGGTGGGGGGGGGGGTCCCCATTTTGGGGGGAGGGTCTGGGAAATGGGAGGGGGTTTATGGGGTTCACAAGGGGGGGTTTCGGGGGTACTGACCCCCCCCCCCCCCCCCAATTTCTGTCTCTCCCCCCCCCCCCCAAAGGCTACGAGAAGTCGCGGAGCCTCAACAGCATCACGGGGGTGCGGGTGGCCCCCGCCGCGCCCCCCTTCAGCTCCCCCAGCCCCCCCCGGCGCCCCCGCTCCCCCATCCCCTCCATCCTCTGAGGGGGGGGAGGGGCGGAAACCCCTCCCCCCCCCCAACCCCGCACCCCCTTTTCCTGCCCCTCCCCCCCCACCCCCGGGTGTGGGATTTGGGCAGGAAATGGGGAGAAACGGGAAAAACTCATCAGTGGCAATGGGGGGAGGGGGCACCCCGGCATGGGGAGGGGGGGGTGAATTTGGGGACATCCCCCCACCATCCCCCAAAAGGGAGGGGTGCCCCCCCTAAGAGACTGTGAAAGGGGGTGACGAGGGGACCCCCCCCGCCCCGATGTCACCCCAAAGGCTGCACTGCACTTTCTGGACTGGGTGTCGTCCCCCTCCCCCCCAAACTTGGGGTCCTTCCAACCCCGCCCCTGTTTTGGGGGGGGGTTTGGGTTTCCCTGTTGTTCCCCACCTCGTGTGTCCCCCCCTCCCCCCTTCCATGATCACTCAGGACTTGGGGAGCCCCCCCTTAAATCGGTGTCACCTCACCTTGTACCCCCGTGTGTGTGTCCCCCCCCATGTCCCCCCCTCTCTGTGTCCGCTCCCCTGGGCTCCCCACACCCCCCCAAGCAATAACTGGAGCCGCTGGACACGCCCATGGCGAGGACGACGGCGCAGGTAGGGCCCTGCCCAGGTGTCCCCTCTGTCCCCCTGTGGTGGCACTGTCACCCCAAAATGGGGGAAGAAGCGGGGGAACCGCTCCTACTATGAGACCAGGCTGCATTTCCATGGTAACAGGAGCAGGCCTGAGCTCTACTGTGAGGCCAGGCTGCGTTTCCATGGTAACGGGACTAGGCCAGAACCCTTACTGTGAGATCAGGCTGCGTTTCCATGGTAACAGGAGCAGGCCTGAGTGGTACTGTGAGGCCAGGCTGTGTTTCCATGGTAACGGTACTAGGCCTGAGCTCTACTGTGAGGCCAGGCTGTGTTTCTATGGTAACGGGACTAGGCCTGAGGTCTACTGTGAGGCCAGGCTGCGTTTCCATGGTAACGGTACTAGGCCTGAGGTCTACTGTGAGGCCAAGCTGTGTTTCCATGGTAACAGCCGTAGGCCTGAGCCCTTACTGCAATGCCAGGCTGTGTTTCCACAGTAATAGGATTAGGCCTGGCTCCTCACTGCAAGGGCAGGCTCTCTTTCCATGGTAATAGGCCTAGGCCTGAGCTCTACTGTGAGGCCGTGCTGTGTTTCCATGGTAATGGGACTAGGCCAGGCACTACTGCAATGCCAGGCTGAGTTTCCATGGGGACAGGTTCAAGCTGAAGTCCTCACTACAATGCCAGGCTGAGTTTCCATGGTAATGGGACTAGGCCAAGCCCTCAGTGTGGGATCAGGCTGCATTTCCATGGTAACAGAGCTAGGCTAGGAAGTACTGCAAGGTCAGGCTACATTTCTGTGATAAGAGGACTAGGCCTGAGCCTTCAGTGTGGGAATCAGGCTGTTTCCATGGTAACGGGAGTAGGTCAGGCTCTACTGTGAGGCTAGGCTGGATTTCCATGGTAACGGGACTAGGCCAGAGACCCTCACTGCGAGGACAGGCTGGATTTCCATGGTAACGGGACTAGGCCAGAAACCCTCACTGCGAGGACAGGCTGGGTTTCCATGGTAACGGGACTAGGCCAGAAACCCTCACTGCGAGGACAGGCTGGATTTCCATGGTAACGGGACTAGGCCAGAAACCCTCACTGCGAGGACAGGCTGGGTTTCCATGGTAACGGGACTAGGCCAGAAACCCTCACTGCGAGGACAGGCTGGATTTCCATGGTAACGGGACTAGGCCAGAGACCCTCACTGCGAGGACAAGCTGGATTTCCATGGTAACGGGACTAGGCCAGAAACCCTCACTGCGAGGACAGGCTGGATTTCCATAGTAACGGGACTAGGCCAGAAACCCTCACTGTGAGGACAGGCTGGGTTTCCATGGTAATGAGACCAGGCCTGAGTCCTCACTTTGAGATAAGGCTGCATTTCCATGGTAACAGAATCAGGCTTGAGCCCTCACTGTGAGGCCAGGTTGTGTTTCCATGGTAACAGGAGCAGGCCTGGACCCTTACTGTGAGGCCAGACTGTGTTTCCATGGTAATGGGACTAGGCCAGAGCCCATATTGTGAAGCCAGGCTGTGTTTCCATGGTAACCGGACCAGGCCTGAGCCTTCACTATGAGGCCAGGCTGCGTTTCCATGGTAACAGGAGCAGGCCTGAGCCCTTATTGTGAGGCCAGGCTGTGTTTCCATGGTAACCAGACCAGGCTTGAGCTCTCACTGCAAAGACAGGCTGCGTTTCCATGGTAACAGGAACAGGCCTGAGCCCTTAGTGCGAGATCAGGCTGCATTTCCATGGTAACGGGACTAGGCCAGAGCCCCCAAAACAGGCCTTGCCCCCTTTGGGGGGGGCCGGGACCCCCCCAAACCTGTTCTCCCCCCCAGGGGGGTCCCTGGGGGCGGCAGTTTGGGGGTGGGGCCCCCCTCGGCGCCCCACCCCCGACCAGCATGTCTGCATGTCCGACCCGCCGGTATTTATTGTTATATGCAAAAAAAACCCCCAAACCCCCCCTGAATCAACCCAAACCCGCCCTCCCCGCCCCCACTCCCGGGGGTCCCCATTTATCGGGGTCCCCCCCTCCCCCAACCCCCGCCCATCCCCCCCTCCCCGGCGCGGCGGGAGCCTTATGCAATGACTCCTATGCAAATGAGATGCTAATGAGGACTAATTGCTCCCTGGCCGCTCCCTCCCCTCCCCCCCCCAATTCGCTGCATGTTTGGGGGGGGGGCCCCGTCGCCTCGTGCTTTTTGGGGGGAGGGTCTCCAGCCCCTCCCCCCCCGGGCTGCGCTGTAACGAGCTCCCCCCCTTTAATTACTATTTATTAACACCTCATGAATATTCATGACCCCCCCTCCCTCCCCTGGGATCGGTGCAATCCCCCTCCCCCCCTCGTCTCCGGGGTTGTTTTTTTTTTTGGGGGGGGGGGGTGTGCCCCCCGTTTTGGGGGGGGTCTCTGACTCAGGAAAGGGGGGGGAGGGGCTGTGCCAAACGGGGGGGCCCCCGGGGGGTGGGGGGGGAGGGGCGGGGGCCCCGCGGTGGGGGGAGGGGGTGGGGGAGGGGCTCAGAGCTATTTTTTCACGCGGGGAATTGAACGGCCGCGAAATAAAAAGCGACAAAAAAAAAAAAAAAAAAAATGGAAGTGGCTTTAAAATGGGGAGGGGGTTTTTGGGGGAGGGTCCCCAGCGTGTGGCACCTCAGTGTCCCCTCCCCGCTGTCCCCAGCCGGGTCCCCTCTGTCCGAGGCCGTGTCTGGAGCAGGAATAGAAAAGCTCTTTATTCTGGGGGCTGGAGCTGGGGGGACATGGGGACAACAGGGGGTGACAGGGACAGGGGGAGTGACAGGGACATGGGGGACACAGGGACAAGGGGGGTGACAGGGACATTGTGGGGGACAAGGGGACATGGAGGGACAGGGACAATGGGGGGTGACAGGGACATTGTGGGGGACACAGGGACATGGAGGGACAGGGACATGGGGGGGATGACAGGTGACATCTGGGGACAGAACGATGACAGGGCTGATGGGGACAAGGGAAATGACAAAGCGACAGCGGTGACAGGAGACCACAGGGACACGGGGGGCGGCAGGGGGGACATGGGGGGTGACAGGGACACGGGGGGGGTGACAGGGAGGACACGGGGGGGTGACAGGGACAGGGTGGGGCAGGGCACACGGGCGGGGCCCGCGGGTGGCCCCGGGATCACAGTCGCGGTGTGGCGATGTCACGGTGCCGCGGTGTCACCGTCACTCACAGTTTCGTCTCCCCCCTCCCTCCCCCCCATCCCATTAATTAATTATTCATTCATTAATTAAAAACGTCATCAGCAGCGCGGGGCGGGGGAGGGGCGGCCGCCCCCGGGGGGGACACGGGGACAGCGGATGGTGCCAGCCCATCCCCCACGGCGCGGGGGGGGACAGGAGTGTCCCCAACACCCGGCGCGGTGTCACCCCCCGGGGCGGGGGGGAGGGGACGCCGTGGTGTCCCCGGGGGGCTCTTGGGGGGTCACAGTGTCACCCTCGGGGACCGGCGTGGCCTCCGTGGCGGTGGGGTCACCTGCGGGGTCACAGGGTCACCAACAAGGTCACAGGGTCACCCACAGGGTCACAGTGTCACCTGCAGGGTCACCTGCGGGGTCACAGGGTCACAGTGTCACCAACAAGGTCACAGGGTCACCTGCAGGGTCAGTGTCACCAACAGGGTCACAGTGTCACCCATGGGGTCATGGGGTCACCCACAGGGTCACAGTGTCACCTGTGGGGTCACAATGTCACCCACAGGGTCACGGGGTCACCTGTGGGGTCACAGTGTCACCAACAGTGACGTGGTGTCACTCGTGGGGACAGGCATTGATTGGTGTCACCCACGGGGTCACAGGGTCACCCCCAGGGACAGGGACACCCAGAGCTGTCCCCTGGGGCTGTGTTGGTGGCCGTGCTGTCACCCTTGGGTGACACAGGTCATGTCCGTGGTGGCATTTTGGGGACGAGGGGACAGAACGAGGTGTCCTCAGCGGGGACCTGTCCTTGTCCTTCCTGTGTCACTGTGGGGACTGTCCTCATCCTTGTCACCATGAGTGTCACCTCAGGTGCCACCGAGCTGTCCTCGTCCTCCCTGGTGTCACCTCAAGGCCACAGGGACCATGTGATCCTTGTCCTCGTTGTCACTCGGTGCCACAGGGACCTGTCCTTGTCCCCACTGTCACCACGAGTCCTCGTCCTCGCCGCTGTCACCGTGGCTGCCTTGGGGACACGTCCTTGTCCTCGCTGTCACCGCAGCTGCCACCAGGGCCGGGCCTTGTCCTTGCCGGTGTCACCCAGGTGGCATCTTCCTCCTCCTCCTCCTCCTCCTCCTCCTCCTCCTCCTCCTCACGGGTGTCACAGGGTCCCCTCCGTGTCCTTGTCCCCTGGGTCTCTCACTGTCGCTGCTGTCACACCGGGTGCCACCACGCGTCCTTGTCCTCGCTGGTGTCGCCTCAGGAGCCGGGGGGGCCCCTCCGTGTCCTTGGGGCCACCAGGGGTGTCCTCGGGAATGTCCCTTCTGTCCCCAGGGGTGTCCGGGGCTGTCCCCTCTGTTGTCGGCGGTGCCGCCAGGGGTGTCTGGGGGTGTCCTCCAGGCTGTCCCCAGGTCTGTCCCCTGTGTCCCCAGGTGTGTCTCCTGGTCTGTCCCCTCTGTCCCCGGGGCTGTCCCCAGGTGTGTCCGGGGCTGTCCCCACGTGTGTCCCCCGCTCTGTCCCCAGTCCCCAGGGCTGTCCCCTGTGTCCCCAGAGGTGTCCGGGGCTGTCCCCTCTGTCCCCTGGGCTGTCCCAGGTGTGTCCTCTCTGTCCCTGGGTATGTCGCCCGGTCTGTCCCCTCTGTCCCCAGGTGTGTCCGCTCTGTCCCCAGGTGTGTCCCCTGTGTCCCCTCTGTCCCCCGGCGTGTCCCCTGTGTCCCCAGGCGTGTCCCCAGGTGTGTCTCCTCTGTCCCCAGGTGTGTCCGGGGCTGTCCCAGGTGTGTCCCCAGGTGTGTCCGCTCTGTCCCCGGGGCTGTCTCCTCTGTCCCCAGGTGTGTCCCCAGGTGTGTCCGGGACTGTCCCAGGTGTGTCCGGGGCTGTCCCAGGTGTGTCCCCCCCGGTCATACCTCGGACTCCAGGCTGGAGAAATGGGCCGAGCCTCTCCTCGCCCCCAGCGGCTCCGCCCCCCCGCAGCTGTGACGGGCGGGTGGGGGAGGGGACGGAGCCCCTCGGGGGGAGGGGTGGGGGTGGGGGTGTCCCCAAATCCCCCCCCAGAGCCCCCCCCAGAGCCCCCCTCCCCCCCCCCGCCCCCCACGCGCTCAGGTCCTCGAGGCTGCGCGAGGCCGGGGGGGGGGCGGCGCGCGCAGGGGGGGGGGCCGTGGTGCCGGCGGGGCGGGGGGAGGGGCGCCCCCCCCCCCCCAAAACCCGGCCCAGGGACCGCCCCCCCCCCCCGCCCCCAGCCCCCAATAGGCCGGGGGGGGCCCCCAGCGCCCCCCGCCCCCCAGCTCCCAGTCCCGGAGCCGCTCGGCCGAGCAGCTGCGGCAGCGGGGGGGCAGCGGGGGGAGGGGCGCGTAGTGCGGGGGGGGCGAGGACCCCAAAAACTCCAGGCTGCCCCACGCGGCCCCTCCCCCACCGCCGTAGCCCCCCCAGGGCCCCCCCCCCAGCTTCTCGGCCGACCAGCAGCGCCCCGGGGGGGGCGGCAGGGGGGGGCCCCGCTCCCGGCCCGGCACGGTGCAGAAATAAGGGGGGTGGGCGTGGGGGGGCGGGGGGGGCCCGCACCAGCACGGGGGGGGCCCCGCGGGGGGGGGGCGGCGGGGTCTGGGGGGGAGGGGGCGGCCCGGAGGGTGGGGGAGGGGCGGCGGAGTCGCAGCCCTCCGAGTCCGAGTCGGAGATGTCGGGGTACAGCGGGGGGGGGGGAGGGGCGTGGTGGTGGTGGTGGTGGGGGGGGGGAGGGGCAGGGGAGAAGTGGGGGTGCCCCCGGCACAGGTGGGGGCGGGGCGGGGGGGGCCGCAGCAGGGGTTGAGTTTCGGGGTCCCCCCCAGCCCCCCGGGGGGGGCGGCGGGGCCGCTCGCGGGGGGGCGCGGGGGGGCTCCGCTCGTCCTCGTACGCCAAACGCGCGTAGGCAAAGGGGGGGTCGGGGTCCCTCCCCTCCTCCCCCCTCCCGTCCCGGGGACCCCCCAAAACCTCGTAGAGGCCACGGGGGGGGCGGCGGGGCCAGGGGGGGGTGAAGGGGTCCGGGGGGGGCGGGGAGCGGGCGGGGGGCGTGGGGGGGGGCGAGCGCGGGCAGGGCCCCCCCCGGCTGAGCCCCTGGGGCTCGATGGGGCCGTAGAAGCGATGGAAGGACTCGGGGGGGCCCCGCCGGGGGGGGTCCGGGGGGTCTCCAGCGCTCGGGGGGGGGGGCGGCGGTCGGGGGGGGTGGGGGTGGGGAGGGCGGGGGGGGTGGGGGGAGGGGGCACGCAGGGGGCGCGCAGGGGGTGGGGGGGGGGCGTGGGGGGGTCCTCGGCGCTGCAGCAGCTGTACATGCCCTGGGGGGGGGAGGGGGACATTGGGGGGGACATTGGGGACATGGTGGCACTGGGGGTGGGGGGTGCACTGTGTGTCCCCAGTGTCCCCCCAATGTCTCCCCCGTGCTCCTCCATGTCTTTGTCCTCCCGCTCTTCCCCATGTCCCCACAATGTCCTCATGTCCCCAATGTCCCCAATGTCCCCAATAACGCCCAATGTTCCCCATGTCCCCATATCCCCCCGTCCCCCCAATGTCCCCAACACCCCCCAGTGTCCCCAATCCTCCAATCCTCCCAATGTCCCCAAATGTCCCCAGTGTCCCCAATGTCCCCAATCCCCCCAGTGTCCCCAATCCCCCCCAGTGTCCCCAATGTCCCCAGTGTCCCCATTCCCCAAACTGTCCCCAGTGTCCCCAATGTCCCCCAGTGTTTCCAATGCCCCCCAGTGTCCCCACTGTCCCCATTCCCCCCAATCCCCCCCAGTGTCCCCAGTGTCCCCATACCCTGCTGATGGCCAGCAGGCAGCGCAGCCGCCCAGGTGTGCCCAGGTGTCGCAGTTTCCAGTGCACCAGGTGCTCCCAGGCGAACACGAGCAGGCTCAGCCCCATGGCCACGAGCAGCATGTAGAACACGCCGGCCATGTTGTCGATGTCCAGTTTGCTGGACATGACCTCCAGCTTCTCCTGGTGACAGATCCCCGACAGCCAGAGCCGCTCCAGCATCTCGATCTCGTCTGGGGAGGGGCGAGGGAGGGGGGTTAGGGGGGTCTGGGGGGCAGCGGGGGGGGTTGGGAGGCATCTCAGGGGGTTGGGGGTCATCTCAGAGATTCTGGGGGGCATCTTGGGGGGTTTGGGGGGTCCTGGGGGTCATTTTGGGGGGTCTGGGGGGCATCTCAGGGGGCTTGGGGTCACCTCAAAGGGTCTGGGGGGCAGCTTGGGGGGTTTGGGGGATCCTGAGGGTTATCTTGGGGGGCATCTTAGGGGCTTTGGAATTATCTCAGAGGGTCTGGGGTCATCTCAGGGGGTTTGGCGGGTCCTGGGGGTCATCTTGGGGGGTTTGGGGTCATCTCAGGGGGTCTGGGGGGCATCTTGGGGTTGTCTGGGGGTGTTTGGGGGTCGTCTTTAGGCTTTGGGGGGCATCTCAGGGTGTTGGGGGTCACACTCTAGGGCTGAGAGTCACATCCCAGAACGTCCAGACACTCATGGACCCCCCTCAGAACCCCCAAAGACACCAAAGACCCCCCAAAAACCCCTCTAGGACCCCCTAAAACTCCCCCAAAGCCCCCCAGACCCACCATCCCCCAGGAGCTGCAGCAGGGCCGGGTCCAGGGGCCGTTTCCAGCCGGATCCCCAATGCAGGGCGATGCCCTAGGGACCCCAAAAACCCCACGAACCCTCCCAAAACCCTCCAAAAACTCCTCTAGGACCTTCCCAGGATCCCCAAAGACCCCCTAAACCCCCTCTAGGACCCCCTCTAGGACCCCCCAAATCCACCAAAGACCCTCCAAAACCCTTCTAGGACCTCCTCAGGACACCCTAAACCTCTCGAAGACTCTCCCAAAAATCCCTCTAGGACACCCAAAACCCCCCAAAGACCCCCCAAAAACCCCTCTAGGACCCCCTCAGGATCCCCAAAGACCCCCTAAAACCCCTCTAGGACCCCCCAAATCCTCTCTAGGACCCCCAAAACCCCTTTGGAACCCCCGCAGACGCACCATCCCCCGGGAGCTGCAGCAGGGCCGGGTCCAGGGGCCGTTTCCAGCGGGATCCCCGCTGCAGGGCGATGCCGTAGGGACCCCAAATCCCCCAGAGACCCCCCAAAAACCCCTCTAGGACCTTCTCAGGATCCCCAAAGACTCCCTAAAACCCCTCTAGGACCCCCAAAACCCCCCAAAGACCCCCTAAAACCCCTCTAGGACCCCCCAAATCCACCAAAGATCCTCCAAAACTCTTCTAGGACCTCCTCAAGACACCCTAAACCTCTCGAAGACTCTCCCAAAAACCCCCTCTAGGACACCCCAAATCCTCTCTAGGACACCCAAAACCCCCCAAAGACCCCCCAAAAACCCCTCAAGGACCTTCTCAGGATCCCCAAAGACCCCCCAAAAACCCCTCTAGGACCCCCTCAGGATCCCCCAAATGCACCAAAGATCCTCCAAAACCCTTCTAGGAGCTCCTCAGGACACCCTAAACCTCCCGAAGACTCTCCCAAAAACCCCTTCTAGGACACCCCAAATCCTCTCTAGGACCCCCAAAACCCCCCAAAGACCCCCCAAAACCCCTCTAGGACCCCCGCAGACGCACCATCCCCCAGGAGCTGCAGCAGGGCCAGGTCCACGGGCCGTTTCCAGCGGGACCCCCGCTGCAGGGCGATGCCCTAGGGACCCCAAATCCCCCAGAGACCCCCCAGAACCCCTCTAGGACCCCCCCAAAGACCCCCAGACGCACCATCCCCCAGGAGCTGCAGCAGGGCCAGGTCCACGGGCCGTTTCCAGCGGGACCCCCGCTGCAGGGCGATGCCGTAGCCCGTGGAGGCGAACACCTTTCCCGAGCCGATGGTGACGAGCTTGCAGCCCTCCTCCTTGCGGGCCATGTAATTCAGCACGGCCGCGTCGTAGATGAAAGCGTCCAGTTTCCTGCGGCACCCGCGGGGTTTTTTTTAATCTCATTTTTTTCCCCCCTCCTCTCATTTTTCTCCCCCATTTTTCCCTCCCACACCCCATTTTCTCCCCCTTTTCCCTCCCATTTTTTCTCCCCCGTACCCCATTTCTTGCCCCAAACTCGATTTTCCCCCTCATTTTTCCCTCCCCATTTTTCCCATTTTCTTCCCACCACACCTCATTTCCTGCCCCAAATTCCATTTTCCCCTCCATTTTTCCCTCCATACCCCATATTTTCCCTCATTTCCCCCCTGTACCCCATTTCTCCCCCATTTTCCTCCACCCCGTACCCCATTTCCCTCCCCAAGCTCGATTTTCTCCCCCATTTTTCCCTCCCTACCCCATTTCCCCCCCTTTTCCCTCCCATTTTCTTCCCCCCGTACCCCATTTCCCTCCCCAAACTCCATTTCCCCCCATTTTTCCTTCCCTATCCCATTTTTTCCCTCATTTCTCCCCCCATACCCCATTTCCTGCCCCAAACTCCATTTTCCCCCTCATTTTTCCCCCCATATCCCATTTTTTCCCTCATTTCCCCCCACACCCCATTTTCCCTCCCATTTTCTCCCCCCGTACCCCATTTCCCTCCCCAAATTCCATTTCCCCCCCCATTTTTCCCTCCATATCCCATTTTTTCCCTCATTTCCCCCCTGTACCCCATTTTCCCTCCCGTTTTCTTCCCTCCACACCCCATTTCCCGCCCCAAACTCCATTTTCTCCCCCATTTTTCCCTCCCTACCCCATTTTTTCCCCATTTTCCGTCCCATTTTCTTCCCACCACACCTCATTTCCCGCCCCAAACTCCATTTTCCCCATATCCCATTTTTCTCCTCATTTCCCCCCGTACCCCATTTCTCCCCCATTTTTTCTCCCCCCACACCCCATTTCCCGCCCCAAATTCGATTTTCTCCCCCATTTTCCCCCCCATACCCCATTTCCCGCCCCAAACTCCATTTTCCCCCATATCCCATTTTTCCCCCATTTTCTCCCCGTTTTCTCCCCCGTACCCCATTTTCCCCCGTTTTCTCCCCCCGTACCCCATTTTTTCCCCATTTTCTCCTCCCATACCCCATTTCCCCCCCATTTTCTCCCCCCGTACCCCATTTTTCCCCCGTTTACTCCCCCCATACCCCATTTTTTTCCCATTTTCTCCCCCCATACCCCATTTTCTCCCCCCCGTATCCCATTTTTTTCCCATTTTCTCCCCCCATACCCCATTTTCTCCCCCCGTACCCCATTTTTCCCCCATTTTCCCTCCCCGTACCCCATTTTTTTCCCATTTTCTCCCCCCATACCCCATTTTCTCCCCCCGTACCCCATTTTTTTCCCATTTTCTCCCCGTTTTCCCCCCCCCGTACCCCATTTTTCCCCCATTTTCCCCCCACTTTCCCCCCGTTTTCCGCCCCCCCGTACCCCGTTTTGAGGTGCTGCAGCGCGTCCTCCACGCCGCGCTGGTTGTAGCGCACCATGTAACTGTGCATGGCGGGGTAATTGCTGCGGATGTTCTTCTCCGTGCTGCCGTTGGGCACCGTGCCGAACTTGAGCGGGGGGTACTGCTCCTGGGGCCGCTGGAACTGCGCCCCAAAAACCGCAATGGAACCCCAAAAATCCCGCACGGCCCAACAGAAACCAGCCCGGGTCACAGGGACGCATTGGAAGCCCCCCAAAATCCACATTGGAACCCCAAAATCCACATTGGAACCCCGAAATCCACACTGGGACCCCCAAAATCCACACTGGAAGCCCCCAAAATCCACATTGGAACCCCGAAATCCACATTGGAACCTCCCAAAAATAGCAGGGGAACCCCAAAATCCACATTGGAACCCCCAAAATCCACATTGGAACCCCGAAATCCACATTGGAACCTCCCAAAAATAGCAGGGGAACCCCAAAATCCACATTGGAACCCCCAAAATCCACATTGGAACCCCGAAATCCACATTGGAACCCCCCAAAAATCCACATTGGAACCCCCAAAATCCACACTGGAAGCCCCAAAATCCACACTGGAACCTCCCAAAAATAGCAGGGGAACTCCAAAATCCACATTGGAACTCCCAAAATCCACATGGGAACCCCAAAATCCACATTGGAACCCCCCAAAAATAGCAGGGGAACTCCAAAATCCACATTGGAACCCCCAAAATCCACATGGGAACCTCCCAAAAATAGCAGGGGAACCCCCAAAATCCACATGGGAACCCCAAAATCCACATTGGAACCCCCAAAATCCACACGGGAAACCCCAAAATCCACACTGGAATGTGGAATCCACCCCATTGTCTCCCCAATGTCCTCCAGTTTCTCCCCATTGTCCCCCTCACTCTCCCCCCACTGTCCCCACGTCCCTGCAGTGTCCCCCCATTGTCCCTGCAGTGTCCCCCCATTGTCCCCATGTCCCTGCAGTGTCCCCTCACTGTCCCCCCTCATTGTCCCTGCAGTGTCCCCCCACTGTCCCCATGTCCCTGCAGTGTCCCCATATCCCCCCACTGTCCCCGTGTCCCTACAGTGTCCCCCCATGGTCCCCCTCGGTGTCCCCTCATTGTCCCCATGTCCCTGCAGTGTCTCCTCATTGTCCCACTCACTCTGCCCCCACTGTCCCCATGTCCCTGTAGTGTCCCCCCAGTGTCCCCTCGGTGTCCCCTCACTGTCCCCATATCCCTGCAGTGTCCCCCCATTGTCCCCCTCGGAGTCCCCCCACTGTCTCCCCAGTGTCCCCTCATTGTCCCCCCAGTGTCCCCGTGTCCCCCATGTCCCCTCATTGTCCCCCCACTGTCCCCATGTCCCTGCAGTGTCCCCCCATTGTCCCCCCTCGGTGTCCCCGCATTGTCCCCATGTCCCCCCACTGTCCCCATGTCCCTGCAGTGTCCCCCCATGGTCCCTGCAGCGTCCCCTCATTGTCCCCATGTCCCTGCAGTGTCCCCCCAGTGTCCCCTCATTGTCCCCGCAGTGTCCCCCCATTGTCCCTGCAGTGTCCCCCACTGTCCCCATGTCCCTGCAGTGTCCCCTCATTGTCCCCGCAGTGTCCCCGTGTCCCCGCAGCGTCCCCGCAGTGTCCCCGCAGTGTCCCCGTGTCCCCGCAGTGTCCCCTCATTGTCCCCGCAGTGTCCCCTCATTGTCCCCGCAGTGTCCCCGCATGTCCCCGCATGTCCCCGCAGTGTCCCCGCAGTGTCCCCGTGTCCCCCCAGTGTCCCCTCATTGTCCCCGCAGTGTCCCCTGCAGTGTCCCCGCAGTGTCCCCGTGTCCTCGCAGTGTCCCCGTGTCCCCGCAGTGTCCCCTCATTGTCCCCGCAGTGTCCCCGCCGTGTCCCCATGTGTCCCGCAGTGTCACCTTGCGGTCGCTCAGGCCGGACACGGTGTCCACATACTCCTCCTGGATCATGAAGGCCGCCAGGTTGGCCGTGTAGCTGGCGAGGAAGATGACGGCGAAGAAGGCCCAGACCAGCACCATGATCTTACTGGTCGTGCCCTTGGGGTTCTCCACCGGCACCGAGTTATTGAACACGAGCGCCCACAGCAGCCAGATGGATTTCCCGATGGTGAACGTGGAGCCACCCGCACCTGGGGGACACCTGGGGTCACCTGGGGACACCTGGGGACACTTGGGAGACACCTGGGGACACCTGGGGGACACCTGGGGTCACCTGGGGGCACCTGGGGACACCTGGGGGACACCTGGGGTCACCTGGGGGACACCTGGGGACACTTGGGAGACACCTGGGGGCACCTGGGGGACACCTGGGGACACCCAGGGACAATGGCCACAGCAGCCAGATGGATTTCCCGATGGTGAACGTGGAGCCACCCGCACCTGGGGGACACCTGGGGTCACCTGGGGGCACCTGGGGTCACCTGGGGACAGCTGGGGACACCTGGGGGACACCTGGGGTCACACAGGGACAATGGCCACAGCAGCCAGATGGATTTCCCGATGGTGAACATGGAGCCACCCGCACCTGGGGGACACCTGGGGTCACCTGGGCACACCTGGGGACACTTGGGAGACACCTGGGGGCACCTGGGGGACACCTGGGGTCACACAGGGACAATGGCCACAGCAGCCAGATGGATTTACCAATGGTGAACGTGGAGCCACCCGCACCTGGGGGACACCTGGGGTCACCTGGGGGACACCCTGGAGTCATCTGGGGTCACCTGGGGACAGCTGAGGTCACCCAGGGCCAGGGGACACTGAGAGGGTCACTTGGGGACACTTGGGGACACTCCAGGGTCCCATCAGTGCCCGGAGCAGCCGATGGATTTCACAGGTGAACGTGGGGCTCCCCAGTGCTGGGGGACACTGGGGGACACTGGGGGACACAAGGTGACACCAGGGGACACGAGGGGACACGAGGGGACATGGGTCACTCACGTTGGCCACTGGCCAGGCTCCGGTTGTAGCCCACGGGGCTGAAGTACTCGAAGATGAAAACGGTGACGGCCACCACGGTGAGACACATGACAAACATCATCACCCACACGGCCGGGCTGTAGGGCTCTGAGGGGACACCGGGGGACATCAGGGGACATTGGGGACACTGAGGGACATCAGGGGACATTGGAGACATCAGGGGACATCAGGGGACACTGGGGACAGGAGGGGACACTGAGGGACAGGAGGGGACACGGGGACACTGGGGACACATGACAAACATCATCACCCACACGGCCGGGCTGTAGGGGTCTGAGGGGACACCGGGGGACACCGGGGGACACCGGGGGACACCGGGGGACATCAGGGGACATTGGGGACATGGGGACATCAGGGGACACTGAGGGACATCAAGGGACATTGGGGGTCAGTTGGGCTCTTTGGGCACGTAGGGACATTGGGATCTGGGGGTGCCAGTTGGGATTTGGGGTTCCCAGTCAGGATTGGGGGTTTTGGGGGGTATTTTGGGGTGATTTGGGGTACCCAGGAAGGCGGAGGGGGACACGGTGCCGTTGCTCCGGGACACCATGACGCTGATGCCGGTCTCCACGAAGGGCACGGAGAAGTCGATGATCTCGGAGCGCTCCTCGTTGATGGTGAGCGAGCCGATGGCCATGTCGGCACGGCGATAGAACACCTGGGGGGCGCGGCCAGGTGGGCGTGGACCCCCCAAAAAATTTTTTGGGGTCCCTTCCTTGCCCTCCTCAGCCCCCTGCTGAGGATCCTGACCCACAGGGGTCTCTCCCCATTGCCATGGGGTGTCCGTGGTGGGTTTGGGGTTATTTTTGGGGTGCACAGGAGTATTTTGGGGTGCACAGGGATATTTTTTGAGGTGCACAGGGGTATTTTGGGGTGCACAGGGGTGTTTTGGGGTACACAGGTGTGTTTTTGGGGTGCACAGGGATATTTTGGGGTACACAGGGGTACTTTGGGGTGCACAGGTGTGTTTTTGGGGTGCACAGGGGTACTTTGGGGTACACAGGGGTACTTTGGGGTGCACAGGTGTGTTTTTGGGGTACACAGGGGTACTTTGGGGTGCACAGGGGTGTTTTGGGGTGCAGAGGAGCGGTTTTTGGGGTCCCACCTCCCCCACCATGCCGTTCCACACGCCGTCGATCTTCTTGCCGTGCTTGCCGTTGGTGACCAGGTAAAGGTCGTAGGTGAAGCCCAGGGCCCGCGCCAGGCGCTTCAGGATGTCGATGCAGAAACCCTTGCAGCATTTCTTCTCAAACGGGGGGGGGCTGCAGGGGACACCCCAAAAGTGATGGGGACACCCCAAAAGTGATGGGGACACCCCCAGGGCCAGAGTGTCACCTCTGGGATGACAGTGACACCTCCAGAACATACCTGGGCAGTGCCACCCCCATCTGTCCCAGGTGAGTCCCCCAGCTGTCCCACGTGTGTCCCCTACCTCTCCCAGGTGTGTCCCCCACCTGTCCCAGGTGTGCCCCCCACCCGTCCAGGTGTGCCCACCTGGCGGTGCCACCCTGATCATTCCAAGGTGTGCCCACCTGGCGGTGCCACCCCTACCTGCCCCAGGTGTGTCCCCCACCTGTCCCAGGTGTGCCCACCTGGGCAATGCCACTCTGACCTGTCCCAAGTGTTCCCCCCACCTCTCCCAGCTGTGTCCCCCACCTGTGAGAGGTGTGCCCCCCACCTGTGAGAGGTGTGCCCACCTGGGCAATGCCACTCTGACCTGTCCCAAGTGTTCCCCCCACCTCTCCCAGGTGTGCCCCTCAGCTGCCCCAGGTGTTCCTCCCACCTCTCCCACGTGTGTCCCCCAGCAGCCCCAGGTGTTCCTCCCACCTCTCCCAGGTGTGTCCCCCCCACCTCTCCCAGGTGTGCCCCCACCTCTCCCAGGTGTGCCCCCGACCTGTCCCAGGTGTATCCCCCACCTGTCCTAGGTATCCCCCACCTCTCCCACGTGTGTCCCCCAGCAGCCCCAGGTGTGCCCCCACCTCTCCCAGGTGTGCCCCCGACCTGTCCCAGGTGTATCCCCCACCTGTCCTAGGTATCCCCCACCTCTCCCAGGTGTGCCCCCACCTCTCACAGGTGTGCCCCCGACCTGTCCCAGGTGTATCCCCCACCTGTCCTAGGTATCCCCCACCTCTCCCAGGTGTGCCCCTCACCTCTCCCAGGTGTGTCCTCCCACCTCTCCCAGGTGTGTCCCCCAGCAGCCCCAGCTATTCCTCCCACCTCTCCCAGGTGTGCCCCCAGCAGTCCCAGGTGTGCCCACCTGGCGGTGCGGTTGAGCTGGCGCCGGCAGGGCACGGAGTCGCGGATGCAGGTGCCGGTGGCGGGGTCGATGTTCTCCACGATGACGAAGGGCCGCTCCTCCAGCGTGGCCACCGTCAGGTGCCGCCCGTCCTCCACGGGCTGCAGGAAACGCCCGTAGCGCGACCACACCGGGTACTTGAGCCTGAGCACCTGCTGCTCCCAGCTGCCCACCTGGGGACACGTGGGGACACGTGGGGACAGGTGGGGACATGTGGGGACAGGTGGGGACATGCCAAGGTGTCACCCCCTACAGTGTGACCACACCTGGTACTTGAGCCTGAGCACCTGCTGCTCCCAGCTGCCCACCTGGGGACACGTGGGGACAGGTGGGGACAGGTGAGGACATGTGGGGACACGTGGGGACACGTGGGGACAGGTGGGGACACGTGGGGACACGTGGGGACAGGCCAAGGTGTCACCCCCTACAGTGTGACCACACCGGGTACTTGAGCCTGAGCACCTGCTGCTCCCAGCTGCCCACCTGGGGACACGTGGGGACAGGTGGAGACACGTGGGGACAGGTGAGGACACGTGGGGATACATGGGGACACGTGGGGACAGGCCAAGGTGTCACCCCCTACAGTGTGACCACACCTGGTACTTGAGCCTGAGCACCTGCTGCTCCCAGCTGCCCACCTGGGGACACGTGGGGACAGGTGGGGACATGTGGGGACAGGTGGGGACAGGCCAAGGTGTCACCCCTTACAGTGTGACCACACCTGGCACTTGAGCCTGAGCACCTGCTGCTCCCAGCTGCCCACCTGGGGACACGTGGGGACAGGTGGGGACAGGTGAGGACACGTGGGGACACGTGGGGACACCCAGAGTGTGACAGGTGTCACCACGATGGTGTCACCCCCTACAGAGTGACCACACCTGGTACTTGAGCCTGAGCACCTGCTGCTCCCAGCTGCCCACCTGGGGGACAGGTGAGGACACGTGGGGACACGTGGGGATACGTGGGGACATGTGGGGACACGTGGGGATACATGGGGACACGTGGGGACAGGTGGGGACACGTGGGGACACGTGAGGACAGGTGAGGACACGTGGGGACACCCAGAGAGTGACAGGTGTCACCATGGTGGTGTCACTGTGATGGGATGTCACCACGGTGGTGTCACCCCTTACAGTGTGACCACACCGGGTACCTGAGCCTGAGCACCTGCTGCTCCCAGCTGCCCACCTGGGGACACGTGAGGACACGTGGGGGACACCCAGAGGGTGACAGGCCAAGCTGTCACCATGCTGGAATGTCCCTGTGGGTGACATTGCTGTCCCCATGTCCCCGTGGACCAGTGGGTGACATCCCTGACCCCGTGGGTGACACTCACCACCTCCCAGGTGTCCCCACGGTGATGTCCCTGTCCCCCAGGTGACACTGCTGTCACTCACCCCCTCCCAGGTGTCCCCATGGTGATGTCCCTGTCCCCCAGGTGACACTGCTGTCACTCACCACCTCCCAGGTGTCCCCATGGTGATGTCCCTGTCCCCCAGGTGACACTCACCACCTCCCAGGTGTCCCCATGGTGATGTCCCTGTCCCCCAGGTGACACTCACCACCTCCCAGGTGTCCCCACGGTGATGTCCCTGTCCCCCAGGTGACACTCACCCCCTCCCAGGTGTCCCCATGGTGATGTCCCTGTCCCCCAGGTGACACTCACCACCTCCCAGGTGTCCCCACGGTGATGTCCCTGTCCCCCAGGTGACACTCACCACCTCCCAGGTGTCCCCACGGTGATGTCCCTGTCCCCCAGGTGACACTCACCACCTCCCAGGTGCGCTCCTTGTTGAGGGAGATGACGACCAGCGAGGGGTTCACCAGGTACCCGTCCTCGTTGAAGGAGAAATCCTTCTGTCCCCACGTGATGTTCATGAAGTACCTGAGCAACCCCAGGTGTCACCTGAGTGTCACCTGAGTGTGTCACCTGAGTGTGTCACCTGAGCGTCCCCAAACTGACCCGAGGGTGTCACCTGAGTGTCCTCAACCCAACCCCAAGTGTGCCTGCTGTCACCTGAATGTCCCCAACCCAACTGTCTCCAACCCAATCCCAGCCATGTCTGATGTCACCCAACTGTCCCCAACCCCAACCATGTCTAGAGCCACCCAAATGTCCCCAATCCAACCAAATCCCAATGCCAATCGTGTCCAGTGTCACCCAACTGTCCCAACCCAACTGTCCCAACCCAACTGTCCCAACCCAACTCTTCCCAACCCAACTGTCCCCAACCCAACTGTCCCCAACCCAACTCTTCCCAACTGTTCCCAACCTGACTGCCCCCAACTCGACTGTCCCCAACCCAACTCTTCCCAACTCTTCCCAACTCTTCCCAACCCAACTATCCCCAACTCAACCGTCCCCAACCCAACTGTCCCCAACCCAACTGTCCTCAACTGTCCCAACCCAACTGTCCCCAACCCAACTGTCCCCAACCCAACCCAACCATCCCCAACCCAACCATCCCCAACTCCGCCGCCATCCCCGCGCTGCCCTTCCCCCATCACCGTCCCCTCAGTGTCCCCACCTGTGCAGGTTGTCGTTGATCTGGGTGACGTTGGGCGCTCGGCAGTCGTTGTTGAACTCGGGGATGAAGCCGTAGTCGCGCAGCAGCGCCTCGGCGCCCTTGGCCACGATGGCCACGCCGTTGCGCACGCGGTGCTGCAGGTCGTCGCGCCAGCCCGCCGACAGCACGGCGAACAGCCCGGCGGGCACGTGCTCGGGCAGCTGCTCGCTGCCCCCCAGGTTGGTGCCCACCACGAACCAGATGTAACCGGGCCCGGTGAGGCCGGCGTCGCGGGCGGCGCGGAACACGGCCTCGGCCTCGTCGCGCGAGCAGTACAGCAGCCGGATCTGCGCCGTCACCTCGCGCAGCTGCCGGCGCGTCCGCGCGCCCTCGGGGTCGTCGGTCAGGTTCAGGGTGACCACCCCGCGGTGCTCCCAGCCGATGAAGCTGCTGTCGGTCAGCACCTCCACGTAGTCCACGAAGTCCTCGTAGCCCGGCAGCAGCGTGGTGACCACGGCGAAGGCCGTCCAGTCGTACTCCTCCAGCACCTCGAAGATCACCTGGAGCTGCTGCTCCGTGGAGGAGCCCAGCTGCAGGAAGGTGGAGCCCTTCTCCTGTGGTGGGGGGGAGAGGTGGGGAGGGCGGGGGGGGGGGGGGACGGGACAGGGACACAGGTTGGGGACAGTCACGTCGGGGACAGTTGGGTGACGCTGGACGTGGGTGGGGTTAGGGATGGTTGGGGTGGGCACATTCAGGTGGCTCTGGACACGGTTGGGGTTGGGGACATTCAGGTGGCTCTAGACACAGTTGGGGTTGGGGACATTGAGGTGGCTCTGGACACAGTTGGGGTTGGGGACATTCAGGTGGCTCTGGACACGATTGGGGTTGGGGACATTGAGGTGGCTCTGGACACAGCTGGGGTTTGGGGACATTGAGGTGGCTCTAGACATGGTTGGATTTGGGTTGGGGACAGTTGGGTTGGGGACATTCAAGTGGCTCTAGACACGGTTGGGGTTTGGGGACAGTTGGGTTGGGGATGGTTGGGTTGGGGACATTCAGGTGGCTCTAGACATGGGTGGAGCTGGGTTGGGGACAATTGGGTGACACCAGACATAGTTTGGGTTGGGGACACTCAGGTGGTTCTAAACATGGTGCGGGTCAGGTTGGGGACAGTTGGGTGACACCAAACATGGTTTAGGTCAGGTTGGGGACATTCAGGTGGCTCCAGACACAGCTGGGGTCAGGTTGGGGACAGTTGGGTGACACCAGACATGGTTTGGGTCGGGCTGGGGACAGCTGGGTGACACCACACATGGTTTGGGTCGGGCTGGGGACAGCTGGGTGACACCACACATGGTTTGGGTCGGGCTGGGGACATTCAGGTGGTTCTAGACATGGTTTGGGTCAGGTTGGGGACACTCAGGTGACTCTAGACATGGCTGGGGTCAGGTTGGGGACACTTGGGTGACACCAAACATGGTTTGGGTTGGGCTGGGGACATTCAGGTGACTCTAGACATGATTTGGATTGGGATGGGGACATTCAGGTGCTTCTAGACATGGCTGGGGTCAGGTTCGGGACACTTGGGTGACACCAGACACGGTTGGGGCTGGCTTGGGCACAGCTGGGTGGCTCCGGACAGAGCTGGGGACATTTGGGTGACACCAGACATGGTTTGGGTCAGGCTGGGGACAGTTGGGTGACACCACACATGGTTTGGGTCAGGCTGGGGACACTTGGGTGACACCAGACACGGTTGGGGCTGGCTTGGGCACAGCTGGGTGGCTCTGGACACATCTGGCGACATTTGGGTGACCCTGGACAGGACCGGGGTTGGAGAACAGTCGGATTGAGGACACTCGGTTGGTTCCCCGTCCATGTGGGGACATTCGGGCGTCCCTAAACGCGCTCGGGGCCGTCGCGGGGGGGACGCCGCGGCCTCACCTTGGGCGTGAGGACGATGGCGGAGCCGCCGTTGACGCCGATGATGGGCACGGAGGTCTGGGCCGAGATGAAGTCGAGGATCTGCGCCACGGCCTCGGAGCGCGTGTCGTCCTCGAAGACGACGCCGTGGATGCGCAGCGACGACAGCACGTCGCACAGGCGCACGATCAGGCTGCGCGGGTTGGTGTCGTTCAGCACCACCCCCACGGGGTTCACGTCCAGGGAGAAGTTCCGGAAGGTTCCGGGCGCCAGGCGGGGCCCGGCGGGGCCGTACGAGGCCCCGCTCAGGATCACGGCCACGTTGAGCGTCCGGCGCGGCGCGGCCGGCGGCTCCAGGAAGGGGCTGGCACAGGCCAGGGCCAGGGCGAGCAGCATCCTGCCAGCGGGGGCGGGCACCGGGGGGCTCATCGCGCCAGAGCCGCTGCGCCCTGCAGGGACACGGGGCCACCAGTGACCACCAGTGACCACCAGTGACCACCAGTGACTACCAGTGACCACCAGTACCCATCAGTGACCACCAGTGACCACCAGTGACCACCAGTGACCATCAGTGACCATCAGTACCCATCAGTGACCACCAGTGACCACCAGTGACCACCAGTGACCACCAGTGACCCCCCAGCACCGGGGGGCTCATCGCGCCAGAGCCGCTGCGCCCTGCGGGGACACGGGGCCACCAGTGACCACCAGTGACCACCAGTAACCACCAGTGACCACCAGTAACCACCAGTGACCACCAGTGACCACCAGTGACCATCAGTACCCATCAGTGACCACCACTGCCCACCAGTAACCACCAGTAACCACCAGTGACCACCAGTAACCATCAGTGACCACCAGTGACCACCAGCGACCACCAGTGACCATCAGTGACCACCAGTGACCACCAGTAACCCCCCAGCACCGGGGGGCTCATCGCGCCAGCGCCGCTGCACCCTGAGGGGACACGGGGCCACCAGTGACCACCAGTAACCACCAGTGACCACCAGTGACCACCAGTGACCCCCCAGCACCGGGGGGCTCATCGCGCCAGAGCCGCTGCGCCCTGCGGGGACCAGTACCCACCAGTGACCACCAGTGAGCACCAGTAACCACCTGTACCCACCAGTGACCACCAGTAACCACCAGTAATCCCCCAGCACCAGGGGGCTCATCGCGCCAGCGCCACTGCGACCTGCAGGGACACGGGGCCACCAGTGACCACCAGTGACCAACAGTAATCACCAGTAACCACCAGTAACCACCAGTGACCACCCAGCACCGGGGGGCTCATCGCGCCAGCGCTGCTGCGCCTGCAGGGAAATGGAGTCACCGGTACCCACCAATAAAAACCAGTGTTCTCCAGTACCCGCCAGTAACCACCAGTGACCACGAATAAACACTATTAAACACCAGTAACCACCAGTAACCACCAGTACCCACCAGTACCCACCAGTAACCACCAGTGACCACCAGTGACCACCCAGCACCGGGGGGCTCATCGCGCCAGCGCCACTGCGCCCTGCAGGGACCAGTAACCACCAGTAACAACCGGTCACCATCAATAACCACCAGTAACCACCAGTGACCACCAGTAACCACCAGTAAACACCGGTGACCACGAGTAAACACGAGTAAACACCAGTAAACACCAGTGACCACGAGTAAACACCAGTAAACACCAGCAAACACCAGTAACCACCCAGCACTGGATGGCTCATCACGCCAGTGCCGCTGCACCCTGTGGGGACCAGTACCCACCAGTAACCACCAGTGACCACCAGTAACCACCAGTACCCACCAGTAACCACCAGTGACCACCAGTGACCATCAGTACCCATCAGTGACCACCAATACCCATCAGTGACCACCAGTGACCACCAGTGACCACCTGTACCCACCAGTGACCACCAGTGACCACCGGTGACCACCAGTACCCACCAGTGACCACCAGTGACCACCAGTGAGCATCAGTACCCACCAGTAACCACCAGTGACCACCAGTGACCACCAGTGACCACCAGTAACCAGAGTGCCCACCAGTAATCTCCCAGCACCGGGGAAGGGTGGTAATGGTGCCCACCAATAACCCCAGTAACAGCCCAGCACAAAACCCTGTCACCATCCCTGAACCAACAGGGACAAAACCCTGTCACTGTCCCCAAAACAGGAGGGGACAAACCCCTGTCACTGTCCCCACAACCATGGGTGACAAACCGCTGTCACTGTTCCCAAACCAGCAGAACAAACCTCTGTCACTGTCCCCACAGTTGTGGGGTGACAAATCCGTGCTGCTGGGTGACAAACCCCTGTCACCATCCCTGAACCAACAGGGACAAACCCCTGTCACTGTCCCCAAACCAGCAGGACGAAACCCTGTCACTGTCCCCAAAACAGGAGGAGACAAAGCTGTGCCAGCAGGTGACAAACCTCTGTCATCATCCCCAAACCATCAGGAATAAATCCCTGTCACTGTCCCCAAACCAGCAGGGACAAATCTCTGTCACTGTCCCCATAACAGTGGGGTGACAAACCCGTCACTGTCCCCAAAACAGCAGGGACAAATCCCAGTCACCGTTCTCAAATCAGAAGGGACAAACCCCTGTGACTGTCCCCAAAGCAGAAGGGACAAACCCCTGTCACTGTCCCCACAACCATGGGTGACAAACCCCTGTCACTGTCCCCAAAGCAGGAGATGACAAACCCCTGTCACTGTCCCCAAACCAGCGGGTGACAAAACCCCTGTGACTGTCCCCAAACCAGCGGGTGGCAAACCCCTGTGACTGTCCCCAAGCAAGCAGGGACAAACCCCTGTTACTGTCCCCACAACCATGGGTGACAAAACCCTGTTACTGTCCCCAAGCAAGCAGGGACAAACCCCTGTGACTGTCCCCAAAGCAGGAGGTGACAAACCTCTGTGACTGTCCCCAAACCAGCGGGTGACAAACCCCCGTCACTGTTCCCAAACCAGCCGTGCCAAGCCTGTGCCAGCGGGTGCCAAACCTGTGTCATTGTCCCCAGAACAGCAGGGACAAACCTGTGCCAGCGGGTGCCAAACCCCTGTCACTGTCCCCAAACCTGCGGGAGGGGACAGAGCCACGTCCCCGTCCCCACAGCAGCGAGGACAAAGTGTCCCCGTGTGCCGGGGAGGGGACACAACCCCCGTGCCATTGTCCCCACACCGGCAGCACACAAAGCTGTGTCACCGTCCCCGTGACAACGGGGTGACGAGACAATGTCCTCACCCCCCTGTCCCCCCCTGCTGTGTCCCCCATCCTCTGGTGACACCCCCGGTGTCCCCAACCCCTCCGTGTCCCCTGTGTCCCCTCCAGGTCCTACCTGGCCCAGGCTCCGCTCAGGGGGGCTCTGCCTCATCTCGGCCGGGGGGGACGACACGGACAGGACACGGGGGGGAGGGGTTGGGGACACCGGGGGGGGTTGGGGACACTGGGGGGGGGGTTGGGGACACACACACACACGGGGGGGGGGGGTTGGGTTGGTGGCTGCACCTGGGGGGGGGGGAGGGGACAGTGAGGGGGAGGTCCTGGCCCTCCCCAAAATGTCCCCCCAAAATTTTGTAAAACCCCCCACCCAGCTCTCAAATCCCTACTGGGGAGCCCAGTTTACCCAGCAGGTTCATCCAGAGCCCCCCAGTTCATTCCCAGTTCGCCCAGTTGGATGCCAGCACCCCCAGTTCCACTCTGAGATGCCTCAACTGGATCCCAGTTCCTCCAAGTGCCCCAAATTGGTCACCAGTTAAACTCCAGCATCCCCCAGTGCTTCCCCCAACCCCATTCCACAGCCCCGAGCTGGGGCCCAGCTCCTCCTGAATCCCTCCCAGTCCCCCCAGTATCCCCCATTCCACCCCAAATCCTTCCCGGTCCCCCCAGTATCCCCCATTCCACCCCAAATCCCTCCCGGTCCCCCCAGTATCCCCCATTCCACCCCAAATCCCTCCCGGTCCCCCCAGTATCCCCCATTCCACCCCAAATCCCTCCCAGTCTCCCCAAATCCCATTCCAGCCCCCCCCAGTTGGATCCCAGTTCATCCCACAGCCCCTCCCATCCCTTCCCAGTGCCTCACAATGAGATCACAGCATTCCCCATTTCCCCCCTTCCAGTTCCCCCAAATCCCATCCCAGTCCTGCCCAGTTCCCCCCAGCCCTTTCCATTCCTCACTCAGCCCTCCCCAATCGCTGTATTCCCCCCCATCCCAACCCTCCCAGTCTCCCCAGTCCTCCCAGTCCCATCCCAGTCCCCCCAGTTGGATCCCAGCTCCCTCTCCATCCCCTCCCAGTCCCCCCAAACCCATCCCAGTTCCCCCAGTTGGACTCTAGCTCCTTCTCCATCCCCTCCCAGTCCCCCCCAATCCCCTCCCAATCCCATCCCAGTCCCCCCAGTTAGTTCCCAACCCTCTCTTCATCCCCTCCCAGTCCCCCCAGTCCCCCCAGTTGGATCCCAGTTCCCTCTCCATCCCCTTCCAGTCCCCCCAGCCTCCTCTCCATCCCCTCACAGTTCCCCCAGTCCCCCGAGTTGGATTCCAGTCCCCCCCAATCCCCTCCCAGTCCCCTGCGACGAGACCCCCGCATCTCCTATTCCCCCCCCAAACCCTCCCAGTCCCCCCCAGTTAGACCCCAGCCCCCCCATTTGGGTACCACCTCCCCCCCCATCCCCTCCCAGCCCTCCCAGTGCCCCCCAGTCCCTCCCAGTGCCCCCCAGTCCGGCCCCGCCGCTCCCCCCCCGCCCTGCAGCACCCGCTGCCGCTCGCAGAATACTAATAGGGCAGGCGGGCGGTGCGGCGGGCCGGCTGTCCGTCTGTCCGTCCGTCTGTCCCCGTGTCCCTGTCCCCGTGTCCTGCTGTCCCTGTCCCCCCCCACAGGGGGATATCGGGGTGTCCCAGCCCGCGAGGAAAGGGAAGGGGGGGTGGTTTGGGGGTGTTTTTGAGGGTGCTGTGGGTGGGTTTGGGGTGTTGTTGGGGTCTCTGGGTGTTTTTGAGGGTGCTGTGGATGGGTTTGGGGTGTCTGGGTGTTTTGCGGGTGTTTTTGAGGGTGCTGTGGGTGGGTTTGGGGTGTTGTTGGGGTGTCTGGGTGTTTTTGAGGGTGCTGTGGGTGGGTTTGGGGTGTTGTTGGGGTTGTTGTTGGGTGATCCGGGGTTTTAGGGGTGCTGGGGGCTGTCAGGAAGTGTTGGGGTGTCTGGGGGGGTTTTGGGGTGTATCAGTGCTAGCGTGGAGCGTCAGGGAGGTTTTGGGGTGTTGAGGGGCTCTGTGGATTGTTGGGGGTGGTTTTGGGGGTGCCAGGGAGCTGGGGTGGGGTATTGGGGGGCCTTGAGTTCTCTGGGGTCCATTGGGGTGTTGGGAGGTATCAGAGAGGTTTTTGGGGTGCTGGAGCATTCTGGGGGGGGGTCTCAGGGGATATTGGGGTGCCAGGGGAAGGAGCCCAAGGGGTGTTGGCTGCTCCCAGGGGGAGGTGGGTGTCCGGGGGGGGGGGTTTGGAGGGTCCTGAGGGGGTCTCGGGGTGTCGGGGGGGGGTGTTTGGGTTTCCCAGGGGTGTCCTGGGGGTGTGGGGGGGGTCTGGGAGGTCCCGGGGGGGTTGCTGTGGGTCCTGGGGGGTGTCAGGGAGCTGTGGGGGGGTCCGGGGGGGGTTGTTGAGGCTCTGTCAGGTTGTTGGGGGGGCTGGATGAGGCTCAGGGGTCCTGGGGGGGTCTGTGGGGGGACTGCCACGGTGTCGGAGCATTGAGGGGGGTCCTGGGGGATTGTGAGGAGCTCCCCGGGGGGGCTATGGGGGTCTCAAAGGAGAGCGGGGGGGGCTTTCGGTACCGGGTGGTCCCGGGGGGGTCTCTGGGGGGGGTCCAGCAGGGTTTCAGGGTGTTGAGGGGGGGTCCCGAGGGGGTCTGTGGGGAGGGGTCCGTGGGGAGGGGTCCGTGGGGAGGGGTCCCCGGCCGCCGCTCACCTCTCACTCTCCCCGCCGCATCCCCGCCGCTGCCGCCGCCGGTCACTGGGACACACCGGCCCGGCCCCGCCCCCTGCGGTACCGGCTCCGCCCCTCTCGGTACCGGCTCCTCCCCTCACGGTACCGGCTCCGCCCCTCCTGGTACCGGCTCCGCCCCTCCCGGTACCGACTCCGCCCCTCACGGTACCGACACCGCCCCTCACGGTACCGGCTCCGCCCCTCCCGGTACCGGCTCGGCCTCTCCTGGTACCGGCTCCACCCCTCACGGTACCGGCTCCGCCCTCTCGGTACCGACCCCACCCCTCTCGGTACCGGCTCCGCCCCTCACGGTACCGGCTCCGCCCCTCTCGGTGCCGGCTCCGCCCCTCACGGTACCGGCTCCGCCCCTCCCGGTACCGGCTCCGCCCCTCACGGTACCGGCTCCGCCCTCCCGGTACCGACCCCACCCCTCTCGGTACCGACCCCACCCCTCTCGGTACCGGCTCCGCCCCTCCCGGTACCGGCTCCGCCCCTCACGGTACCGGCTCCGCCCCTCCCGGTACCGGCTCCGCCCCTCACGGTACCGGCTCCGCCCCTCTCGGTACCGGCTCCGCCCCTCCCGGTACCGGCTCCGCCCCTCACGGTACCGGCTCCGCCCCTCTCGGTACCGGCTCCGCCCCTCCCGGTACCGGCTCCGCCCCTCCCGGTACCGGCTCCGCCCCTCACGGTACCGACCCCACTCCTCTCGGTATCAACCCCACCCCTCCCGGTACCGGCCCCACCCCTCTCGGTACCGGCCCCACCCCTCCTGGTACCGGCTCCGCCCTCCCGGTACCGCCCAGGGGGGCAGGACGGACCAACTCCCCCCCTTTAACACCCCCAGAGCCTCCCAGGCTCCCCCCAAAACCCCCCCGAGCCCCCCCAAACCCCATCAATGTCTCTAAATAGCCCCAAAAGCCCCCAACCCCCCCCGTTATCCCAAAGCCCCCTCATGCTCCCCCCAAAAACCTCTCAGCACCCCCAAATTCCCTCCAGTTATCCCCAGTTACACCCCAGCCCCCGCTGGACACTCTGGGGGAGTTATGGGGCAGCATTTGGGGTGTGGGGGCAGATTTTGGGGTCTGTGGGGCAGGAGGGGGGAGCCTGGGGGGCAGATATAGGGCAGGAGACCCCCCGAGGGGCAGCTCTAGGGGGGTTATGGTGGCCACAGGGACAGGGACACTTCAGGGGATGGCAACAGGGACAGGCGGCTGCCTCAGGCCAGGTGGCAGCTGGGGACAGGGACAGGTGAGGGGACTGGGACAGACACAGTTGGTGGCCCAGGTACAGGCAGTGGCACAGGGCCAGGTGGCGGCTTGGGGACAGGTGTGAGGACAGGGCCAGGTGGTGGCTTGGGGACAGGGACGGGGACAGGTGGCGGCTTGGGGACAGGGCCAAGCCACGCTCCGCTGCCCCCGCGGCCATGATCGCTAACGAACCCCGTTAATCACCTGTCCAGCAGCTGCTTCCAGTCCAGGGCCACGCTCGGGTGAGTGCGACAGCAGCGAGGAGGGAAAAGGGACACTCACCTTGGGGACAGGAGCGCTGCCATGACGGAGATCCTCGCGGTGGGGGGTGAGGGAAAGGGGGGACCCGCCGCCATGATGGGACCCTCAACGTGAGGGGAGAGGAATGAGGCAAGGCCTCCATGACCAGACCGCAGAGACCACCACTAGACAGCCCCTGTTCAGGCCCAGGGAGGTCTTGATGGAGATTTGTGGGTCCTGAGGGAGGTTTTGGGGGCTCCTGAGGGAGTTTTGGGGGGCCCTGAGGGAGTTTTGGGGGGCCCTGAGGGAGTTTTGGGGGTCCTGAGGGGTCTCCCCCACCTTCGTCCCCCGCTCCCCTCAGCGCTTTCCCGCCCTTTTCCTTCACGCGCGGCCGCTAGGGGGCGGTCGCTTACGGCGCATGCGCTCTGCCTCCATCCCCGCGCGCTCGCCTCTGATTGGCCGCGCCCTCAGCGAGGCTCCGCCCCCTGCCTCGTGCACGGGGCGGGAGGGCGTGGCCTATGGGGAAGGGGGCGTGGCCATGGGGGCCCCATAGAAACCTAAGGAGCCCTATGGAGACCTATAGCACCCTATAGAAATCTATAGCGGTCTATAGATCCCTATAGCACCCTATAGAGCCCTATAGCGCCCTATGGGGACCTATAGCACTCTATACAAATCTATAGCGGCTTATAGATCCCTATAGCACCCTATACAGATCTATAGCTGCCTATAAAGCCCTATAGCGCCCTATGGAGACCCCCAGTGCCCCATAGCACCCCCATACTGACTCCCACCCTCTCCATCAACTGCAATGCCCCACAGTGATCCCTGACCACCCCGATGATGATGTAATTAGCCACACTGATGATGTCACTGGTCATGTTGACACCTGCAGTGATGCCATTGGACAAGCCTATCCCGTTAATGATGTCATTGGACACACCCATCCTGTTGATGACGTCATTGGCCACGTCAGTTCTGCCACTGGCCACCCTGGGCCTGTCAATGACATCACCGACATCACCGGACACACCCATTTCATTGATAATGTCACAGGTCACACTAACGCTGTTGATGACGTCAGTGAGCGCACCAGTGATGTCAACGGCCACGCTGATGATGTCACTGGCCACATTGATGATGTCACTGGCCACACTGATGCCATCGATGATGTCACAAAGGTTGGGTGGAGGGGCCTTTTCCAGTGGGTGTTTCCCGTGGATGTATCCCAGGTGGGCACGTCCAGGTGAGTGTGTCCCAAGTGGGCGTGTCCCAGTTGTGGGCATGTCCAGGTGGGTGTGTCCCAGATGGGCGTGTCCAGGGCTGTGTCCAGGTGGGTGTGTCCAGGTGGGTATGTCCCACGTGGGCGTGTCCCAGGTGTGTGTCCCACATAGGTGTGTCCCAGGTAGGCGCGTCCATGGGGTGTGTCCAGGTGGGTGCGTCCTCGCTCAGTCCCGTGGGTGTGTCCCAGGTAGGCATGTCCAGGGGTGTGTCCAGGTGGGTGTGTCCCAGGTGGGCGTGTCCAGGGCTGTGTCCCAGGGGTGTCCAGGTGTGTATCCAGGTGTGTATTCAGGTGTGGGCGTGTCCCAGGTGTGTGTCCCAGGTGCATATCCAGGTGTGTGCGTGTTCCAGGGGTGTGTCCCAGGTGTGTATCCAGGTGTGGGCGTGTCCCAGGTGTGTGGCCAGGTGTGTCCAGGCTCAGTCCCGTGCCCTCAGCCGCAGGTAGCCGCCCCCGCTGGCCAATGCCAGGGCCCCTCCCAGCCCGGCCAGCACGGGGCAGTGCCCGGGGCGGCCACCACTGGCCCGGCCACCCCCGGCGGCAAAGAGCCCCGCCCCCAAGAGCGCGGCCAGCCCTGCGGGGACAGCACGGGGACACTCAGGGGACATGGGGGACACTCAGGGGACACATGGGGACAACAGGGGGACACTCAGGGGACACATGGGGACACTCAGGGGACACATGGGGACAACAGGGGGACACTCAGGGGACACATGGGGACACTCAGGGGACACATGGGGACAACAGGGGGACACTCAGGGGACACATGGAGACACTCAGAGGACACATGGGGACACATGGAGACACTCAGGGGACACACGGGGACAGTCAGGGGACATGGGGGACACTCAGGGGACAGCACGGGGACACTCAGGGGACACATGGGGACAGCACGGGGACAGCACGGGGACAGCATGGGGACAACAGAGGGACAGTCAGGGGACATGGGGGACACTCAGGGGACACATGGGGACACTCAGGGGAACTGTGGGGACACTCAGGGGACACATCGGGACAACAGGGGGAAAGTCAGGGGACATGGGGGACACTCAGGGGACACTCAGGGGACACTCAGGGGATATGGGGGACACATGGGGACACTCAGGGGACATGGGGGACACTCAGGGGACACTCAGGGGACACTCAGGGGACACAGGGGGACACTCAGGGGACACAGGGGGACACTCAGGGGACAGGGACATGGGAGGGGACACAGGGAGGACCCAGGAATTGAGGGGAGGGGGGATTTTCAGGGGGGGTTCTGAGGGACCCAGGGTGAGGAATGGAGGAGTCTGGGGGGGTCCCAGGGGGTTTTGGGGGTCCCAGAGGTGTCTGGGGGTTCAGAGGGTAGTTTTGGGGGACCCAGGGGAGTCTGGGGGGGTCCCAGAGGAGTTTGGGGGGCGTCCCAGAGGAGTTTGGGGGAGTCCCAGAGGATTGTGGGGGGTTCCAGGGTAGTTTGGGAAGGTCCCAGGGGGTTTTGAGGAGTCCCAGGGGGTTTTGGGGAGCCCCTTGTTGGGGTCCCAGGGGGTTTTGGGGTTTTGGGAAGCCCTATTTGGGGTCCCAGGGGGTTTTGGGGGGAGCCCAGGGGGTTTTGGGGAGCCCTATTTGGAGTCCCAGGGGGTTTGGGGGGTTCCCAGGGGGTTTTGGGAAGCCCTTTTTGGGGTCCCAGGGGGTTTTGGGGGGGGTCCCAGGGGGTTTTGGTGGGGTCCCAGGGGGTTTTGGGGAGCCGTTTTTGGGGGTCCCTGACCTGCCAGCAGTTGGGCAGCGGCCGAGGGCAGGAAGAGGCGCCCGCGGGGCCCCGCCAGGAGCTGCCAGAGGAAGAGGAGGAGGCCGAAGGCCGAGAGCAGCAGGGCGGCCACCATCAACCCCTGCACCCCCCGGAGCAGCGCTGGGGGGGGACAGAGACCCTCTGTGAGCCCCCCAAAACTGACCAGAGACCCCCAAAACTGAGCACAGACCCCAAAACTGAGCACAGACCCCAAAATTGAGCACAGATCCCAAAAACTGAGCACAGCCCCCAAAAATGAGCACAGACCCCCAAAACTGAGCACAGCCCCCAAAAACTGAGCAGAGACCCCCAAAGACTGAGCACAGACCCCAAAAACTGAGCAGAGACCCCCAAAAATGAGCACAGCCCCCAAAAATGAGCACAGACCCCAAAATTCCTCTGAACGCCCCCAGAGCCTTTGAACCCCCCCAGAATCCCCCAGAACATCCCAGCACCCCCCCATGGCCCCCAGGGACACCCCCAGGACCTCCCTGGACCCCCTGAACCTCCCCAGAACACCCACAGGACCCCCCCAAAGGACCCCCACCCAGCACCCCCCAGGACCTCCCCAAGACCCTCTAAACCCCTCTGAACTCCCCCAGGACCCCCCAGAACCCACCAGGACCCCCCCAGGACCCCCCCCCCGTGTTCCCCACTCACGGCTGAGCCCGAGGCTGCTGCACTCCCAGCCCTGGGAGCGATTTTGGGGGGCACAGTCGTACCAAAGGTTCAGCCCCTGCGAGTCCGGCAGCACCCACCAACCCTGGGGGGGCACGGGAGGGGTGTGGGACCCCCGCCCCGAACCCCCCAAATATCCCCCGGGACTCCCCAAAATCCTAAGACCCCCCAAAATATCCTCGGGGACACCTCCAGAATCCTGAGACGACCCCCAAAACTCTCCTTGGGACCACTCCAAAACCTCCTGGGACCCCCCAAAACACCCTTGGGATCCCCCAAACATCCTCTAGGACCCCCCAAACACCCCGCTGGGACCCCCCAAAACACCCCTAGGACATCCCCCGAATTCTGGGACCCCCTAAACACCCTTGGGATGCCCCCAAGAATCATCTGGGACCCATAAAATATCCCTGGGACCCCCCAAACACCACGTGGGACCCCCAAAAACACCCCTAGGTCACCCCTAGAATCCTGAGCCAGCCTCAGCAACCCGGGGAGGGAATGGAGGGGATGTGGGACCCCCCCAAAACACTCCTGGGACCCCCGGAAACAACTCTGGGACCCCCCCAAAACACCCCTAGGACATCCCCCAAATCCTGGGACCCCCCAAAACACCCTTGGGATCCCCCCAAGAATCATCTGGGACCCCTAAAATACCCCTGGGACCCCTAAAACATCCTTGGGACCCCCCAGACACTCCCTGGGACCCCCAAAACACCCCCGGGACCCCCCCCAGACACTCTGGGGTCACATTTTGGGATGGGGAGGGTCCCTTTATGGGGTCCCAGGGGGTCTCACCTTATCCAGGGTGGCGATGAAGAAGAGGAGGAGGACGAGGAGATGAAGGGCGGTGACGGCGGCCGGGAGGAAATTCATGGTGGGGCTGAGGGGTGTGGGGGGGGGTTCCGGGGGGGTCAGTGGGACCCATGGCACCCCCAAAACTCCTCCAAAATCCCCCCAAATCCCCCCAAAAAATCCTCCTCAATCCCCCCAGGCCCCCCCAAACCCCACAAACCTCCTCCAAGCCCCCGCAATCCACCCCCCAAAAAACCTTTTGAACCCCCTTGGAGCCCCCCATGTCCCCCCAAACTCCTCCAAATCCCCCCAAAATTCCCCCATAGATCCTCCTCGAACCCCCTTAGACCCCCCAAATCTCCCCAAAACTCCTCCAGCACCCCCAAAATCCCCCCCAAAAATCCTCCTGAACTCCCTTAGAGCCCCTCATGCCCCCCCACACCCTCCCAAAACTCCCCCAAACCTCCCCGAAATCCCCCCAAAAATTCCACTCGAACACCCTTACACCCCTCCAGCCCCCCCGTACCCCCCAAAACTCCCCCAAAATCCCCCCCAAAAATCCCCCAGCCCCCCCCCCAGACCCTGTTTTGGGGTTCCCGCGTGTCCGGCGGCTCCGCTCGCTCCGCTCCGGAGTGGGCGTGGCCTCCAAAATCCCGACCACGCCCCAAAGTGACCGCACCCACCCCACTGGCCACACCCCTAAAACGACCACACCCATCCCTGACCACGCCCACCCCCCCGCATCCCGGCTGCTGATTGGTCGATGGTTTTTGGCGTGGCCCCTGATTGGCTGAAAAGTTTGGCAGCCTCTGATTGGTTTGGGGATTTTTTGGGTTCCCCTCTCCCCCACATTCCCCGCCGTGCTGCACTCTGATTGGTCGAGAAGCAGAGGGGCGGGGTTTAAGGGTTAAAAACAGCCTCTGATTGGCTGTTGGCACCGAGGCCACGCCCTGTTTGTGATTGGCTACAAGCCCGAGCCCCGCCCAGCCTCTGATTGGTTGAGGGGGGGGGGGTGTGAAACCTGGATCACGTGACCAGTGCTCGGTTCCACCCCCTTTCCAGTGTCACGTGGCTGCTGCCGGGCCCCGCCCCCGGCAACGGCTCCATGGCAACGGGGGAGTCACGTGACCACGGTGAGAGGGGAAATTTGGGGGCCCTGGGGGGGGGGGAAATTGGGGGTGTGGGAGATTTTGGGGGCTGGGACCCCATTTCGGGCATTTTGGGTGGGTGGGGAGGACCCTTGGAGAGGAATTCCACGGGGAAAAAAAAAAAAAAAAATCTTTTTTTTGGGGGTTGGGGGTTAATTGGGGGGGGAATTGGGGGGCTGGGATGGAATTTGGGGGGGTCTTGGAGGGCTGGGATGGAATTTCGGGGGGAATTGGGGAGGTGAGGGGGGATTTGGGGGAATCTGTGGGGGTCTGAGAGGGGGGCTGGGGGGCGTGTAGGGGTAATTTTGGGGGCTGAGGAAATAATTTGGGGTCACCTGAAGGTTTGGGGGGGTTGGGGGGAAGAGGAGGAGGAAGAGGAGGGGGAGGAGGAGGAAGAGGAGGGGGAGGGGACAGGGTTGCCCCTTTCTGTTGCCACCAACAAAGCGGTGCCAGCACTGGGAGGAGCCGCGGGCCCACGAGGGGACACGGGAGGGGACAGTGGGGCCCTGGACCCATGGGGGGGGTCCAGCACCCATGGGTGGGCTTGGGGGGGGGTCCCGGACCCATAGATGGGCGTCCCAGTGCCCCAAACCCCCCATAGATGGACAGGGCCCGGCTCAGGGTGGAGGCGCTGGAGGATCAACTGCAGAGGGTGAGACCCCCCGGGACAGGGGTGGGGGGCTCAGAGCCATGGGTGGGGGTCCCAAATCCATGGGTGGGGGGCTCAGAGCCATGGGTGGGTCCCAAATCCATGGGTGGGGGTCCCAAATCCATGGGTGAGGGTCCCAGACCCACGGGTGGGGGTCTTGGGGATATGGGGGGAGTCCCAGACCCATTTTGGGGGGTCCCTGACCCATTTTGAGGGATCTGTGACCCATTTTTTGGGGGTCCCACAGGCGGGGGCGGCTCTGGGGGGGTCCCTGAGGGTCCCTGACCCATTTTTTGGGGGTCCCACAGGCGGGGGCGGCTCTGGGGGGGTCCCTGAGGGTCCTGCCCCGCCTGCGCCGGGAACTCGAGGGGCTGCGGGGGGAGCGGCGGCGGCTGCGGCGCCTCCTGAGGCGGCGGCTCCAGGTGAGAGACCCCCCCAAAATCCAGGTGAGACCCCCCCCCAAAATCCAGGTGAGACCCCCCCCCAAAATCCAGGTGAGAACCCCCCCAAAATCCAGGTGAGACCCCCCAAAATCCAGGTGAGACCCCCCAAAATCCAGGTGAGACCCCCCCCCAAAATCCAGGTGAGACCCCCCCCCAAAATCCAGGTGAGAGACCCCCCAAATCCAGGTGAGACCCCCCCCAAAATCCAGGTGAGAGACCCCCCAAAATCCAGGTGAGATCCCCCCCCCAAAATCCAGGTGAGAGACCCCCCAAAATCCAGGTGAGAGACCCCCCCAAAATCCAGGTGAGAGACCCCCCCAAAATCCAGGGGTGACACCCCCAGACTCCCTTGGATGGGACGGAAGGATCTGATTGGCCAGGAGAGGGATTTCCCGCTGATGACATCATCAGGATGGAAGGCTCTGATTGGTTGAACAAGAGGGGGATCCCGAGGTGACAGAGAACTCTGATTGGCTGAGGGATGGATCCCGGGCTGACGGAGGGCTCTGATTGGCTGGGGATCATCCTGGGGTGACGGAGGGCTCTGATTGGCTGGGGGGGGGAAATTCCAGGCTGACCAAGGGCTCTGATTGGCTGGGAAGCGGATCCCAGGCTGACAGAGTTCTGTGATTGGCTGGGCGGTGGAGCCCAGGCTGACAGAGCTCTCTGATTGGCTGGGGAGTGGATCCCAGGCTGAGCAAGGGCTCTGATTGGCTGGGGAGTGGATCCCAGGCTGACAGAGAGCTCTGATTGGCTGGGGGATGGATCCCAGGCTGACAGAGAGCTCTGATTGGCTGGGGAGTGGATCCCAGGCTGACCAAGGGCTCTGATTGGCTGGGGAGTGAATCCCGGGCTGACAGAGCTCTCTGATTGGCTGGGGAGTGGATCCCAGGCTGACCAAGGGCTCTGATTGGCTGCAGGAGCTGGAGGAGACCCAGCGGGAGATCGAGGCCGAGCTGGAGCGAGCAGCGACGGCCCAGAGTGACAGGTGGGGGGTCCCAAAATCACTGACACCCCCAAAATCCCCCTGGACACCCCCAAAACCCCACTGACGCCCCAACTCCCCCCCCCGACAACCCCAACCCCCCCCCGGAACCCCAATTTCACCCCCAAACCCCCCCCCCAAAAAAAACCCTGATACCCCTAAACCTGACACCCCAAATCTCGACGCTCCCAAAACCCCAATGACACCCCAGAACCCCAATTCCCACCCCAAAACTCCCCCAAACAAACCCCAATACCCCTAAACCCGACACCCCCAAATCTCTCCACCCCCAAAACCCCCTGACCTCCCCTTGACACCCCAAAACCCCCCCAGAACCCCAATTCCCACCCAAACAAACCCCAATACCCTGAAACCTGACACCCCCAAATCTCTCCACCCCAAAATCCCCCCGAAAAAAAACCCTGATACCCCCAAACCCGGCACCCCAAATCCTGACGCTCCCAAAACCCCAATGACACCCAGAACCCCAATTCCCACCCCAAAACTCCCCCAAAAAACCCCAATACCCCTAAACCCGACACCCCCAAATCCTGACGCTCCCAAAACCCTAAGGACACTCCAGAACACCAATTCCCACCCCCCCCCCAAAACCCCCCCGATCCCCTAAACCCGACACCCCAAATCTCTCCACCCCCAAAACCCCCTGACCTCCCCTTGACACCCCAAAACCCCTCCAGAACCCCAATTCCCACCCTAAAACTCCCCCAAAAATCCCCCGGTACCCCTAAACCCGACACCCCCAAATCTCGATGCCCCTAAAACCCCTTGGACACCCCCAAACCCCCAATGACACCCCCAAACCTCAAATCCCCCCCATAACCCCCCCAATAAACCCCCGATACCCCGACACCCCTAAATCTCTCCACCCCCAAACCTCCCCCTCAACCTCCCCAAAACCTTTGACCCCCCCCCTAAATCCTCGGGTAGCCCCAAACCCCCCAAGGTCGCTCCGGTGTCCCGGGGGTCGCGGGGGTCCCGGTGGGCTCAGGACGAGCCCGAGCGGGAGCGGGGCCGGCGCCGGGAGCAGCAGCGGCGCCTGCGGAGATTCCTGGAGGCCAAGGAGAGAGTCAGGACCTGCCCAGGTACCCGGGGGGCATCTAGGGGTACCTGGGGGGCATCTAGGGGTACCTGGGGGGCATCTAGGGGTACCTGGGGGGACCTGGAGGGCATCTGGGGGGCACCTGGGGGGCACCTGGGGGTAGCCGGGGGCATCTAGAGCGTACCTGGGGGGACCTGGGGGTAGCTGGGGGGCACCTGGGGGGTACCTGGGGGTAGCTGGGGGGCATCTGGGGGTACCCGGCTGCATCTGGGGGGCACCTGGGGGGTATCTAGGGGTACCTGGGGGGCACCTGAGGGTATCCCGGGGCATCTAGAGGGTACCTGGGGGGTACCCGGGGGCATCTGGGGGGTACCTGGGGGAACCTGGGGGGCACCTGGGGGAACTAGAGGGCATCTGGAGGACACCTGGGGGAACCTGGAGGGCACCTAGGGGTACCTGGGGGACATCTGGGGGTACCTGGGGGGCATCTGGGGGTGTCTTGAGGGGCGTTTGGGGGTTCCTGGGTGTGCTGAGTTGGGGTATTGGGGGTCTCTGTGTGCCCTGGGTTGGGGTATTGGGGTCCCTGAATGCCTTGAGGGAAGTTTGGGGGTCCCTGGGTTGGAGATTTGGGGGTCTCTGGGTGCCTTGAGGGAGGATTTTGGGGGTCCCTGGGTGCCCCCTCAGACCCGGTTCATGTCTCCCCTGCACCGTGTCCCCCCAGCACGGCCCCGCCTGAAGCCCCGGGACCCCCCAGAAACCCCCGGGGACCCCCCTGAGGAGACGGGGGAGGGGCTGGAGCCCCCCAAAAATGAGGATGAGGAGGAGGAGGAGACCTGGATGGACGGTGAGGGGGGTCCCAGGGTGGGTTTGGGGGTGCTGGGGGATGTTTGGGGGTGCATTGGGGGGGGTCCCAGGGTGGGTTTGGGGGTGCTAGGGGATGTTTGGGGGTGCATTGGGGGGGGTCCCAGGGTGGGTTTGGGGGTGCTAGGGGATGTTTGGGGGTGCATTGGGGGGTCCCAGTTTGGGTTTGGGGGTGCTGGGGATGTTTGGGGGTGCATTGGGGGGTCCCAGTTTGGGTTTGGGGGTGCTGGGGGATGTTTGGGGGTGCATTGGGGGGTCCCAGGGTGGGTTTGGGGATGCTGGGGATGTTTGGGGGTGCATTGGAGGGTCCCATGCTGATATTTTGGGTGCAGGGGGGGTGCCATGGTGATTTTTGGGGTTCGGGGGGGGTGCCATGGTGATTTTTGGGGTGCAGGGGAGCTCAAGGGGGGGTCCCATGCTGGTTTTTGGGGTGCAGGGGAGGCTCAGGCCTTCTCCCAGTTCCTGCTGCTGACGGAGCAGCACCGGGAGCTTCAGGAGCTGCAGCAGCACCTGGAGCAGGTGGGACCCCCAAAATCCCCTCCAGACCCCCCAAAATCCTCAAAAAAAACCCTAAAACCCCCTTGGACCCAAAATATTCCCCCCAGTTCCCCCAATTCCTCCCCTCACGGACCCCCAAAACCCCTCCAGACCCCCAAAAATCCCCTCCAGACACCCCAAAAATCCCCCCAAACCCCCAAAAATCCTCTCCAGACACCCCAAAATCCCCCCAAAATCCCCTTAGAACCCAAATATCCTCCCTAGTTCCCCCAAGTCCGCCCCTCAGGGACCCCCAAAACCCCTCGAGACCCACAAAATCCCCTTGGAACCCAAATATCCCCCCCCAGTTCCCCCAATTCCTCCCCTCAAGGACCCCCAAAACCCCTCCAGACCCCCAAAAATCCCCTCCAGACCCCCCAAAAATCCCATCCAGACCCCCAAAATCCGCTTGGAACCCAAATATCCCCCCCGTTTCCCCAATTCCTCCAGTTAGGGACCCCCAAAACCCCTCCAGACCCCCCTCAAAGCCCCCCAAATCCCCCCAAACCGCCCCCCCCAGCTTCGGGCAGAGGTGGCAGCAGCAGAGACCCCCGAGGAGCCGGGGGGACCCCCGGGGGACCCCGAATTTGAGATCCAGGAGCTGCGGGAGCAGGAAAGGCAGGGGAGGGAGGAGCTGGAGGAGCTGCGGGCAGGTAGGGGAGGGGGGGAACCCAAATTTGGGGGGTGGAGCGAGATTTTTGGGGGGGCACAGAGGTTTGAGGCATTGAAAGGGTTAATTGGGGTCTTTGGGAGGCAATTTGGGGTCTGGGGGTGGCAATTTGGGTCCTGCAGGGGTATTTTGAGAGTTTATTTGGGGTTTTGGGGGGTCCTGAGGGGCAGTTAAGGGTCTGGGGGTGGAATTTGGGGTCTGGGGGCGTGATTTGGGGTCTGGAGGAGCAATTTCGGGTCCTGCAGGGGTATTTGAGGGGGCTATTAAGGGTTTATTTGGGGTTTGGGGGGTCCTGAGGGGTAATTAAGGGCCTGGGGGGGGGGCAATTTGGGGTCGAGTGGGGCAATTTGGGGTCCTGCAGGGCTATTTTGAGGGTTTATTTGGGGTTTGGGGGGGTCCTGAGGGGCAGTTATGGGTCTGGGGGCTGCAATTTGGGGCTTGGGGGGGGTCTGTGAGTCTGGGGGGCACACCCAGATTTTGGGGTACCCCCTGATTTTTTGGGGGGTCCTCCCCACCCAGGGCTGGCAGCGCTGCTGGCCCAGCTGGAGGAGGGACAGGGGGACCCCGACCCCACCCAGGACCCCCCTTGGGACCCCCCAGGGGATCCCCCCGAAAATTCCGACCCCCTGTGGGAGCAGCTCCGGCTCCTGGAAATTGGGGTGACCCGGCTGCTGCTGCGGGGGGGGGACCCCCAAAAACCGGTGAGGGGCAACTGGGAGCACTGGGGGGGCAACTGGGAGCACTGGGGGGGGCAACTGGGTGAAGTTTGGGGGGGCGAATTTTGGGTTTGGCAGGGGGAGAATTTGGGGGAGGGTCCCTGTGGTGGGAACTGGGGGTGCTGGAGGGTGGAAATGGGGGATTGGGGAGATTTGGGGGTTTTGGGGGTCCCCCCCTTCCCTCACTGTCCCCCCTCTCCAGGTCCTGGCAGGGAATGATTCCATGAGGGGTCGACCCCCCCCTCCACGCCCCCCCAGCCCCAGGTGAGACCCCCAGGACCCCCCAGCCCACCCTGGCAGTGAGGGGGGGGTTCCCCCCAAATGTCACAGCACCCCCACATCCCCCCAGGGAGGACCCCACAGAGGAGGAGGAGGAGGAGGAGGAGAGACCCCTGAGCCCCGGCGAGCTGAGGGAGAGGGTCCTGAGAGAGGTGGGGGGACAGGGGTGGGGTCCTGGGACCCATGGGTGGGGGTCTCAGATCCATGGGTGGGGTCCTGGGACCCATGGGTGGGGGTCCCAAACTCATGGGAGTGGTCCTGGAGCCATGGGTGGGGGTCCTAGACTCATGGGTGGGGGTCTCAGACCCACGAGTGGGGGTCCCAAACTCATGGGGGTGGTCCCTGATCCATGGGTGGGGGTTCCAGACCCACGGGTGGGGGTCCCTAATCCATGGGTGGGGGTCCCGGACCCACGGGGGTGGTCCCGGACCCACGGGTGGGGGTCCCAAAATCATGGGGGTGGTCCCTGATCCTTGGGTGGGGGTTCCAGATCCATGGGTGGGGGTCCCAAACTCACGGGGGTGGTCCCAGACCCACGGGTGGGGGTCCCGGACCCACGGGTGGGGGTCCTGAACACCTGAGCCCCCCACCCCCTAAATCCCCTCCTCCCACAGGTGCTGAGCCGCGAGGGACCCCTCCCCACCCCCCGGCTGGATTTGGGGGGGGTCCCGAGACCCCCCTGAACCCTGAGCCCCCCTCCCCCCCCTCCCCACCGGACGTCGGGGTCCCCCCCCCGTGTTCCTGCCCCCCCCACCCCGTTCCCATGGAAACCAAGTAAATATTTGGGGCGGTCGCGGTCGCGTTGCTACCGGCAACGGCCAAAACTTCCCAAAACAGCCCAAAACGGCCCAAAACGGCCCAAAATGCCCCAAACGCGCCACGGGGGGAGGGGGAAGTGGGGGGAGGGGTGGGGGCGCCGCCCTTTGTCCCCCGTGTCACCCACCCACGGGCTGGGGGCACACGTGAGTGCCCCTCCCCCCACCCCGAGGATACCCCAGGGACCCCCCCAGAGCCCCCCCCGGCGTGACGTCACTCTCCGGGACCCCCTGACGTCACACCCCCCTCGGCCACGCCCCGGTGGGCACCGCCCGGAGTGACACGGCTGGGACCGGACAGGCGGAGGGACCCGAACCTGGACCCGGGGGGAGCCGAACCCCAGCGGAAACACCCGAACTGCCTGAGGGGACCCGAACCGCCCGGCGGGAGCCGAACCGGGGAGACCCGAACCTGAGCGGAAACACCCGAACTGCCTGAGGGCACACGAACCGCCCGGCGGGAGCCGAACCGGGGAGACCCGAACCGTTCTGAAACACCCGAACCGGGAGAGTCCCGCTCCAAGGGACCCGAACCCGCCCGGGAGGAACCGAACGTGAACCCGAAGCGCTCCGGAGGGACCCGAATCTACCCGAGGGGACTCGGACCCGCCTGAGAGGAGCCGAACCGCTCCAGACAGACCCGTACCGGGAGCGCCCCGCGCGAAGGGACCCGAGCCCGCCCGGAGGGGACCCGAACCGGGACCGTCCCGTCCGGAAGGACCCGAACCCAGCCCAAAAAAGTCCCCAACTCCTCCGGAACAACCCGAACCCACTCGGGTGAGTGCCGGGACCCACCCTGGGGTCTTGAGGGGGAAGGGGAGGTGACACAACGTGGGGGGGATCCTGGGGTGCCCCTCCCCCGGATTTTGGGGTCTCCTGTGCCCCTCTGGGGTCCCCCCCGGATGCCGGGACCCCCCGCCCATCCCCAAATCACCCACAGGATGCAGCCAGCGCCCGCCTGGGGCGGGGCGACCCCAGGATGGAGGGGGGGGGGGAGGAAGGAGATTCTCCAAGGCCTTATATGGGCACAGCCCTGACCGCCCCCACCCCCAGCACGGCCGGGACCCCCCAGACCCCCGGGGAGAACCCCAGAATTCCGGGGATCCCCTCAAAGCAGGGAATCCCCCTGCCCCACCCCTCAACTGCCTTCATTTCCATCCAGCCCGCCCCAAAAACTGATACCCCTCCCCACCCTCTGCAGCCCCCCCATACCCCCAGTATCCCCCAGTGCCAAAATCTCCAGCTGCTCCCCAGTCCTTAATTCCACCCCCCAGTCTGCCCAGTCCTCCACACCCCAAATCCCACTGATGCTTCCCAAATCCCACTGATAACCCCAATACCCCCCTGAGCCCCCATCTCTCCACAGCCCCCAGGATGCCCCTGTTCCCTCTCTGCTGTGTCCCAGCCCCTCGATACCCCCTGAGGGTAAAAATGTACCCCTGGTACCCCCTCAAATATCCCTGGCAACCCCCAGCCTCAATACCCCCAATTCCCCTAATTCCCACCCAGCACCCCAAGACCCCCTCAAAACCCTCAGAGTGTAAACCTGAGGGTAAAAATGTACCCCTGGTACCCCCCCCCAAATATCCCTGGCACCCCTCCAACCTCAATACCTCCAATACCTGATACCCACCCAGCACCCCAAGATCCCCTCAAAACCCCCCAAGGTGTAAACCCGGGGGTAAAAATGTATCCCTGGTAGCCCCCCAGTATCCCTGGCAGCCCCCAACCCCATTAACCTCCAATATCTGATACCCACCCAGCACCCCAAGACCCCCCAGGACCCCCAATATCGCTGCCCCCCATCTCTCCACAGCCCCCGGGATGCCCCTGTTCCCTCTCTGCTGTGTCCCAGCCCCTCAAAACTCCCGAGGTGTAAACCTGAGGGTAAAAATGTACCCCCCCAATATCCCTGGCACCCCCCAGCCTTAATACCCCTGACGCCATTAACCTCCCAATATCCCTGGCACCCCCCAACCCCATTAACCTCCAATACCCTGATACCCACCCGGCACCCCAAGACTCCCCAAGACCCCCTCAACACCCCCAATATCGCTGCCCCCCATCTCTCCACAGCCCCCAGGATGCCCCCTCCGTGCCGCCTGCCGTCCCCTCTCCGCTGCATCCAGGCCCTCAGTGCCCTCCTGGCCCTGGCACTGGCAGCGGCCCCTGGCTACTGGAACCCGGGCGAGGGCGACGGCTGCTTGTCCGCCTGGGCCCTGTCCTTCGTCTTCACCCTCCTCCTCCTCCTCAACGACGCCTTCCGCCGCCCACCGCCCCGCCGCGACCTCCCGCTGGCCCTGGCCACCGCCGCCGCCATGGCTTGTGCCACCGCCACCGTGCTGTGGCCGCTGGGTCACCTGCGAGGACACGAGGGTGGCCAGGGCCGCCCCCGCGCCCTCCGCGCCGCCGCCACGGCCGCCTCGGCCATCGCCACGCTGGCCTACGCCGCCGAGGTGACCCGCGACCGGGCCCGGCCCGGAGAGGCCGCCCCGTACCTGGCCACCCCCTCGGGGTTGCTCAAGGTGGTCGAAGCCTTCCTGGCCCTCCTCCTCCTCGGGCTGTCGGCCGAGCTGGGCGCGGCGTCGGGCGCCGCGGCCTTGCGCTGGTGCCTGGGCATTTTCTGCGTGTCCTTCGTGCTGGGGGTGCTGCTGGTCGGGGGGTGCCTGCTGGGCTGGGGGTGGTGCGGGTGGATGAGGGACCCCGAGGGGCTGCGCTGGGGGCTGGGGGTCTACGCTGGGCTGGGGGTGGTGGCCTACGGGGCGGCCACGGTGCTGTGGGCCCTGTACAGCTTCTCGGACGACATGGGGGGCCACTCACGGAGACCCTACGGTTGCTCCGCCACGTGCCCCTGGGACAGGAAGGTGCTGGTGGCCGTGCTCAGCGGCCTCAATTTGGTGGCGTTCGGGGTGGATTTGGGGCAGACCGGGAGGTTGGTGCTGTTGAGGGCGTGAGGGGGCACGTGAGGGCGAGTGGGGGGGATCATGGGGGGAGTCAGAACCTTAATGGGGGTCTGGGGTCTCCCACAGGTTGGGATCAGGGCCTTTATGGGGGTCTGGGTTGCTTCCTGGGGTGGGATCAAGCTCCCAGAGGGGTCCTGGATGCTCTATGGGGCAGGATTGGGATCCTAAGAGGGGTCTGGGGTCCTGTCCTGGCAGGTGTTTGGATCCTAATGGGGGTCTGGGTTGCTTCCTGGGGTGGGATCAAGCTCCCAAAAGGGTCCTGGATGCTCTATGGGGCAGGATTGGGATCCTAAGAGGGGTCTGCATGGCTCCCTGAAGGGGTGTGGGACCCTAGCTGGGGTCTGGTGTCCCCTCACACAGTGAGACCAAGCTCCTAATTGGAATCCTGGATCTTCTGTAGGGCAGGATTGAGCCCCTAATGGGAGCCTGGGGATCACCCCACGGTGGGATTTGGATGCTAATGGAGGCCTGGGGTCCATCCTTAGGGCGGGATCAAGCCTCTAATGCGAGTCTTGGGTCATCTGTAGGGCAGAATCTGGCTCTTATCAGGGTCAGAGTCCACCCAGGAGGGATACTGGGATCCTAACGGGGGTCTGGGGCTTCCTCTGGGGTGGGCTCAGGACCCCAGATCAGGGCCCTTATGGGGTCTGGACTCACCCAGCAAAGGATTTGGACACCAGTAGTGGTCACACCCAGGATGGGTTCAGGTGCCTAAATGTCTCCTGGATCCTCTATGAGGCAGGATCTGGCACCTTGGAATGGGATCAAGTGCCTGAAAGATCCCTCCTGATGGGATTTTGGGATCAAGTGCCTGAAAGATCTCTCCTGATGGGATTTTGGGATCATAAGGGAGGGTCTTGGGGAGGGGGACACCGCTGAGGCCTTAATTTGGGGGTGTTTGGGTGGGGTGCAATGTCATTAAAGGGACATTTCTGCTTCTTAATGAGCTGCTGAGTGTCTGTGAGGGGGCATGGTGGGGGGTGGAGAGTGGGGGGAAATGTAAGAGGAGAAAAGGCAGGAACTGTGAGGGGTAAAGGGCGGGACCTGTGAGGAGAGAGAAGGACGGGAAACGTGAGGGGGGGAAAGGACGGAAACCGTGAGGGGACAAAAAGGGCGGGAACCGTGAGGGGAGAAAAGGACGGGAACTGTGAGGGGACAAAAAGGGCGGGAAACGTGAGGGGACAAAAAGGGCGGGAACCGTGAAGGGACAAAAAGGCCGGGAAAACGTGAGAGGAGAAAATGGCGGAACCATGAGGGGAGAGAACGACGGGAACCGTGAGGGGACAAAAAAGACGAGAAATGTGAGGGGGCAAAAAGGGCGGGAACCGTGAAGGGACAAAAAGGACGGGAAAACATGAGGGGCGAAAATGGTGTACCCACGAGGGAAGAAAATGGCGGAACTATGAGGGGAGAAAATGGCGGGAAAGGACGGGAAGCGTGAGGGGACAAAAAGTGCGGGAAACGTGAGGGGAGAAAAGGGCGGGAAAACGTGAAGGGAGAAAAGGGCGGGGAAACGTGAGGGGAGAAAATGGCGGAACCATGAGGGGAGGAGAAGGCAAGAACCACGAGTGGAAAACGAACCGGGAAACACGAAGGGAAAAGAGAAGAAAACGTGAAGTGAAAAAGGTAGGAAATGTCCTCTCCAATTCCTCAGGTGCCCCCTCCCCAAAATGAAGCACAGACTCGGGGGGATTGCTCAGATATTTTATTTTAGGGGGGCTCATGGGGCCTTTGTCACCCACACCCTTTTCTTCCTCACCGCCATGGGCTCCTGGCTGTGGAGGATGGTGCTGGAGGGGACAAAAATAGAGGTTTTTCACCCCAAAAATAAGGGAGAACCCCTCAAATACGACCACCCCAAAAATCCATCCCCTCCCCAATTAAACACCTCTGCCATTAAATACCTCCTAATTAAACTTCCCGAATTCAAAACCCCCAAATGTAGCTTCAGAGATCACCAGTTAACTCTTTCAATTAAACACTCCCTAATTAACACCCCCAGTTAGACCCCAAATTTAATATCTCCTTTAACCCTCCCAATTAAACCCACCAATTAAAACGCCAAATTAATCCCCCCCAATTAAAAACACCTCAATTAAACCCCCTAATTAAACCCAAATAAAGACCTATTTAACCCCCCCTCAATTAAAACCTCCCCAATTAATCCTCCAAATTAAACCCCCCAATTAAAGACACCCCAAATAAACTTCCCAATCAAACCCCCTAATTAAAACCACTTTAATTAATTAACCCCCCCACCTAATTAAACCCCTAACCTCACCATTCTGTGTCACCATCACTGGGGCACTGTGGAAAGGAAATAAATACGTTGAGGGGAGAGAAATGTGCCCAAAAATTAAATTTTTTTTTTTTTCTTTTTGTGGGGGATCACAGACTCCCTCCCCCAAAATTTTGGGGACCCCCTCAAATCTTGAGGAGCTCCCTCAGATTTTGGGGGGCTCCTTTTCCCCCACTTTTTATTTTCTCCCTCAATTTTTGGGAGCCCTGATTTTTGGGGAACCCCGATTTTCGTGGACCCCCGATTTTTTGAAACTCTCGATTTTTAAGGACCCCCAATTTTTGAGAACTCTCGATTTTTTGGGAGCCCCGATTTTTGGGGAGCCCCGATTTTTTGAAACCCCCGATTTTTGGGAACCCCCACTTTTTTGAAACCCCCGATTTTTGGGGACCCCAATTTTTTGAAACCCCCGATTTTTGAGAACTCTCGATTTTTCGAAACCCCCGATTTTTTGGGAACCCCAATTTTTTGAAACCCCCGATTTTTGGAGAGCCCCGATTTTTAGGGAGCTCCGATTTTTGAAGACCCCCGATTTTTTGAAACTCCCGATTTTTGGGGACCCCCGATTTTTTGAAACTCTCGATTTTTAAGGACCCCCAATTTTTGAGAACTCTCGATTTTTTGGTGACCCCCGATTTTTTGAAACCCCCGATTTTTAAGGACCCCCGATTTTTGAGAACTCTCGATTTTTGGTGACCCCCGATTTTTGAGGACTCCCCATTTTTGGGGCCCCTCGGTTTTCTGAAACCCCTGATTTTTGGAGACCCCCGATTTTTCGAAACCCCCGAGTTTTGAGAACTCTCGATTTTTTGAAACCCCCGATTTTTTCGAAACCCCCGATTTTTGAGAACTCTCGATTTTTGAGGACCCCCAATTTTTTAAAACCCCCGATTTTCTGAGACCCCGGATATTTTAAAACCCCCGCTTTTCTGAAACCCCCGATTTTTTGGGACCCCCTATTTTCTGAAACCCCCGATTTTTTGGGACCCCCTATTTCCTGAAACCCCCGATTTTTGGGGACCCCCTATTTCCCGATCCCCCCTATTTCCCGAGCCCCCCTATTTCCCGATCCCCCCGATTTTTGGGGCGCTCACCCCGAATCTCCAGGCGGCACTCGGTGAGCGCCTCCCCCAGCTCATTGACGGCCCTGCAGGTGTAGGTGCCGCCATCGAAGGGGCCCGGCTTGCGGATCAGGAGGGTCAGGACCCCCTGGCTGTGCCTGGCCAGGAATTTGGGGTCTTCTCCGATGGCCACCTGGTTCTTCATCCACACCACCTTAGGCTGCCGGCGGCGCACCTGGTCAGGTGAGCCGCAAAAACAACCCCAAAACCACCCCCAAAATAACCTAAAAATACCCCCAAAAATACCCCGAGAACATCCCCGAAGCACCCTAAAAATACCCCAAAAGCACCCCGAGAACGTCCCCAAAACCACCCCAAAAATACCCCGAGAACATCCCCAAAAATCCCCCCAAAAATCCCCCAAAACCACCCCAAAAATACCCCGAGAACATCCCCAAAAATACCCCCAAAACCACCCCAAAAATACCCCGAGAACATACCCAAAAACACTCCAAAAATACCCCCAAAACACCCCGAGAGCATCCCCAAAAACACCCCCAAAACACCCTAAAAATACCCCAAAAATACCCCGAGAACATCCCCAAAAACACCCCAAAAATACCCTAAAAATACCCCAAAAATGTCCCCCAAAACATCCCCAAAAATACTCCCCAAAACCCCACAAAAATACCCCAGGACCCCAAATCTCCACCCCAAAACCCACCCAGGACCCCAAATCTTCCCCATAACCCCCTAAATTTGGGTCAGGGGTTCCCCAAACCCCACCCAGGACCCCAAATCTCCACCCAAAACTCCCTCAGGACCCCAAATCTCCACCCCAAACCCCCCCAGGACCCCAAATCTCCCTCAGGACCCCAAATCTTCACCCAAACCCCACCCAGGACCCCAAAACTTCACCCAAACCCCCCCCAGGACCCCAAATCTCCCTCAGGACCCCAAATCTTCACCCAAACCCCACCCAGGACCCCAAAACTTCACCCAAAACCCACCCAGGACCCCAAACCTTTCCCCAAACCCCCTAAATTTGGGTCAGGGGTACCCCAAACCCCACCCAGGACCCCAAATCTCCACCCAAAACTCCCTCAGGACCCCAAATCTCCACCCAAAACTCCCTCAGGACCCCAAATCTTCACCCAAAACCCACCCAGGACCCCAAATCTTCACCCAAACCCCACCCAGGACCCCAAATCTTCATTCAAAACCCCACCCAGGACCCCAAATCTCCACCCAAAACCCACCCAGGACCCCAAATTTTCACCCAAAACCCCCATTTTTTGGGGCCCCACACCATCAAGGGCACCCCAAACCCCACCCAGGACCCCAAATCTTCATTCAAAACCCCACCCAGGACCCCAAATCTCCACCCAAAACCCCACCCAGGACCCCAAATCTCCCCCCAAACCCCCTAAATTCGAGTCAGGGGTACCCCAAACCCCACCCAAAACTCCCTCAGGACCCCAAAACCCCCTAAATTTGGGTCGGGGGTACCCCAAACCCCACCCAGGACCCCAAATCTCCACCCAAACCCCACCCAGGACCCCAAATCTCCACCCAAAACCCACCCAGGACCCCAAATCTCCACCCAAAACCCACCCAGGACCCCAAATTTTCACCCAAACCCCACCCAGGACCCCAAATCTTCACCCAAAACCCCACCCAGGACCCCAAATCTTCACCCAAAACTCCCTCAGGACCCAAAATCTCCACGCAGGACCCCATTTTTTTGGGGTGAACACCATCTGGGGTTCCCCAAACCCCACCCAGGACCCCAAATCTCCACCCAAAACCCACCCAGGACCCCAAATTTTCACCCAAACCCCACCCAGGACCCCAAATCTTCACCCAAAAACCCACCCAGGACCCCAAATCTCCATCCAAAACCCACCCAGGACCCCAAATCTCCACCCTAAAACCCACCCAGGACCCCAAATTTTCACCCAAAACCCCCATTTTTTGGGGCCCCACACCATCAAGGGCCCCCCAAACCCCACCCAGGACCCCAAATCTCCACCCAAAACCCCCCCAGGACCCCAAATCTCCACCCAAACCCCACCCAGGACCCCAAATCTTCACCCAAAACTCCCTCAGGACCCCAAATCTTCGCCCAAAACCCACCCAGGACCCCAAATCTGCACCCAAAACCCACCCAGGACCCCAAACCTTTCCCCAGACCCCCTAAATTTGGGTCAGGGGTACCCCAAAACTCATCCAGGACCCCAAATCTCCACCCAAAACCGCACCCAGGACCCTAAATCTCCACCCAAAACTCCCTCAGGACCCCAAATCTTCGCCCAAAACCCCACCCAGGACCCCAAATCTCCACCCAAAACTCCCTCAGGACCCCAAATCTTCACCCAAACCCCACCCAGGACCCCAAATCTCCACCCTAAAACCCACCCAGGACCCCAAATCTTCACCCAGAACTCCCTCAGGACCCAAAATCTCCACGCAGGACCCCATTTTTTTGGGGTGAACACCATCTGGGGTTCCCCAAACCCCACCCAGGACCCCAAATCTCCACCCAAAAACCCACCCAGGACCCCAAATCTTCACCCAACCCCCCCCCCAGGACCCCAAATCTCCACCCAAAACTCCCTCAGGACCCCAAATCTCCACCCAAAACCCACCCAGGACCCCAAATTTTCACCCAAAACCCCCATTTTTTGGGGCCCCACACCATCAAGGGCACCCCAAACCCCACCCAGGACCCCAAATCTCCACCCAAACCCCCATTATTTCGTGGCCCCACACCATCCAGGGTACCCCAAAACTCCCTTAGGACCCCAAATCTTCACCCAAACCCCCCCCAGGACCCCAAATCTCCACCCAAACCCCCATTTTTTGGGGCCCCACACCATCCAGGGCACCCCAAATCCCCCCGAGCAGCCCCCCAAAAACCTTGGGGTGCCCCCTGACGGCGCAGTTGAGGGCAGTGGAGTATCCGGCCACGGCGCTCCTGTCCACCAGGGGGGTCAGGAATTGGGGGGCAGAACGGAAATCGTGCTCCTGGTACTGGGGGGGCTTCAGCCTCAGCTCTGGGGAGGGGTCCAGAAAAAATCAGAAACACCCCAAAATATTTTTTTTGGGGGGGTTAGGAGGTGTTTGGGGGGTCCCACATCGTGAAATGAGGGTGGGATTGGTGGGGTGGGCGGTGAGAATGTTTTTAAATTAATGTTAAATTCCCTAATTTGTCCCGTTTCCTAATTAGAATTGCATCAATTAAGAGGTATTAAGTAGAATTCTTAATGAAGGGTTTCAAGTCTTCCCGGATTTTGGGGTTTTGGAAATGGTTTTGGGGGGGGTCTTTCTGAATTCGCTGAGGTGCCCCCAAAAACACCCCAAATCCTCCCAAAATGGCCCCAAAATCATCTCAAAGCCCCCCCAAAACCCTTAAAAACACCCCAAATCCCCCCAAAATGGCCCCAAAATCATCTCAAAGCCCCCCAAAACGGCCCCAAAAATCCCCCAAATCCCCCCAAAATGGCCCCAAAATCATCTCAAAGCCCCCCAAAACCACCCCAAACCCTTAAAAATCCCCCAAATCCCCCCAAAATCCCCCAAAACCACCCTAAACCCCTTCAAAATCCCCCCAAAATGTCCCCAAATCCCTCCAAGCCCCCCCAAAACCTCCTCAAACCCCCCGAAATTTCGGGGTATCCGCTTTGGGAGTGGTTTTAGGCTCTTCCTGAACTCACTGAGGTGCCCCCAAAACGGCTCCAAACCCCCCAAAGTCCCCCCAAAATGGCCCCAAACCCCCTCAAACCTCCCCCCAAATCCCCCCAAAATGGCCCCAAATCCCTTCAAGCCCCCCCAAAACCTCCTCAAATCCCCCGAAATTTTGGGGTGCTCACTCTGGCAGTGGCTTTAGGCTCTTCCTGAACCCACTGAGGTGCCCCCAAATCCCCTCTCAAACCCCCCCAAATAGCCCCAAACCCCTTCAAATCCCCCCAAAACCACCTCCAGCCCCCCCAAATCCCCCGAAATTTTGGGGTGTCCGCTTTGGGAGTGGTTTTAGGCTCTTCTTGAACCCGCTGAGGTGCCCCCAAATCCCCTCAAATTCCCCCAAAAATGACCCCAAAACCCCCCAAAATGGCCCCAAATCCCTTCAAGCCCCCCCAAAACCTCCTCAAACCCCCCGAAATTTTGGGGTGCCCGCCTTGGAATGTTTTAAGCTCTTCTTGAACCCACTGAGGTGCCCTCAAATCCCCCCAAAATGGCCCCAAACCCCCCAAAACGGCCCCAAATCCCCTCAAGCCCCCCCAAAACCTCCTCAAATCCCCCGAAATTTTGGGGTGCTCACTCTGGCAGTGGCTTTAGGCTCTTCCTGAACCCACTGAGGTGCCCCCAAATCCCCTCTCAAACCCCCCCAAATAGCCCCAAACCCCTTCAAACCCCCCCAAAACCACCTCCAGCCCCTCCAAAGCCCCCGAAATTTTGGGGTACCCGCTTTGGGAGTGGTTTTAGGCTCTTCCTGAACTCGCTGAGGTGCCCCCCAAACCCCCTTAAGCCCCCCCAAATCCCCCTCAAATGGCTCCAAATCCCCCCAAAATCGCCCCAAACGCCCTCAAAACCCCCCAAAACCACCTCAAGCCCCCCAAACCCTCCGAAGTTTTGGGGTGCCCGCTTTGGGACTGGTTTTAGGTTCTTCTTGAACCCACTGAGGTGCCCCCAAATCCCCCCAAAAACCCCCCAAACCCCCTCAAACCCCCCCCAAACCACCTCCAGCCCCCCCCAAACCCCCCGAAGTTTTGGGGTACCCGCTTTGGGAGTGGTTTTAGGCTCTTCTTGAACTCGCTGAGGTGCCCCCAAATCCCCTCAAATTCCCCCAAAAATGACCCCAAAACCCCCCAAAATGGCCCCAAATCCCTTCAAGCCCCCCCAAAACCTCCTCAAACCCCCCGAAATTTTTGGGGTGCCCGCCTTGGAATGTTTTAAGCTCTTCTTGAACCCACCGAGGTGCCCCCAAATCCCCTCAAATCCCCCCAAAACGGCCCCAAATCCCCTCAAATCCCCCCAAAACCCCCTCCAGCCCCCCCAAACCCGCCGGAATTTCGGGGTACCCGCTTTGGGGATGACGGCGGTGTTGCAGGACAGCCCGGGTTTCTCGCTCAGCCCGCACAGGTTCTCACTGAACACCTTGAACAGGTACTCGTTGCCCATCACCAGCTCCGACACCGTGCAGCGCAGGGGCCGGTTGTGCTCGTACACTGTGAACCATTCCTAAAAAAAAACCGGGAATTTTGGGGGTTTTGGGGGATCCTGAGGGGTTTCTGGGGGGTCCCGAGGGGTTTTTGGGGGGCTGTCAGGGGGTTTTGCAGCGCAGGGGCCGGTTGTGCTCGTACACTGTGAACCATTCCTAAAAAAAAAAAGGAATTTTGGGGGTTCTGAGAGGATTTTGAGGGGTCCCGAGGGGTTTTTTGGGGGATCCTGAGTGGTTTTTGGGGGATCCTGAGGGGTTTTGTGGGGATCCAGAGGGGTTTTTTGGGGATCCTGACAGGATTTTGGGGGGTCCTGAGTGGTTTTTGGGGATCCTGAGTGGTTTTTGGGGGGTCCTAAGGAGCTTTTGGAGGGTCCTGAAAGGATTTTTGGGGGTTCATGAAGAGGTTTTGGGGGTCCTGAGTGGTTTTTGGGGGATCCTGAGAAGATTTTGGGGGGTCCCGAGGGGTTTTTGGGGGGTCCCGAGAGGTTTTTGGGGGGCTGTCAGGGGGTTTTGCAGCGCAGGGGCCGGTTGTGCTCGTACACTGTGAACCATTCCTAAAAAAAAACCGGGAATTTTGGGGGTTTTGGGGGATCCCGAGGGGTTTTTGGGGGGTCCTGATAGGATTTTGGGGGATCCTGAGAGGGTTTTTGGGGGCTCATGAAGAGGTTTTGGGGGATCCTGAGTGGTTTTTGGGGGGTCCTGAGGGGTTTTTGGGGGATCCTGAGAGGATTTTGGGGGGTCCCGAGGGGTTTTTGGGGGGTCCCGAGGGGTTTTTGGGGGGCTGTCAGGGGGTTTTGCAGCGCAGGGGCCGGTTGTGCTCGTACACTGTGAACCATTCCTAAAAAAAAACCGGGAATTTTGGGGGTTCTGAGAGGATTTTGGGGGATCCTGAGGCGTTTTTGGGGGATCCTGAGTGGATTTTTGGGGAGTCCTGAGGGGTTTTTGGGGGGTCCTGAGGGGTTTTTGGGCGGTCGTGAAAGGATTTTTGGGGATCCTGAGGGGTTTTGGGGAGTCCTGAGGGGATTTTTGGGGGTTCATGAAGAGGTTTTGGGGGATCCTGAGGGCTTTTTGTGGATCCTGAGGGTTTTTGTGGATCCTGAGGGGTTTTTGGGGGCTCATGAAGGGTTTTTGGGGGATCCTGAGAGGATTTTTGGAGATCCCGAGGGGTTTTTGGGGGGTCCTGTGGAGTTTTTGGGGGGTCCTGAGAGGATTTTTGGGGATCCTGAGTGGTTTTTGGGGGATCCTGAGGGGTTTTTGGGGGGTCCTGAGTGGTTTTTGGGGGGTCCTGAGAGGATTTTGGGGGATCCTGAGGGGTTTTTGGGGGTCCTGAGAGGATTTTGGGGGTCCCGAGGGGTTTTTGGGGGGTCCCGAGGGGTTTTTGGGGGGTCCCGAGGGGTTTTTGGGGGGCTGTCAGGGGGTTTTGCAGCGCAGGGGCCGGTTGTGCTCGTACACTGTGAACCATTCCTAAAAAAAAACCGGGAATTTGGGGGATCCTGAGTGGTTTTTGGGGGGTCCTGAGGGGTTTTTGGGTGGTCGTGAGAGGATTTTTGGAGCTCCTGAGAGGATTTTTGGGGATCCTGAGTGGTTTTTGGGGGGTCCCGAGGGGTTTTTGGGGGGTCCTGAGTGGTTTTTGGGGGATCCTGAGGGGTTTTTTGGGGATCCTGACAGGATTTTGGGGGGTCCTGAGTTGTTTTTGGGGATCCTGAGTGGTTTTTGGGGGGTCCTGTGGAGTTTTTGGGGGGTCCTGAGAGGATTTTTGGAGATCCTGAGAGGATTTTTGGAGATCCTGAGGGGTTTTGGGGAGTCCTGAAAGGATTTTTGGGGGTTCATGAAGAGGTTTTGGGGATCCTGAGTGGTTTTTGGGGGGTCCTGAGGGGATTTCTGGGGATCCTGAGATGATTTTGGGGGATCCTGAGTTGATTTTTGGGGGATCCTGAAAGGATTTTTGGAGATCCTGAGAGGATTTTGGGGATCCTGAGTGGTTTTTGAAGGGTCCTGAGAGGATTTTTGGGGATCGTGAGAGGATCTTTGGGGATCCTGAGAAGATTTTTGGGGGTCCCGAGGGGTTTTTGGGGGGTCCCGAGGGGTTTTTGGGGGGCTGTCAGGGGGTTTTGCAGCGCAGGGGTCGGTTGTGCTCGTACACTGTGAACCATTCCTAAAAAAAAACCGGGAATTTGGGGGTTCTGAGAGGATTTTGAGGGGTCCCGAGGGGTTTTTGGGGGGTCCTGAGGGGTTTTTGGGTGGTCGTGAGAGGATTTTTGGAGCTCCTGAGAGGATTTTTGGGGATCCTGAGGGGTTTTTGGGGGGTCCCGAGGGGTTTTTGGGGGGTCCTGAGGGGTTTTTGGGGATCCTGAGAGGATTTTGGGGGGGTCCTGAGAGGATTTTTGGGGATCCTGAGAGGATTTTGGGGATCCTGAGGGGTTTTTGGGGGGGTCCTGAAAGGATTTTTGGGGATCCTGAGTGGTTTTTGGGGACCCTGAGAGGATTTTTGGAGATCCTAAGAAGATTTTTGGGGGTCCTGAGTGGTTTTTGGGGGGTCCTGAGAGGATTTTGGGGACTCATGATGGTGTTTGAGGGGTCCTGAGTGGTTTTTGGGGGGTCCTGAGTGGTTTTTGGGGGGTCCCGAGGGGTTTTTGGGGGGTCCTGAGTGGTTTTTGGGGGGTCCTGAGTGGTTTTTGGGTGGTCGTGAGAGGATTTTTGGGGATCCTGAGAAGATTTTTGGGGATCCTGAGGAGTTTTTGGGGGGTCCCGAGGGGGTTTTGGGGGGATCCTGAGAAGATTTTGGGGCTCATTTGAAGAATTTTGGGGTTTCATTTAAATATTTGGGGGTTTCATTTGAAAGTTCTGGGGCTCATTTGCAGATTTTGGGTTTCCTTTGAAGATTTTTGTGTTTCATCTGAGATTTTTGGGGTTCATTTGAAGATTTTGGGTTTCATTTAAATATTTTGGGTTTCATTTGCAGATTTTGGGTTTCATGTGCAAATTTTGGGTCTCATTTGCAGATTTTGGGTTTAATTTGAATAATTTTGGGGTTTCATTTAAATATTTTGGGTTTCATTTGAAGATTTTGGGTTTCATTTGAAGATTTTAGGTTTATTTGAATATTTTGGGTTTATTTGAATATTTTGGGTTTATTTGAAGATTTTTGGGTTTCATTTGTAGATTTTGGGTTTCACCTGAGGAATTTTGGGTTTATTTGAATATTTTGGGTTTATTTGAATATTTTGGGTTTCATTTGAATATTTTGGGTCTCATTTGCAGATTTTGGGTTTCACCTGAGGGATTTTGGGTTTCATTTGCAGATTCTGGGTTTCATGTGCAGATTTTGGGTTTCACCTGAGGAATTTTGGGTCTCATGTTCAGATTTTGGGTCTCATTTGCAGATTTTTGGTTTCATGTTCAGATTTTGTGTTTCATGTGCAGATTTTGGGTCTCGTTTTCAGGTTCTGGGTTTATTTTCAGGTTTTGGGGTGGATCTGGGGGCTCACCATGGTTCTCTTGTCAGCTTTCATGATGGTGTAGCCGGTGATTTCGGCGTTGCCGTCGTCCTCGGGGGGCTCCCACTCCAGCAGGGCATTGAACCCCCAAACCTCCTTCACCTGCACCTTCCTGGGGGGCCCGGGCTTCTCTGGGGAGGGGGGGATCACGTCAGGGACACCCCAAAAATATCCCAGAAATATCCCCAAAATATCCCCAAAATATCCCCAAAAATTCCTAAAAAATATACCAAAAAATCCCAAAAATATCCCAAAAATAGACCCCAAAATATCCCAAAAATTCCCAAAAATATCCCAAAAAATCCCCAAAAAATCCCCAAAATTCCCCAAAAATATCCCAAAAATTCTCAAAAAAAATCCCCCAAAAAATCCCAAAAATTTCCCCAGTTCATTTCACACCTCTCCCAGTGCTCCCAGTCCCTCCCAGTGCTCCCAGTTCCCAATCCCAGTGCCCAATCCCAGTGCTCCCAGTGCTCCCAGTGCCCAATCCCAGTGCTCCCAGTTCCCAATCCCAGTGCTCCCAGTGCTCCCAGTTACGGATTCCTCCATTTCCCCCAGTTCCCTTCACACCTCTCCCATCACCCCCAGTGTCTCCCAGTCCCTCCCAGTGCTCCCAGTGTTCCCAGTTCCTGGTTCCTCCATTCCCCCAGTTCCTTTCACACCTCTCCCAGTGTCTCCCAGTCCCTCCCAGTGTTCCCAGTCCCTCCCAGTGTTCCCAGTGCTCCCAGTTCCTGGTTCCTCCATTCCCCCAGTTCCCTTCACACCTCTCCCATCACTCCCAGTCCCTCCCAGTGTTCCCAGTGCCCAATCCCAGTGTGTCCCAGTCCCTCCCAGTGCCTCCAGTGTTCCCAGTCCCTCCCAGTGTTCCCAGTGCTCCCAGTGCCCGCTCCCAGTGTCTCCCAGTTCCCAATCCCAGTGCTCCCAGTTCCCAATCCCAGTGCCCAACCCCATTCCCCCAGTTCCCTTCACACCTCTCCCAGTGTTCCCAGTCCCTCCCAGTGTTCCCAGTTACTGATTCCGCCATTCCCCCAGTTCCCTTCACACCTCTCCCAGTGTTCCCAGTCCCTCCCAGTGCTCCCAGTCCCTCCCAGTTACCGACGATGCGCAGGCGCATCTCGGCCGTGTCCTCCATGCCCTCGATGCGCACGCTGAGCCCAGAGCTCCCAGTGCCCAATCCCAGTGCTCAATCCCAGTGCTCCCAGTGCTCCCAGTTCCCCATCCCAGAGCTCCCAGTGCTCCCAGTGCTCCCAGTGCCCAATCCCAGCACTCCCAGTGCTCCCAGTTACTGATTCCTCCATTCCCCCGGTTCCCTTCACACCTCTCCCATCACTCCCAGTCCCTCCCAGTGTTCCCAGTCCCTCCCAGTGCCCCCAGTTCCTGGTTCCTCCATTCCCCCAGTTCCTTTCACACCTCTCCCAGTGTTCCCAGTCCCTCCCAGTGTTCCCAGTTACCGACGATGCGCAGGCGCATCTCTGCCGTGTCCTCCATGCCCTCGATGCGCACGCTGAGCCCAGAGCTCCCAGTGCTCCCAGTGCTCCCAGTTCCCAATCCCAGTGCCCAGCCCCAGTTCCCTTCACACCTCTCCCAGAGCTCCCAGTGCTCCCAGTGCTCCCAGTGCTCAATCCCAGTGCTCCCAGTCCCTCCCAGTGCTCCCAGTTACCGACGATGCGCAGGCGCATCTCGGCCGTGTCCTCCATGCCCTCGATGCGCACGCTGAGCCCGTAGCGGCCCGAGTGCCCCCAGTGCTCCCAGTGCTTCCAGGGCTCCCAGTTCCCAATCCCAGTGCCCAATCCCAGTGTTCCCAGTCACTCCCAGTGCTCCCAGTGTTCCCAGTTACCGACGATGCGCAGGTGCATCTCTGCCGTGTCCTCCATTCCCTCGATGCGCACGCTGAGCCCGTAGCGGCTCGAGTGCCCCCAGTGCTCCCAGTTACTGATTCCTCCATTCCCCCAGTTCCCTTCACACCTCTCCCAGTGTTCCCAGTCACTCCCAGTCGTTCCCAGTCCCTCCCAGTGTTCCCAGTTACCAACGATGCGCAGGCGCATCTCGGCCGTGTCCTGCATGCCCTCGATGCGCACGCTGAGCCCGTAGCGGCCCGAGTGCCCCCAGTGCTCCCAGTGCTCCCAGTGCTCCCAGTGCTCCCAGTTCCCAATCCCAGAGCTCCCAGTGCTCCCAGTGCTCCCAGTGCTCCCAGTGCCCAATCCCAGCGCTCCCAGTGCTCCCAGTTACTGATTCCTCCATTCCCCCAGTTCCCTTCACACCTCTCCCATCACTCCCAGTCCCTCCCAGTGTTCCCAGTCCCTCCCAGTGCCCCCAGTTCCTGGTTCCTCCATTTCCCCAGTTCCTTTCACACCTCTCCCAGTCCCTCCCAGTGCTCCCAGTTACCGACGATGCGCAGGCGCATCTCTGCCGTGTCCTCCATGCCCTCGATGCGCACGCTGAGCCCAGAGCTCCCAGTGCTCCCAGTGCTCCCAGTTCCCAATCCCAGTGCCCAGCCCCAGTTCCCTTCACACCTCTCCCAGAGCTCCCAGTGCTCCCAGTGCTCCCAGTGCTCAATCCCAGTGCTCCCAGTCCCTCCCAGTGCTCCCAGTTACCGACGATGCGCAGGCGCATCTCGGCCGTGTCCTCCATGCCCTCGATGCGCACGCTGAGCCCGTAGCGGCCCGAGTGCCCCCAGTGCCCCCAGTGCTCCCAGTTCCCAATCCCATCACTCCCAGTGCTCCCAGTGCCCAATCCCAGTGCTCCCAGTTCCCAATCCCAGCGCTCCCAGTGCTCCCAGTGCTCCCAGTTACTGATTCCTCCATTCCTCCGGTTCCCTTCACACCTCTCCCATCACCCCCAGTGTCTCCCAGTCCCTCCCAGTGTTCCCAGTGCTCCCAGTTCCTGGTTCCTCCATTTCCCCAGTTCCTTTCACACCTCTCCCAGTGCTCCCAGTCCCTCCCAGTTACCGACGATGCGCAGGCGCATCTCTGCCGTGTCCTCCATGCCCTCGATGCGCACGCTGAGCCCGTAGCGGCCCCAGTGCCCCCAGTGCCCCCAGTGCTCCCAGTGCTCCCAGTGCTCCCAGTGCCCCCAGTGCTCCCAGTGCCCCCAGTGCTCCCAGTGCTCCCAGATCCCAATCCCATCACTCCCAGTGCTCCCAGTGCTCCCAGTGCCCAATCCCATCACTCCCAGTGCTCCCAGTGCTCCCAGTTCCCAATCCCATCACTCCCAGTGCTCCCAGTGCCCAATCCCAGTGCTCCCAGTGCTCCCAGTGCCCAATCCCAGTGCCCAACCGCATTCCCCCAGTTCCCTTCACACCTCTCCCAGTCGCTCCCAGTCCCTCCCAGTCCCTCCCAGTTACCGACGATGCGCAGGCGCATCTCGGCCGTGTCCTCCATGCCCTCGATGCGCACGCTGAGCCCGTAGCGGCCCGAGTGCCCCCTGCTGGCGGCGCGGATGAAGAACACCGTGTCGCGCTCCGACGTGCGCACGTGCACGTCCTCGCCCAGCGGCGCGCCCTCCTTCGTCCACGTCACTTGGGGGCGGGGCTTGCCCTGCCGAGGGGGCGGGGCTTGGTCAGGTTATGTGGGGGGGGGGGGCTGTGGGGCTGAGGTGTTCCTATGGGGCTGAGGTGTTCCTGGGGGGTCTATAGGGTTTGGTTGTCCCTGTGGGGCTGAGGTGTCCCTAGAGGGTCTATGGGGCTGAGGTGTCTCTATGGGGTCTATGGGGTTTGGTTGTCCCTATGGGGCTGAGGTGTCCCTATGAGGCTGAGTTGTCCCTATGGGGTCTATGGGGCTGAGTTATCCCTATGGGGTCTGTGGGGTTTGGTTGTCCTTATGGGGCTAAGTTATCGCTATAGGGTCTATGGGGCTGAGGTGTCCCTATGGGGTCTATAGGGATGAGGTGTCCCTGTGGGGCTGAGGTGTTTCTATGGGGCTGAGGTGTTCCTATGGGGGTCGATGGGGCTGAGTTATCCCTATGGGGCTGAGGAGTCTCTATGGGGTGTATAGAGCTGAGGTGTTCTATAGGGCTGGATTCCCCTGTAGGGCTGAATTATCCCAATAAATCTATAGGGCTGGATTCCCCTATAGGGCTGAATTATCCCAATAAATCTATAGGGCCGATTCCCCCTGTAGGGCTGATTTCCCCCTATAGGGCTGAGCCACCCCAATAAATCTATAGGGCAGATTTCCCCTATAGAGGTGAATTATCCCAAAAAACCCATAGGGCTCAGTTCCCCTATAGGGCCGATTCACCCTATAGGACTGAATTATCCCAATAATTCTGTAGGGCCGATTTCCCCCTATAGGACTGAATTCCCCTATAGGGCCGATTCCCCCTATAGGGCTGAATTATCCCAATAATTCTATAGGTCCGAATCCCCCTATAGGGCTGAATTATCCCCATAAATCTATAGGGCCGATTTCCCCCTATAGGGCTGAATTATCCCCATAAATCTATAGGGCCGATTTCCCCCTATAGGGCTGAATTATCCCAATAATTCTATAGGGCCGATTTCCCCTATAGGACTGAATTCCCCTATAGGGCTGAATTGCCCTATAGGGCAGATATTCCCTATAGGACTGAATTCCCCTATAGGGCCGATTCCTCCTATAGGACCGATATCCCCTATAGGACCGATTCCCCCTATAGGGCCGATTCCCCCTATAGGGCTGAATTATCCCAATAATTCTATAGGGCCGATTCCCCCTATAGGACTGAATTCCCCTATAGGGCCGATTCCTCCTATAGGACCGATATCCCCTATAGGGCCGATTCCCCCTATAGGACTGAATTCCCCTATAGGACTGAATTCCCCTATAGGGCCGATTCCCCCTATAGGGCTGAATTATCCCAATAATTCTATAGGGCCGATTCCCCCTATAGGACTGAATTCCCCTATAGGGCCGATTCCCCCTATAGGGCCGATTCCCCCTATGGGGCCGATATCCCCTGTAGGGCTGAATTCCCCTATAGGGCCGATTCCCCCTATAGGGCTGAATTATCCCAATAATTCTATAGGGCCGATTCCCCCTATAGGGCTGAATTATCCCAATAAATCCATGGGGCCGACATCCCCTATAGGGCTGAATTATCCCAATAATTCTATAGGGCCGATTCCCCCTATAGGGCTGAATTATCCCAATAATTCTATAGGGCCGATTTCCCCTATAGGACTGAATTCCCCTATAGGACTGAATTCCCCTATAGGGCCGATTCCTCCTATAGGACCGATATCCCCTATAGGGCCGATTCCCCCTATAGGGCCGATTCCCCCTCTAGGGCTGAATTATCCCAATAATTCTATAGGGCCAATTCCCCCTATAGGGCTGAATTCCCCTATAGGGCCGATTCCCCCTGTAGGGCTGAATTATCCAAATAAATCTATAGGGCCGATTCCCCCTATAGGACTGAATTATCCAAATAAATCTATAGGGCTGATTCCCCCTATAGGGCTGAATTCCCCCTATAGGACCAATTCCCCCTATAGGGCCGATTCCCCCTATAGGGCCGATTCCCCCTATAGGGCTGAATTATCCAAATAAATCTATAGGGCCGATTCCCCCTATAGGGCTGAATTATCCCAATAATTCTATAGGGCCGATTCCCCCTATAGGGCTGAATTATCCCAATAATTCTATAGGGCCGATTCCCCCTATAGGGCTGAATTATCCCAATAATTCTATAGGGCCGATTCCCCCTATAGGACTGAATTCCCCCTATAGGACCAATTCCCCCTATAGGGCCGATTCCCCCTATGGGGCCGATATCCCCTGTAGGGCTGAATTCCCCTATAGGGCCGATTCCCCCTATAGGGCCCCCCCCCCATTTTTGGGGTGTCTCCGCTCTCACCTGGAAGGGGATCACCAGGTTCACCTGCTCCCCCACCTTCCTCACGTACGTCTGCCTCAGGTGCCGGGGCAGCCGAATTTTGGGGCGCTCTGGGGGGGGGGGGATTGGACAAAATTTGGGGTCAAAACCCCCAATTTTGGGGTCTCCCCTCATTTTAGGGTTCCCCCCCTCCCCCCTTTACCCATTAATCCCTCCCTAAATTTTCAGGCTCTTCCCGATTTTTGGGATTTTCCCAAAATTTTTTTTTTTTCCTCTCTCCCCTTTTTTCCTCATTTTGGGGTTCCCCACCTCCCTTTCCTATTTTGGGGATCCCAAATTTTTTGGGAATTTTCACCCCAAAAGGGTCAGGGATTCTTTTCATGTTTTAGGGATTCCCCTAATTTTTAGGAATTTCCCCTCATTTTTTAGGGATTTCCCTCATTTTTTAGGCGTTCCCCTCATTTTTAGGGATTTTTCTCATTTTTAGGGATTTTTTTTTCCCAATTTTAGGAATTCCTCTCATTTTTAGGGATTTTTTTTCCCAATTTTAGGAATTCCTCTCATTTTTAGGGATTCTCCCCCTTCCTATTTTTGGGATCCTCCTTTGCCTTAACGATCCCCCCCAGGATTTTGGGGATCCCCCCATAATTTCATGCCCCCCCCAGGATTTTGGGGATCCCCCCGGGGGTCTCACCCACGATCTCGCGGATGGTCACGGGCTGGGCCGTGGTGGCGGGGGGGCTTCTCCCCGCGATGTTGACGCCGACCACCCGGAACAGCAACTTCTCCCCCGTGGGCAGCCCCCGCACCGTGAGCCCGCAGCGCTCCACCAGCTCCGTGTTCGCGGGGGTCCACGTGGAGTCTGGGGGGGAAAATTCGGGGGGTTATGGGGTCGGGAATGGGGTTATGGGGTCGGGGAGTGTCGGATTTTTGGGGGTTATGGGGTTATGGGGTCTCCACCAGCTCCGTGTTCGCGGGGGTCCACGTGGAGTCTGGGGGGGAAATTCGGGGGGTTATGGGGTCGGGAATGGGGTTATGGGGTCGGGAATGGGGTTATGGGGTCGTGGGGTACCGAATTTGGGGGTTATGGGGTTGGGGAGTGTCGGATTTTGGGGTTATGGGGTCGGGAATGGGGTTATGGGGTCAGAAATGGGGTTATGGGGTCGGGAATGGGGTTATGGGGTCAGAAATGGGGTTATGGGGTCGGGGAGTGTCGGATTTTGGGGTTATGGGGTCGGGGAGTGTGGGATTTTTGGGGGTTATGGGGTTATGGGGGCTCCACCAGCTCCGTGTTCGCGGGGGTCCACGTGGAGTCTGGGGGGGAAATTCGGGGGGTTTTGGGGTCGGGAATGGGGTTATGGGGTCGTGGGGTACCGAATTTGGGGGTTATGGGGTCGGGAATGGGGTTATGGGGTCGGGGAGTGTGGGATTTTTGGGGGTTATGGGGTCTCCACCAGCTCCGTGTTCGCGGGGGTCCACGTGGAGTCTGGGGGGAAATTCGGGGGTTATGGGGTCAGGGAGGGGGTTATGGGGTCGGGGAGTGTCGGATTTTGGGGTTATGGGGTCGGGGAGTGTCGGATTTTGGGGTTATGGGGTCAGGAATGGGGTTATGGGGTCGGGAATGGGGTTATGGGGTCGGGGAGTATTGGGTTTTGGGGTTATGGGGTCAGGGGATGTGGGGTTATGGGGCTGGGGGCTCCACCAGCTCCGTGTTCGCGGGGGTCCACGTGGAGTCTGGGGGGAAAAATTCGGGGGGTTTTGGGGTCGGGAATGGGGTTATGGGGTCAGGGAGGGGGTTATGGGGTCGGGAATGGGGTTATGGGGTCGTGGGGTACCGAATTTGGGGGTTATGGGGTTATGGGGTCTCCACCAGCTCCGTGTTCGCGGGGGTCCACGTGGAGTCTGGGGGGGGAAATTCGGGGGTTATGGGGTCAGGGAGGGGGTTATGGGGTCGTGGGGTACCGAATTTGGGGGTTATGGGGTCGGGGATTATCGGATTTTGGGGTTATGGGGTCTCCACCAGCTCCGTGTTCGCGGGGGTCCACGTGGAGTCTGGGGGGGAAATTCGGGGGGTTATGGGGTCGGGAATGGGGTTATGGGGTCGGGAATGGGGTTATGGGGTCGTGGGGTACCGAATTTGGGGGTTATGGGGTCAGGGGATGTGGGGCTGGGGGCTCCACCAGCTCCAGATCCACGTGGAGTCTGGGGGGGAAATCGGGGGGTTATGGGGTCGGGAATGGAGTTATGGGGTCAGAAATGGGGTTATGGGGTCGGGGAGTGTCGGATTTTGGGGTTATGGGGTCAGGAATGGGGTTATGGGGTCGGGGAGTGTGGGATTTTTGGGGTTATGGGGGCTCCACCAGCTCCGTGTTCGCGGGGGTCCACGTGGAGTCTGGGGGGGGAAAGTCGGGGGGTTATGGGGTCAGGGAGGGGGTTATGGGGTCGGGGAGTGTCGGATTTTGGGGTTATGGGGTCAGGGGATGTGGGGCTGGGGGCTCCACCAGCTCCAGATCCACGTGGAGTCTGGGGGGGAAATCGGGGGGTTATGGGGTCGGGAATGGGGTTATGGGGTCGGGGAGTATCGGATTTTGGGGTTATGGGGTCGGGAATGGGGTTATGGCGTCGGGAATGGGGTTATGGGGTCGGGGAGTGTCGGATTTTTGGGGTTATGGGGTCGGGAATGGGGTTACGGGGTCGGCGAGGGGGTTATGGGGTCGCAGATTTTGGGGTTATGGGGTCGGGAATGGGGTTATGGGGTCGTGGGGTACCGAATTTGGGAGTTATGGGGTCGGGGAGTGTCGGATTTTGGGGTTATGGGGTCGGGAATGGAGTTACGGGGTTGGCGAGGGGGTTATGGGGTCGCAGATTTTGGGGTTTTGGGGTCGGGGGACACCGAAGCCTGGGGGGACATCCGATTTTGGGGTCCCCCCGTCAATTTTTGGGGTCCCCCCAAATTTTGGGGTGCCCTCACTCACCCCCTTCCCACCACAACTCCACCCCTCGATTCCTTCCCAAAATTCTCGAATTCCCACGAAGTTTTTGGGATTCCCCACGAAGTTTTTGGGGTCCCCCCTTCCATTTTGGGGTCCCCCAGATTTTGGGGTGCCCCCACTCACCCCCTTCCCGGCACCACTCCACCAGGTAACCGTCGATGCCCCCCGCCCCCACCCGCTCAGGTGGGCGCCACTTGAGCGTCGCCGTCGTGTCCGTCACGTCCTCCAGCACCAGGTGCGTGGGTTCGCTCGTGGGGGCTGCGGGGGACCCCAAAAATCAGCCCCTGAACCCCAAAAATCAACCCCGGGACCCCAAAAATCAAACCCGGCACCCCAAAAATCAAACCCGGCACCCCAAAATTATAAATCCCCACCTAAAACTCATCCCAATATCACAGAATTTCCCCCAAAAAATCCAAATTTTCCAGCTCAGCCAGGTGGGTGGGTTCGCTCGTGGGGGCTGGGGGGACCCCAAAAATCAACCCCTGAACCCCAAAATTCAACCCCGGGACCCCAAATTTCAATCCCCGGGACCCCAAAAATCAGCCCCTGAACCCCAAAAATCAACCCCAGAACCGCAAAAATCAACTCCGGGACCCCAAAAATCAACTCCGGGACCCCAGAAATCAACAATGGGACCCCAAAAATCAACCCCGGGACCCCAAAAATCATCCCCAGAACCCCAAAATTCAACCCCGGAACCCCAAAAATCAACCCCGGAACCCCAAAAATCAACCCCGGAACCCCAAAAATCAAACCCGGCACCCCAAAATTATAAATCCCCACCTAAAACTCATCCCAATATCACAGAATTCCCCCCAAAAAATCCAAATTTTCCAGCTCAGCCAGGTGGGTGGGTTCGCTCGTGGGGGCTGCGGGGGACCCCAAAAATCAACCCCTGAACCCCAAAATTCAATCCCCGGGACCCCAAAAATCAACCCCGGAACCCCAAAAATCAATCCCCGGGACCCCAAAAATCAACCCCGGAACCCCAAAAATCAACCCCTGGACCCCAAAAATCAACCCCAGAACCCCAAAAATCAGCCCCTGAACCCCAAAAATCAACCCCGGGACCCCAAAAATCAACCCCGGAACCCCAAAAATCAACCCCAGAACCCCAAAAATCAATTCCCGGAACCCCAAAAATCAACTCCGGGACCCCAAAAATCAACCCCGGAACCCCAAAAATCAAACCCGGCACCCCAAAAATCAGCCCCTGAACCCCAAAAATCAACCCCGGAACCCCAAAAATCAACCCCAGAACCCCAAAAATCAAACCCGGAACCCCAAAAATCAACTCCGGGACCCCAGAAATCAACAATGGGACCCCAAAAATCAATCCCCGGGACCCCAAAAATCATCCCCAGAACCCCAAAATTCAACCCCGAAACCCCAAAAATCAGCCCCTGAACCCCAAAAATCAACCCCGGGCCCCCAAAAATCAAACCCGGCACCCCAAAATTATAAATCCCCACCTAAAACTCATCCCAATATCACAGAATTCCCCCCAAAAATCCAAATTTTCCAGCTCAGCCAGGTGGGTGGGTTCGCTCGTGGGGGCTGGGGGGACCCCAAAAATCAACCCCTGAACCCCAAAATTCAATCCCCGGGACCCCAAAAATCAACCCCTGAACCGCAAAAATCAACCCCGGAACCCCAAAAATCAACCCCTGAACCCCAAAAATCAACTCCGGGACCCCAAAAATCAACCCCGGGACCCCAAAAATCAACCCCGGAACCCCAAAAATCAACCCCGGAACCCCAAAAATCAATCCCAGAACCCCAAAAATCAACCCCAGAACCCCAAAAATCAAACCCGGCACCCCAAAATTATAAATCCCCACCTAAAACTCATCCCAATATCACAGAATTCCCCCCAAAAAATCCAAATTTTCCAGCTCAGCCAGGTGGGTGGGTTCGCTCGTGGGGGCTGCGGGGGACCCCAAAAATCAACCCCTGAACCCCAAAATTCAATCCCCGGGACCCCAAAAATCAACCCCGGAACCCCAAAAATCAACCCCGGAACCCCAAAAATCAACCCCAGAACCCCAAAATTCAATCCCGGGACCCCAAAAATCAACCCCAGAACCCCAAAATTCAATCCCCGGGACCCCAAAACTCAACCCCTGAACCCCAAAATTCAACCCCTGAACCCCAAAAATCAGCCCCTGAACCCCAAAAATCAACCCCAGAACCCCAAAAATCAAACCCGGCACCCAAAAATTATAAATCCCCACCTAAAACTCATCCCAATATCACAGAATTCCCCCCAAAAATCCAAATTTTCCAGCTCAGCCAGGTGGGTGGGTTCGCTCGTGGGGGCTGGGGGGACCCCAAAAATCAACCCCTGAACCCCAAAATTCAATCCCCGGGACCCCAAAAATCAACCCCTGAACCCCAAAATTCAATCCCCGGGACCCCAAAAATCAACCCCAGAACCGCAAAAATCAACCCCGGGACCCCAAAAATCAATCCCGGGACCCCAAAAATCAACCCCAGAACCGCAAAAATCAACCCCGGAACCCCAGAAATCAACCCCGGGACCCCAAAAATCAACCCCGGGACCCCAGAAATCAACCCCGGGACCCCAGAAATCAACAATGGGACCCCAAAAATCAACCCCGGGACCCCAAAAATCAACCCCGGAACCCCAAAATTCAACCCCGGAACCCCAAAAATCAATCCCAGAACCACAAAAATCAACCCCGGGACCCCAAAATTCAATCCCGGCACCCCAAAATTATAAATCCCACCCAAAAACCCTCCAAAATCCCCCCTTGGGACCCCGAAATCCCCCCCCCCCAAATCCACCTGGGAGCCCCCAGACCCAATCCGGGACACCCAAAATCCACCTGGGAGCCCCCAAAATCTACCTGGGACCCCCCAAATCCCCATAGGGCCCCCCCGATCCAATCCAGGACCCCCCCAAATCCACCTGGGATCCCCCAGACCCAATCCAGGACCCCCTAAATCGCCCTCAAATCCCCTCCAGGAACCCCAAATCCTTTCCAGGACCTTTTCTTTACCTGAGTAAGACCCCAGTAAATCCCCCCTAAACCTACCTGGGACCCCCTAAAATTCCCCCCAAATCTACCTGGGACCCCCCAAAATCCCCCTGGGATCCCCCAGACCCAATCCAGGACCGCCCAAATCGCCCTCAAATCCCCTCCAGGAACACCAAATCCCTTCCAGGACCCTTTCTGTACCCTCAGTAAAACCCCCCAAAATCCCCCAAAACCTACCTGGGACTCCCCAGAATCCCCCCAAATCCAAACCCACCTGGGACCCCCCAAACCTCCCCCCCAAATCCCCGGGACCCCCCACTCACCGATGGGCATGAAGGGGGTGTTGAGGCTGGGGGCGGAGACGCCGATGGCGTTGACGGCGAACACTCGCATCTCGTACAGGACCCCCAAACCCCTCCAGGACCCCCCAAAATCTCCCCCAGACCCAATCCAGGACCCCCTAAATCGTCTCTAGGACCCCCCAAATCCTCCCCAAATCCCCCTGGGATCCCCCAGACCCAATCCAGGACCCTCTAAATCACCGCCAGGACCCCTCAAATCCCCCCCAAATACCCCCAAATTCCCTTCAGATCCTCTCCCGGACCTTCAAAATCTCCCCCAAAACCCCCAAAAAACCTACCTGAGACCCCCCCCAAACCCACCTGGGACCCCCCAAACTCCCCTCAGGACGCCCCCGGGACCCCCGCGGGACCCCCCACTCACCGATGGGCATGAAGGGGGGGGTGTTGAGGCTGGGGGCGGAGACGCCGATGGCGTTGACGGCGAACACTCGCATCTCGTACAGGACCCCCAAACCCCTCCAGGACCCCCCAAAATCTCCCCCAGACCCAATCCAGGACCCCCTAAATCGCCTCTAGGACCCCCCAAATCCTCCCCAAATCCCCCTGGGATCCCCCAGACCCAATCCAGGACCACCCAAATCGCCCTCAAATCCCCTCCAGGAACACCAAATCCCTTCCAGGACCCTTTCTTTACCTGAGTAAGACCCCAGTAAATCCCCCCGAAACCTACCTGGGACCCCCTAAAATTCCCCCCAAATCTACCTGGGACCCCCCAAAATCCCCCTGGGATCCCCCAGACCCAATCCAGGACCCCCTAAATCACCTCCAGGACCCCTCAAATCCCCCCCAAATACCCCCAAATTCCCTTCAGATCCTCTCCCGGACCTTCAAAATCTCCCCCAAAACCCCCAAAAAACCTACCTGAGACCCCCCCCCAAACCCACCTGGGACCCCCCAAACTCCCCTCAGGACCCCCCCGGGACCCCCGCGGGACCCCCCACTCACCGATGGGCATGAAGGGGGGGGTGTTGAGGCTGGGGGCGGAGACGCCGATGGCGTTGACGGCGAACACTCGCATCTCGTACAGGACCCCCAAACCCCTCCAGGACCCCCCAAAATCTCCCCCAGACCCAATCCAGGACCCCCTAAATCGTCTCTAGGACCCCCCAAATCCTCCCCAAATCCACCTGGGATCCCCCAGACCCAATCCAGGACCACCCAAATCGCCCTCAAATCCCCTCCAGGAACACCAAATCCCTTCCAGGACGCTTTCTTTACCTGAGTAAGACCCCCCTAAGATCCCCCCGAAACCTACCTGGGACTCCCCAGAATCCCCCCCAAATCTACCTGGGACCCCCCAGAATCCCCCCCAAATCCCCCTGGGAACCCCCAGACCCAATCCAGGACCCTCTAAATCACCTCCAGGACCCCTCAAATCCCCCCCAAATCCCCCCAAATTCCCTTCAGATTCTCTCCCGGACCCTCAAAATCTCCCCCAAAACCCCCAAAAAACCTACCTGAGACCCCCCCCCAAACCCACCTGGGACCCCCCAAAATCCCCTCAGGACCCCCGCGGGACCCCCGCGGGACCCCCCACTCACCGATGGGCATGAAGGGGGGGGTGTTGAGGCTGGGGGCGGAGACGCCGATGGCGTTGACGGCGAACACTCGCATCTCGTACAGGACCCCCAAACCCCTCCAGGAGCCCCCAAAATCTCCCCCAGACCCAATCCAGGACCCCCTAAATCGTCTCTAGGACCCCCCAAATCCTCCCCAAATCCACCTGGGATCCCCCAGACCCAATCCAGGACCCCCCAAATCGCCCTCAAATCCCCTCCAGGAACACCAAATCCCTTCCAGGACCCTTTCTTTACCTGAGTAAGACCCCCCTAAGATCCCCCCGAAACCTACCTGGGACTCCCCAGAATCCCCCCCAAATCTACCTGGGACCCCCCAAAATCCCCCTGGGATCCCCCAGACCCAATCCAGGACCCCCTAAATCACGTCTAGGACCCCTCAAATCCCCCCCAAATACCCCCAAATTCCCTTCAGATCCTCTCCCGGACCTTCAAAATCTCCCCCAAAACCCCCAAAAAACCTACCTGAGACCCCCCCCCAAACCCACCTGGGACCCCCCAAAATCCCCTCAGGACCCCCGCGGGACCCCCCACTCACCGATGGGCATGAAGGGGGGGGTGTTGAGGCTGGGGGCGGAGACGCCGATGGCGTTGACGGCGAACACTCGCATCTCGTACAGGACCCCCAAACCCCTCCAGGACCCCCCAAAATCTCCCCCAGACCCAATCCAGGACCCCCTAAATCGCCTCTAGGACCCCCCAAATCCTCCCCAAATCCACCTGGGATCCCCCAGACCCAATCCAGGACCCCCCAAATCGCCCTCAAATCCCCTCCAGGAACACCAAATCCCTTCCAGGACCCTTTCTTTACCTGAGTAAGACCCCCCTAAGATCCCCCCGAAACCTACCTGGGACTCCCCAGAATCCCCCCCAAATCTACCTGGGACCCCCCAAAATCCCCCCAAAATCTCCCTGGGATCCCCCATTCCCAATCCAGGACCCCCTAAATCACCTCCAGGACCCCTCAAATCTCCCCCCAAATACCCCCAAATTCCCTTCAGATCCTCTCCCGGACCTTCAACATCTCCCCCAAAACCCCCAAAAAACCTACCTGAGACCCCCCCCAAACCCACCTGGGACCCCCCAAAATCCCCTCAGGACCCCCCCGGGACCCCCGCGGGACCCCCCACTCACCGATGGGCATGAAGGGGGGGGTGTTGAGGCTGGGGGCGGAGACGCCGATGGCGTTGACGGCGAACACTCGCATCTCGTACAGGACGCCCTCGATCATGCGCGTGGACTCGAAGGTGAGCGCGGGCAGCACCTCGAAGTTGAGCTTCATCCAGCGCATGGAGCCCTTCTTCTTCCTCTCCACCAGGTAACCTGCACAGGTGAGACACAGGTGAGGCGGGGGGGGGGTGGGGAAAGGGTGGGACGGGTGAGGGATTGGGGGGGGAAGGGGTGGGACAGGTGGGATATGGGGGAAAAAGAGGTGGGACAGGTGAGGGATTGGGGGGGAAAGGGGTGGGACAGGTGAGGGATTGGGGTGGGACAGGTGAGGGACAGGTGGGATGTGGGGGGGATATGGAGGGGAAAGGGTGGGACAGGTGAGGGATGGGGGGGAAAGGGGTGGGACAGGTGAGGGATGGGGGGGAAGGGGTGGGACAGGTGAAGGATGGGGGGAAAAGGGGTGGGACAGGTGAGGGATTGGGGGGGAAAGGGGTGGGGTGGGACAGGTGAGGGACAGGTGGGATGTGGGGGGGATATGGGGGGGAAAGGGTGGGACAGGTGAGGGATGGGGGGGAAGGGGTGGGACAGGTGGAATATAGGGGGGATATGGGGGGGAAAAGGGTGGGACAGGTGAGGGAAGGGGTGGAACAGGTGAGAGATGGGGGGGAAAAGGGGTGGGACAGGTGAGGGACAGGTGGGATGTGGGGGGAAAGGGGTGGGACAGGTGAGGGATGGGGGGGAAAAGGGTGGGACAGGTGAGGGATAGGTATGGGACTGGTGTGGGGACAGGTGTGTCACAGGTGTGTACAGTGTGTCACAGGTGTGTCACAGGTGTGTACAGTGTGTCACAGGTGTATCACAGGTGTCACAGGTGCATCACAGGTGTGTCACAGGTGTGCACAGGTGTATCTCAGGTATCTCAGGTGTATCACAGGTGTTACAGGTGTATCACAGGTGTGTACAGTGTATCACAGGTGTATCACAGGTGTATCACAGGTGTGTCACAGGTGTCACAGGTGTATCTCAGGTGTCTCAGGTGTATCACAGGTGTCACAGGTGTATCACAGGTGTGTACAGTGTATCACAGGTGTCACAGGTGTACACAAGTGTATCACAGGTGTATCACAGGTGTGCACAGGTGTATCACAGGTGTGTCACAGGTGTCACAGGTGTATCACAGGTGTGTACAGTGTATCACAGGTGTATCACAGGTGTGTCACAGGTGTCACAGGTGTATCACAGGTGTTTACAGTGTGTCTCAGGTGTGTCACTGGTGTATCACAGGTGTCGCAGGTGTGCACAGGTACCTGTCCAGGTGTGGGGTCTCACCTGTGACCGGCTGTCCGCCGTCGAACTTGGGCGGTTCCCAGACCAGCGTGGCCCAGTCCTCGCCCACCGAGGTGACCCTGACGGCCTCGGGGGGGTCGGGGACGTCTGTGGGGACACGACACACCTGGACTCACCTGGGGGCATCACCTGGGGACCTCCTGTGGCCTCACCTGTCCTCCCGTGTGGCCCCCAGGTGTGTCCAGGTGTCCCCAGATGTGTCCAGGTGACCCAGATGTGTCCCCAGGTGTGCCCCCAGCTGTCCCCAGGTGTGTTCAGGTGTTCCCATATGTGCCCAGGTGTGTCCATATGTCCCTCAGGTGTGTCCCTAGGTGCCCCCAGGTGTCCTCAGGTGCTCCCAGGTGTGTCCCCAATGTCCCCAGGTGTGTCCCCGTGTATTCCCAGGTGCTCCCAGGTGTGCCCATGTGTGTCCCCAATGTCCCCAGGTGTGCCCAGGTGTGTCCCCATGTATCCCCAGGTGTGCCCAGGTGTATCCTCAATGTCCCCAGGTGTGCCCATGTGTGTCGCCATGTATTCCCAGCTGTGCCCAGGTGCCCCCAGGTGTGCCCAGGTGTGTCCCCATGTATCCCCAGGTGTTCCCATGTGTGCCCAGGTCTATCCCCATGTATTCTCATGTTTCCCCAGGTGTGCCCAGGTGTGTCAGGTGTGCCCAGGTGTGCCCAGGTGCCGACCCAGGGAGGCCCCGGGGGGGGGCCCGAGGGGCCGCCGCCCCGGGGGCCCCGGGGACCCCAGGGGGCCGGGGGCGGGGCCCACCCCGGGGGCAGGGACCCCCGACCCCAGGGGGGGGCGAGCCCCGCGCCCGGGGGGGGCCGCGCCCCCATGTATCCCCAGGTGTTCCCATGTGTGCCCAGGTGTATCCCCATGTATTCTCATGTTTCCCCAGGTGCCCCCAGGTGTGCCCAGGTGTGCCCAGGTGCCGTACCCACGACGCGGATGGCGATGGCGGCCGTGTCCTCTCCCACGGGGTTGGTGACCCTGATGTGGTACCTGCCCTCGTCGCCGCGCTCGGCGCTCTCGATCACCAAACTGCTGAGCTCGTGCTTCTCCTCCAGCCGCACCCGGCCCTCCTTACAGGTGAACTCCTGACAGGTGACACACAGGTGACACACAGGTGACACACAGGTGACACACAGGTGAGAACACCTGGCACAGGTGAGGGCACACAGGGACAGTGACACTGCTGAGCTCGTGCTTCTCCTCCAGCCGCACCCGGCCCTCCTTACAGGTGAACTCCTGACAGGTGACACACAGGTGACACACAGGTGACACACAGGTGACACACAGGTGAGAACACCTGGCACAGGTGAGGGCACACAGGGACAGTGACACTGCTGAGCTTGTGCTTCTCCTCCAGCTGCACCCGGCCCTCCTTACAGGTGAACTCCTGACAGGTGACACACAGGTGACACACAGGTGAGAACACCCGGCACAGGTGAGGGCACACAGGTGACAGTGACACTGCTGAGTCTCAGGTGCTTCACCTCCAGCCGCGCCCTGCTCCTTGGTCACAGGTGAACTCCTGGACAGGTGACACACTGAGATGGGACACACAGGTGACACAGCAGGTGAGACACAGGTGACACACAGCTGACACAGGTGAGGGCACACAGGTGACAGTGACACTGGTGAGCTCGTGCTGTCCGTCCTTGGTCCAGCTGCACGGTGGGCCGGCCCTCCTTAGATGGTGCACACACAGGTGACAGGTGACACACAGGTGAGCACAGGGGCTGACACAGGTGACACAGATGACACACAGGTGACACACAGGTGACACAGGTGAGCTCACCTGTCCATTCTCGCTCCAGCTGCACGGTGGGCAGGGGCCCTCCTTAGATGGTGCACACACAGGTGACACACAGGTGACACACAGGTCACACAGGTGACACAGGAGGTGACACAGGTGACACACAGGTGAGTCCCAGGTGAGCTCACCTGTCCATCCTTGGTCCAGGTGACGGTGGGCAGGGGCTCCCCTGAGATGGGCACACACAGGTGACACACACAGGTGACACAGGGGGTGACACAGATGACACACAGGTGACACACAGGTGACACAGGTGAGCTCACCTGTCCATTCTTGGTCCAGGTGACGGTGGGCAGGGGCTCCCCTGAGATGGGCACACACAGGTGACACACACAGGTGACACACAGGTCACACAGGTGACACAGGGGGTGACACAGGTGAGTCCCAGGTGAGCTCACCTGTCCGTCCTTGGTCCAGGTGACGGTGGGCAGGGGCTCCCCTGAGATGGGCACACACAGGTGACACACACAGGTGACACAGGGGGTGACACAGGTGACACAGATGACACACAGGTGACACACAGGTGACACAGGTGAGCTCACCTGTCCATTCTTGGTCCAGGTGACGGTGGGCAGGGGCTCCCCTGAGATGGGCACGTCCAACCTGAGTTTGTTTCCCGCCACCACCACGATCGTGTTCTCCGTGTCCCGGCCCGAGCAGTCCAGGTGGATTTTGGGGGGCTCTGAGGGGGGGGAGGGGACAGGTGAGCTCGGTGACAGGTGTGTCACCTGACAGGTGGTACCGGGACAGGAGAACAGCAGGTGTCCCCTCACCCCCCCCCGGTCAGGTGTGCTCTGTTCACTCAGGTGTCACCTCAGGTGTCACCTCCCCCCCTCAGGTGTCATCTGTTCCCCCTCAGGTGTCACCTCAGGTGTCCCCTCAGGTGTCACCCCCCCTGTCACCTCCCCCCCTCAGGTGTTGCCTGTCCCCCCTCAGGTGTCCTCTATGCACTCAGGTATCCCCTCAGGTGTCCCCTCTCACCTCAGGTGTCCCCTCAGGTGTCACCTGTTCCCCCTCAGGTGTTCTCTGTTCCTCAGGTGTCCCCCCTCCCCCCCTCAGGTGTCACCTGCCCCCTCTCAGGTGTCCCCTCAGGTGTCCCCTCCCCCCCTCAGGTGTCACCTGTCCCCTCCCCCCTCTCACCTTGTTTGGGCACGTACTCCACCTTGATCTCTGTGGGGGAGGGGAGAAGGGGGAGTTAGTGACGTCAGAGACCCCCCCAAACATCCCCGGTGACGTCATTGGGAAATACCCGGTGACGTCATTGCCCTTAAAGTGCCACCCAGCCCCCCATTTGCCTCCCAGTCACCCCCCAGGTGCCCTCAGGTACCCCCAGGTGCCCCCAGGTATGCCCAGGTGTCCCCAAGTGCTCCCCAGGCGCCCCTCAAGCACCCCCCAGGTGTGCCCAGGTGCCCTCAGGTGCCCCCCAGGTATCCTCAGGTGCCCCCAAGCACCCCTCAGGTGCTCCCAGGTGCCCCCCCGGTGTGCCCAGGTGCCCCACAAGCACCCACCAGGTGCCCCCAAGCATCCCCCAGGTGCCTCCCAGGTGTCCCCAGGTGCCTCCAAGCACCCTCCAGGTGCCCCCAGGTGAGCCCAGGTGCCCTCAGGTACCCCCGGGCACCTCCCAAGCACCCCCAGGTGCCCCCCAGGTGTGCCCAGGTGCCCCCCAGGTGCGCCCAAGCATCCCCTAGGTGCCTCCCAGGTGTCCCCAGGTGCCCCCAAGCATTCCCCAGGTGCCCTCAGGTACCCCCGGGTGCCCCCCAAGCACCCCCAGGTGCCCCCAGATGCCCCCAGGTGAGCCCAGGTGTCCCCAGGTGCCCCCAAGCATCCCCCAGGTGTGCCCAGGTGCCCCCCACGTGCCCCCCAGGTGTGCCCAGGTGCCCCCCAGGTGTGCCCAGGTGCCCCCCAGGTGTGCCCAGGTGTCCCTTTCCCACCGAGGAAGTTGAGTTTGGCCGACAAGGTGAGGGCGAAGCCGTCGGGCACGAAGGTGTAATCGCCCTCGTCCTCGGGGCGCACGTCATCGATCACCAGCTTGTGGATCCTGGGGGACAATCCCAAAATTCCCAAAAAATCCCAAAAAATTTCATCCAGGTATCCCAAAATTCCCAAAAAATCCGTCCAGGTGTCTCAAAATCCCAAAAACCCCCCAAAAAATCCATCCAGGAATCTCAAAATCCCCAAAAAATTCCCCCCAAAATCCACCCAGGTATCCCAAAAATCCCCCCAAATCCATCCAGGTATCCCAAAAATCCCCCCAAATCCATCCAGGTATCCCCAAAATCCATCCAGGTGTCTCAAAATCCCAAAAAAATCCATCCAGGTATCCCAAAAATCCCAAAAAATCCGTCCAGGTATCCCAAAATCCACCCAGGTGTCCCCAAATCGCCCTCGTCCTCGGGGCGCACGTCATCGATCACCAGCTTGTGAATCCTGGGGGACAATCCCAAAATTCCCAAAAAATCCCAAAAAATTTCATCCAGGTATCCCAAAATTCCCAAAAAATCCGTCCAGGTGTCTCAAAATCCCAAATCCCCCAAAAAATCCATCCAGGAATCTCAAAATCCCCAAAAAATTCCCCCCAAAATCCACCCAGGAATCCCAAAAATCCCCCCAAATCCATCCAGGTATCCCAAAAATCCCCCCAAATCCATCCAGGTATCCCCAAAATCCATCCAGGTGTCTCAAAATCCCAAAAAAATCCATCCAGGTATCCCCCAGGTATCCCAAAATCCATCCAGGTGTCCCCAAATCGCCCTCGTCCTCGGGGGCGCACGTCATCGATCACCAGCTTGTGGATCCTGGGGAATCCCAGAATTCCCAAAAAATTTCATCCAGGTATCCCAAAATTCCCAAAAAATCCGTCCAGGTGTCTCAAAATCCAAAAAAATCCCCCAAAAAATCCATCCAGGAATCCCCCAAAAAACCCTAAAATCCATCCAGGTATCCCAAAATTCCCAAAAAATCCATCCAGGAATCCCAAAAATCCATCCAGGTATCCCAAAATTCCCAAAAAATCCATCCAGGTATCCCAAAATCCATCCAGGTGTTTCAAAAATCCCCCAAAAATCTGTCCAGAAATCCCAAAATTCCCAAAGAATCCATCCAGGTATCCCAAAAATCCCAAAAAATCCATCCAGGTATCCCAAAAATCCATCCAGGTGTCCCAAAAATCCCAAAAAATCCGTCCAGGTATCCCAAAAATCCATCCAGGTATCCCAAAAATCCATCCAGGTGTCCCAAAAATCCCAAAAAATCCATCCAGGTATCCTAAAATCCCCCAAAAAATCCATCCAGGAATCCCCAAATCCCCCAAAAAATCCATCCAGGAATCCCCAAATCCCCCAAAAAATCCATCCAGGTGTCCCAAAATCCAAAAAAATCCCACCCAGGGTTGGGGAATTTGGGATTTTGGGAATTTGGGGTTTTTGGATTTTAGGATTTTGGGATTTTTGGATTTCAGGATTTCAGGGATTTTGGGATTTTAGGATTTGGGGATTTTAGGGTTTTAGGATTGGGGGGGTTTAGGATGGGTAGGTGGGGTAGGGGGGGGGAGATTGGGGGGGTGGGGTGGGTGTGGTGGGGGTGGGGGGTTGGTGGGGGGCGGGGGGTGGGGGATTTGGGGATTTTTGGATTTTAGGATTTGGGGATTTTAGGATTTTGGGGTTTTTAGGAATTTGGGATTTTAGGATTTCAGGGATTTTGGGATTTTAGGAATTTGGGGATTTTAGGATTTTGGGATTTTTGGATTTTGGGATTTGGGGATTTTTGGCTTTTAGGATTTCAGGAATTTTAGGATTTTGGGATTTTAGGATTTTGGGATTTCAGGGATTTGGGGATTTTAGGATTTTTGGGATTTTAGGATTTTGGGATTTCAGGGATTTGGGGATTTTAGGATTTGAGGATTTTAGGAATTTGGGGATTTTAGGATTTTTGGATTTCAGGAATTTGGGATTTTAGGATTTTCAGCCTCTCACCTGCCCGTGTGGGAGATGTGGATTCTCTTGCTGAGATTTTGGAATTGGGAATTTTGTGATTTTAGGAATTGAGGATTTCAGGGATTTTTGGATTTTAGGATTTTGGGGTTTTTAGGAATTTGGGATTTTAGGATTTCAGGGATTTTGGGATTTTAGGAATTTGGGGATTTTAGGATTTGGGGATTTTAGGGTTTTAGGATTTTGGCATTTTGGGATTTGGGCATTTTAGGATTTTAGGATTTGGGGATTTTTTGGGCTCTCACCTGCCCGTGTGGGAGATGTGAATGCACTTGCTGGGATTTGGGAATTTTCCATTTTAGGAATTTGGGATTTTGTGATTTTAGGATTTCAGGGATTTTAGGATTTTGGGATTTTAGGGATTTTGGGATTTTAGGAATTTTGGGATTTTAGGATTTTGGGATTTTAGGATTTTGGGATTTTAGGAATTTTGGGATTTTAGGATTTTGGGATTTTGTGATTTTGGGATTTGGGGATTTTTGGATTTTAGGATTTCAGGAATTTTAGGATTTGGGGATTTTAGGATTTTGGGATTTCAGGGATTTTTGGATTTTAGGATTTTGTGATTTTAGGATTTTGGGGTTTTTAGGAATTTGGGATTTTAGGATTTCAGGGATTTTGGGATTTTAGGAATTTGGGGATTTTAGGATTTTGGGATTTTTGGATTTTGGGATTTGGGGATTTTTGGATTTTAGGATTTCAGGAATTTTAGGATTTTGGGATTTTAGGATTTTGGGATTTCAGGGATTTTGGGATTTTAGGATTTTGTGATTTTAGGATTTTGGGATTTCAGGGATTTGGGGATTTTAGGATTTGAGGATTTTAGGAATTTGGGGATTTTAGGATTTTTGGATTTCAGGAATTTGGGATTTTAGGATTTTCAGCCTCTCACCTGCCCGTGTGGGAGATGTGGATTCTCTTGCTGAGATTTTGGAATTTGGAATTTTGTGATTTTAGGAATTGAGGATTTCAGGGATTTTGGGATTTTAGGATTTTGGGGTTTTTAGGAATTTGGGATTTTAGGATTTCAGGGATTTTGGGATTTTAGGAATTTGGGGATTTTAGGATTTGGGGATTTTAGGGTTTTAGGATTTTGGCATTTTGGGATTTGGGCATTTTAGGATTTTAGGATTTGGGGATTTTTTGGGCTCTCACCTGCCCGTGTGGGAGATGTGAATGCACTTGCTGGGATTTGGGAATTTTCCATTTTAGGAATTTGGGATTTTGTGATTTTAGGATTTCAGGGATTTTAGGATTTTGGGATTTTAGGAATTTTGGGATTTTAGGATTTTGGGGTTTTTAGGAATTTGGGATTTTAGGATTTCAGGGATTTTGGGATTTTAGGTATTTGGGGATTTTAGGATTTTGGGATTTTTGGATTTTGGGATTTGGGGATTTTTGGATTTTAGGATTTCAGGAATTTTAGGATTTGGGGATTTTAGGATTTTGGGATTTCAGGGATTTTTGGATTTTAGGATTTTGTGATTTTAGGATTTTGGGGTTTTTAGGAATTTGGGATTTTAGGATTTCAGGGATTTTGGGATTTTAGGAATTTGGGGATTTTAGGATTTTGGGATTTTTGGATTTTGGGATTTGGGGATTTTTGGCTTTTAGGATTTCAGGAATTTTAGGATTTTGGGATTTTAGGATTTTGGGATTTCAGGGATTTTGGGATTTTAGGATTTTGGGATTTTAGGATTTTGGGATTTCAGGGATTTGGGGATTTTAGGATTTGAGGATTTTAGGAATTTGGGGATTTTAGGATTTTGGGATTTAAATTTTAGGATTTTGGGGCTCTCACCTGCCCGTGTGGGAGATGTGGATTCTCTTGCTGAGATTTTGGAATTTGGAATTTTGTGATTTTAGGAATTGAGGATTTCAGGGATTTTGGGATTTTAGGATTTTGGGGTTTTTAGGAATTTGGGATTTTAGGATTTCAGGGATTTTGGGATTTTAGGATTTTGGGGTTTTTAGGAATTTGGGATTTTAGGATTTTGGGATTTCAGGGATTTTGGGATTTTAGGAATTTGGGGATTTTAGGATTTTGGGATTTTTGGATTTTGGGATTTGGGGATTTTTGGATTTTAGGATTTCAGGAATTTTAGGATTTGGGGATTTTAGGATTTTGGGATTTCAGGGATTTGGGGATTTTAGGATTTGAGGATTTGAGGATTTTAGGAATTTGGGGATTTTAGGATTCTGGGATTTCAGGAATTTGGGATTTTAGGATTTTCAGCCTCTCACCTGCCCGTGTGGGAGATGTGGATTCTCTTGCTGAGATTTTGGAATTTGGAATTTGGTGATTTTAGGAATTGAGGATTTCAGGGATTTTGGGATTTTAGGATTTTGGGGTTTTTAGGAATTTGGGGATTTTAGGATTTTGGGATTTAAATTTTAGGATTTTGGGGCTCTCACCTGCCCGTGTGGGAGATGTGGATTCTCTTGCTGAGATTTTGGAATTTGGAATTTTGTGATTTTAGGAATTGAGGATTTCAGGGATTTTGAGATTTCAGGATTTTGGGGTTTTTAGGAATTTGGGATTTTAGGATTTCAGGGATTTTGGGATTTTAGGAATTTGGGGATTTTAGGATTTTGGGATTTTTGGATTTTGGGATTTGGGGATTTTTGGATTTTAGGATTTCAGGAATTTTAGGATTTGGGGATTTTAGGATTTTGGGATTTTAGGATTTTGGTATTTCAGGGATTTTGGGATTTTAGGATTTTGTGATTTTAGGATTTTGGGATTTCAGGGATTTGGGGATTTTAGGATTTGAGGATTTGAGGATTTCAGGAATTTGGGATTTTAGGATTTTCAGCCTCTCACCTGCCCGTGGGAGAGATGTGGATTCTCTTGCTGAGATTTTGGAATTTGGCGATTTTAGGAATTTAGGATTTCAGGGATTTTGGGATTTTAGGATTTTGGGGTTTTTAGGAATTTGGGGATTTTGGGATTTAAATTTTAGGATTTTTCAGCCTCTCACCTGCCCGTGTGGGAGATGTGGATTCTCTTGCTGGGTCTCACCTCCACCCCGTTTTTGAACCAGCGCCCCGTGACTTTCTCGTCCGACACCTCGCACTTGAACACGGCCTGTTCTGCCGCCTGCACCGTCAGGTCTGCGATGCCCTGCAGCACCTCCAGCTGCTTCTCTGGGGGGAAACGGGGTCACAGAGACCCCAAAATGTCACTGGGGAACCCAAAATGTCACTGGGGAACCCACACCTGGCCATGGGGACCCACACCTGGCCATGGGGACCCACACCTGGCCACACCTGTCCGTGGGAACCCATTGAAACCCATAGGAACCCATGGAGAACATCCTGAGATGCCCTGCAGCACCTCCAGCTGCTTCTCTGGGGGGGAAATGGGGTGTGGGGACCCCAAAATGTCACTGGGGAACCCAAAATGTCACTGGGGAACCCAAAATATCCAGGGGAACCCACACCTGGCCATGGGGACCCACACCTGGCCACACCTGTCCATAGGAAACCACACCTGTCCATGGGAACCCATAGGAACCCATGGAGAACCTCCTGAGATGCCCTGCAGCACCTCCAGCTGCTTCTCTGGGGGAAACGGGGTCACAGAGACCCCAAAATGTCACTGGGGAACCCAAAATGTCACTGGGGAACCCACACCTGGCCATGGGGACCCACACCTGGCCATGGGGACCCACACCTGGCCACACCTGTCCATGGGAACCCATTGAAACCCATAGGAACCCATGGAGAACCTCGTGAGATGCCCTGCAGCACCTCCAGCTGCTTCTCTGGGGAAAAACGGGGTCACAGAGACCCCAAAATGTCACTGGAGACCCACACCTGGCCATGGGGACCCACACCTGGCCATGGGGACCCACACCTGGCCATAGGTGCCGTTTTTGGTCATTTTTGCCCCGTTTTTCCCCATTTTTTTCCCGTTTTTCTCATTTTTGTGCCATTTTTTGCCCCTTTTTTGCCCCTTTTTTGCCCGTTTTTTCCCATTTTTTCCCCATTTTTCCCCCATTTTTGGGCTCCCACCTTCGACGATGACCTCGGCCTCGCTGCCGTTGGTGAGGATCCGGCAGCGCCCGGTGTCCTTTTGGCCGTTTTTGTGTCATTTTTGGTCATTTCTGTGCCGTTTTTTTCTTGTTTTTTGCCCGTTTTTGCCCGTTTTTCCCCATTTTTGCCCCATTTTTGAGCGATTTTTGCCCCATTTTTGGTCCATTTTTGAGCTGGTTCTGGCCCATTTTTGTTCTAATTTGGTGCCGTTTTATGCCCCATTTTTGCCCTTTTTTGCTCCATTTTTGCCCCGTTTTTGGCCGTTTTTTCCCCATTTTTTGCCCGTTTTTACCCCGTTTTTGCCCGTTTTTTCCCCCGTTTTTGCCCGTTTTTTGCCCGTTTTTTGCCCGTTTTTCCCCATTTTTTCCCCGTTTTTTCCCCGTTTTTGCCCATTTTTTGCCCGTTTTTTGCCCGTTTTTCCCCGTTTTTGCCCCGTTTTTGCCCATTTTTTCCCCGTTTTCCCCGTTTTCCCCCGTTTTTCCCCCATTTTTGGGGTCCCACCTTCCACGATGACCTCGGCCTCGGCCTCGGCGCCGTTGGTGAGGATCCGGCAGCGCCCGGTGTCCTTTTGGCCATTTTTGTGTCATTTTTGGTCATTTCTGTGCCGTTTTTTGCCCGTTTTTTGCCCGTTTTTCCCCATTTTTGCCCCATTTTTGAGCGATTTTTGCCCCATTTTTGCGCCATTTTTGAGCGAGTTCTGGCCCATTTTTGTTCTATTTTGGTGCCGTTTTATGCCCCATTTTTGCCCCTTTTTTGCTCCATTTTTGCCCCGTTTTTGGCCGTTTTTTGCCCGTTTTTGGCCGTTTTTTCCCCCGTTTTTTGCCCTATTTTTTGCCCGTTTTTCCCCATTTTTCCCTGTTTTTCCCCATTTTTGTGCCATTTTGTGCCATTTTTGAGCGAGTTTTGGCCCATTTTTGCGCTAATTTGGTGCCGGTTTTGCCCCATTTTTGTGCCGTTTTTTGCCCGTTTTTGGCCGTTTTTGCCCGTTTTTCCCCCGTTTTTGCCCATTTTTTCCCCGTTTTTGCCCATTTTTGCCCGTTTTCCCCCATTTTTTGGGGTCCCACCTTCCACGATGACCTCGGCCTCGGCCTCGCCGCCGTTGGTGAGGATCCGGTAGCGCCCGGTGTCCTCCTTGGTGGCCTCGTTGAGGATCAGGAAATGTTTCTTCCCGTCCTTCTTGAAACGGTACTTGAAGGTTTCCTCGCGGGTGAGCTCCACGCCGTCCTTGGTCCTGGACACACGGACACGGATGGACACACGGACACACAGGGATGGACACACGGACATGGATGGACACACGGACACGGGGATGGACACACGGACACACGGGGATGGACACACGGGGATGGACACACGGACACACAGGGATGGACACACGGACACACAGGGATGGACACACGGACACACAGGGATGGACACACGGACACGGGGATGGACACACGGACACGGGATGGACACACGGACACACAGGGATGGACACACGGACACACAGGGATGGACACACGGACACACGGGATGGACACACGGACACGGGATGGACACACGGACATGGATGGACACACGGACACACAGGGATGGACACACGGACACACAGGGATGGACACACGGACACGGGGATGGACACACGGACACACAGGGATGGACACACGGACACACAGGGATGGACACACGGACACACGGGATGGACACACGGACATGGATGGACACACGGACACGGGGATGGACACACGGACACACAGGGATGGACACACGGACACACAGGGATGGACACACGGACACACAGGGATGGACACACGGACAGGGATGGACACACGGACACGGGATGGACACACGGACACGGGATGGACACACGGACATGGATGGACACACGGACACGGGGATGGACACACGGACACACGGGGATGGACACACGGGGATGGACACACGGACACAAAGGGATGGACACACGGACACACAGGGATGGACACACGGACACGGATGGACACACGGACACACAGGGATGGACACACGGACACACAGGGATGGACACACGGACACACGGGATGGACACACGGACACGGGGATGGACACACGGACACACAGGGATGGACACACGGACACACAGGGATGGACACACGGACACACGGGGATGGACACACGGACATGGATGGACACACGGACACGGGGATGGACACACGGACACACAGGGATGGACACACGGACACACAGGGATGGACACACGGACACCGGGATGGACACACGGACAGGGATGGACACACGGACACACGGGATGGACACACGGACACACACGGGATGGACACACGGACATGGATGGACACACGGACACGGGGATGGACACACGGACACACAGGGATGGACACACGGACATGGATGGACACACGGACACACAGGGATGGACACACGGACATGGATGGACACACGGACACACAGGGATGGACACACGGACACATGGATGGACACACGGACACACGGGATGGACACACGGACACGGGGATGGACACACGGACACACAGGGATGGACACACGGACACACAGGGATGGACACACGGACACGGGGATGGACACACGGACACACAGGGATGGACACACGGACACACAGGGATGGACACACGGACACACAGGGATGGACACACGGACACGGGGATGGACACACGGACACACGGGATGGACACACGGACACGGGATGGACACACGGACACAGGGATGGACACACGGACACACAGGGATGGACACACGGACATGGATGGACACACGGACACGGGGATGGACACACGGACACACGGGGATGGACACACGGACACAGGGATGGACACACGGACACACAGGGATGGACACACGGACACACAGGGATGGACACACGGACACACAGGGATGGACACACGGACACACAGGGATGGACACACGGACACACGGGATGGACACACGGACACACCGGGATGGACACACGGACACACGGGATGGACACACGGACACACAGGGATGGACACACGGACACGGGATGGACACACGGACACACAGGGATGGACACACGGACACAGGGATGGACACACGGACACACAGGGATGGACACACGGACACACGGGGATGGACACACGGACACGGAGGGACACACGGACAGGGTCACGTGACCGCCGTACCACATGACCTGCGCCCCCTCCTCCGACACCTCGGCCTCCAGCACGACCCGGTCGCCCACCACGACCTGCTGGTCCTCGGGGCCCTTCATGATGGTCACCGGCGGCTCTGGCACAGGTGAGCGCACAGGTGAGAGGGGACAGGTGAGGGAGGGACAGGGGAGGGGACAGGTGAGTGTGGGACAGGTGAGTGTGGGACAGGTGAGGGAACAGGGGAGGGACAGGTGAGTGTGGGACAGGTGAGGGAACAGGGGAGGGACAGGTGAGTGTGGGACAGGTGAGGGAACAGGGGAGGGACAGGTGAGTGTGGGACAGGTGAGGGGACGGGTGAAGGGACAGGTGAGACAGGACATGTGAGAGGACAGGTGCAGGGGACAGGTGAGTGTGGGACAGGTGAGGGGACAGGGGAGATGGGGCAGGTGAGGGGACAGGTGAGTGTGGGACAGGTGAGAGGGGGAGACAGGTGAGGGGGGACATTTAAAGGGGGACCCCAGGTGTCCCCCAAACACCCCCAAGTACCTGAAACCACAGCCCAGGTGTGTCCCCAGGTGTGTCCCCATGACCCCCCAGGTGTGTCCCCATGACCCCCCAGGTGTGCCCAGGTGTGTCCCCATGACCCCCCAGGTGTGCCCAGGTGCGCTCACCTTTCACGAACACCTCCGTGAAACGTTTCTCGTCGTTCACCCGGCACTCGTAGGCTGAGACCACCCCCCAGGTGTGTCCCCATGACCCCCCAGGTGTGTCCCCATGACCCCCCAGGTGTTCCCAGGTGTCCCCAGGTGTGCCCAGGTGCGCTCACCTTTCACGAACACCTCCGTGAAACATTTCTCGTCGTTCACCCGGCACTCGTAGGCTGACACCACCCCCCAGGTGTGTCCCCATGACCCCCCAGGTGTGTCCCCATGACCCCCCAGGTGTGCCCAGGTGTGCCCAGGTGTGCTCACCTTTCACGAACACCTCCGTGAAACATTTCTCGTCGTTCACCCGGCACTCGTAGGCTGACACCACCCCCCAGATGTGTCCCCATGACCCCCCAGGTGTGCCCAGGTGTGCCCAGGTGTGCCCAGGTGCGCTCACCTTTCACGAACACCTCCGTGAAACATTTCTCGTCGTTCACCCGGCACTCGTAGGCGGCGTCGTCGGCCAGCGAGCATTTGTTGATGGTCAGGATGCGCTTGAGCCCCACGTTCTCGAACACGTACCTGGGACAGCACACCTGGGCTCACCTGGGGGCACCTGGGCTCACCTGGGGGCACCTGGGGCACACCTGGGCTCACCTGGGTGCACCTGGGCTCACCTGGGTGCGCCTGGGGGCACCTGAGGGTGCTTGGGGGTGTCTGGGATACACCTGGAGGTGTCTGGGGGTGTCTGGGATACCTCTGGGTTCACCTGAGGGCACCTGAGGTTCTGGAATACGTACCTGGAGATGTCTGGGGGCACCTGGACTACACCTGGGGGCACCTGAGGGTCACCTGGGGGTGGCTGGGATACACCTGGGGTGCCTGGGGGCCTGGGGCACACCTGGGCTCACCTGGGGGCACCTGGGCTCACCTGGGTGCACCTGGGCTCGCCTGGGTGCGCCTGGGGGCACCTGAGGGTGCTTGGGTGTGTCTGGGATACACCTGGAGGTGTCTGGGCACACCTGGAAGTGTCTGGGATACACCTGGGCACACCTGGGATGCACCTGGGGGTGCCTGGGATACACCTGGACACACCTGGGATGAACCTGGGGGTGTCTGGGGATGCCCTGGGGGTGTCTGGGATACACCTGGGGCACACCTGGGGGTGCCTGGGGAACATCCTGCCACACCTGGGGCACACCTGGCCACACCTGGGAGTGCCTGGGGGACATCTGGGGACACTGGGATACACCTGGGCACACCTGGGGGTACCTGGGATACACCTGGGCACACCTGTGCCATACCTGGGGGTGCCTGGGAGTGCCTGGGGGACATCTGGGGATACTGGGACACACCTGAAGGGTATTTGGGGCGCACCTGTGCTCACCTGGGGCACACCTGGGGATGTCTGGGGCACACCTGTGCCCACCTTGGGCACACCTGGCGCACACCTGGGCACACCTGGGCACTCACTTGTTGCTGGGTTTGATGAGCTGCCCGTTCTTGTACCACTTGAGGGGCAGGTCGGGGTTGCTCAGCTCCACCATCAGCCGGATTTTGTTGCCTTTGTCCACCTGGTAGGCGGGGTCCAACTTCCGGATGAAGGCTGGGGTGGGGGAGGGGACAGGTGAGCTCAGGTGAGCCTCAAAAAATTCTACCTGGGAGCCGCCCCCCCCCCGAAAAAAAAAAAAAAAAAATCCCGAATCCGCAGAGAAATCCTAAAATTTTACAGCCTGAAATTAAAAATCGGGGTTTGATTGACAGGTGAGGAGGGGACAGGTGACCCCCAAAAAATCGGGCAGGTGACCCCCAAAAAATCGGGCAGGTGACCCCCAAAAAATCGGGCAGGTGACCCCAAAAATCCGACAGGAATTGTTCTTGTCTCCCCACCCCCCCCCAAAAAAAAAAAAATTCCAAATTTTCTGCAGGAAATCCTAAAATTGTACAAAAATCAATATCGGGGTGGGGGAGGGGACAGGTGAGCTCAGGTGAGCCCCAAAATTTGGGTGGGGACCCCCAAAAATGCCCCACCCCCCCCACCCCGGGGCCAATCAAATGGGAGCCCCCAAAATTCTCCCCAAAATTCTCCCCAAAATTCTCCCCAAAATTTCCCCTAAAATATTCCCCCAAATTCTTCAAAATTTCCTCAAAATTCTTCAAAATTCCCCCAAATCCCCCAAATTTGCCCCAAATCCCCCAAAATTCTCCCCAAAATTTCCTAAATTCCCAGAAATCCTTCCCAAATTCCCCCAAATTTTGCCCCAAATCCCCCGAAAATCTCCATAAATCCCCCAAATTTTGTCGAATTTTCCCCAAATTTTCCCCAAATTTTCCCCAATTTTTGCCCAATTTTTGCCCAAATTTTGCCCAAAATCCCCCAAATTGCCCCCAAATTTCCCCCCCAGACCCACCTTCGCTCTTTTTGGGCTCCACCTTGATTTTCTTGAGCCGTTTGAGCCGCTCCCATCCCCAAAATTCACCAAATTTTGCCCAAAATCCACCGAATTTTGCCCAAATTTCTTCGAATTTTCCCCAATTTTTGCCCAAATTTTGCCCAAAATCCCCCAAATTTCCCCCAAATTTTCCCCCCAGACCCACCTTCGCTCTTCTTGGGCTCCGCCTTGATTTTCTTGAGCCCTTTGAGCCGCTCCCATCCCCAAAATCCCCCCAAAATCTCCATAAATCACCCAAATTTTGTCGAATTTTCCCCAAATTTTGTCGAATTTTGCCCAATTTTTGCCCAAATTTTGCCCAAATTTTGCCCAAAATCCCCCAAATTTCCCCCAAATTTTCCCCCCAGACCCACCTTCGCTCTTTTTGGGCTCCACCTTGATTTTCTTGAGCCGCTTGAGCCGCTCCCACCTCCCAAAATCCCCCAAATTTTGCCCAAAATCCCCCGAATTTTGCCAAAATTTCATCGAATTTTCCCCAATTTTTGCCCAAATTTTGCCCAAAATCCCTCAAATTTCACCCAAATTTTCCCCAATTTTCCCCCCCAGACCCACCTTCGCTCTTTTTGGGCTCCACCTTGATTTTCTTGAGCCGTTTGAGCCGCTCCCATCTCCCAAAATCCCCCCCAAATCTCCATAAATCACCCAAATTTTGTCGAATTTTCCCCAAATTTTGCCCAATTTTTCCCCAAATTTTGCCCAAATTTTCCCCAATTTTTGCCCAAATTTTGCCCAAAATGCCCCAAATTTCCCCCAAATTTTTCCCCCAGACCCACCTTCGCTCTTCTTGGGCTCCACCTTGATTTTCTTGAGCCGTTTGAGCCGCTCCCATCCCCAAAATCCACCAAATTTTGCCCAAAATCCACCGAATTTTGCCCAAATTTCGTCGAATTTTCCCCAATTTTTGCCCAAATTTTGCCCAAAATCCCCCAAATTTCCCCCAAATTTTCCCCCCAGACCCACCTTCGCTCTTCTTGGGCTCCACCTTGATTTTCTTGAGCCGCTTGAGCCGCTCCCATCCCCAAAATCCCCCCAAAATCTCCATAAATCACCCAAATTTTGTCGAATTTTCCCCAAATTTTCCCCAAATTTTCCCCAATTTTTGCCCAAATTTTGCCCAAAATCCCCCAAATTTCCCCCAAATTTTCCCCCCAGACCCACCTTCGCTCTTCTTGGGCTCCACCTTGATTTTCTTGAGCCGTTTGAGCCGCTCCCACCTCCCAAAATCCCCCAAATTTTGCCCAAAATCCACCGAATTTTGCCCACATTTCTTCGAATTTTCCCCAATTTTTGCCCAAATTTTGCCCAAAATGCCCCAAATTTTCCCCAAATTTCCCCCCCAGACCCACCTTCGCTCTTTTTGGGCTCCACCTTGATTTTCTTGAGCCGCTTGAGCCGCTCCCATCCCCAAAATCCACCGAATTTCGCCAAAATTTCCTCAAATTTTGCCCAAAATCCCCCGAATTTTGCCCAAAATCCCCCAAATTTTGCCCAAATTTTGCCCAAATCTTGCCCAAATCTTGCCCAGACCCACCTTCGCTCTTTTTGGGCTCCACCTTGATTTTCTTGAGCCGCTTGAGCCGCTCCCATCCCCAAAATCCCCAAAATTTTGCCAAAATGACCCCAAATTTTGCCCAAATTTCTTCGAATTTTGCCCAAAATCCCCCAAATTTCCCCCAAATTTTGCCCAAATTTTGCCCAAATCTTGCCCAAATCTTGCCCAGACCCACCTTCGCTCTTTTTGGGCTCCACCTTGATTTTCTTGAGCCGCTTGAGCATGCCGCGCAGGTCGGTGATGCCGTACTGGAAGGCGATGCGCTCGTACTCGCTCTTCTTGGTGACGCCCTTGAGCAGCTCCCAGATCTCGGGCGGGATGGTGTCTTCTTCATCGTCCTTCTTCTTCTTCCTCACCTCCTCGGCCTGCTCCTCCCTGAGCATCATCATCATCTTCATCGTCATCATCATCATCATCGTCATCGTCATCATTGTCATCATTGTCATCATCGTCATTGTCATTGTCATTGTCATTGTCATCATTGTCATTGTCATCCCCATCTCTTCTTCATCGTCCTTCTTCTTCTTCCTCACCTCCTCGGCCTGCTCCTCCCTGGGCATCATGGTCATCTTCATCATCGTCATCTTCATCATCGTCATCGTCATCATCGTCATCATCGTCATCATCGTCATCGTCATCGTCATTGTCACCGTCATTGTCATTGTCGTCATTGTCATTGTCATCATTGTCATCCCCATCTCCTCTTCATCGTCCTTCTTCTTCTTCCTCACCTCCTCGGCCTGCTCCTCCCTGGGCATCATGGTCATCTTCATCATCGTCATCATCATCATCGTCATCATCATCATCATCATTGTCATTGTCACCGTCATTGTCATTGTCATTGTCATTGTCATTCCCATCTCCTCTTCATCGTCCTTCTTCCTCACCTCCTTTTTCATCATCGTCATCGTCATCATCATCATCGTCATCATTGTCATTGTCATTATTGTCATTGTCATCATTGTCATTGTCATTGTCATCCCCATCTCCTCTTCATCGTCCTTCTTCTTCTTCCTCACCTCCTCGGCCTGCTCCTCCCTGGGCATCATCATCATCTTCATCATTGTCATCGTCATCGTCATTGTCATCATCGTCATCATCGTCATTGTCATTGTCATTGTCATTGTCATTGTCATCCCCATCTCTTCTTCATCGTCCTTCTTCTTCTTCCTCACCTCCTCGGCCTGCTCCTCCCTGGGCATCATGGTCATCTTCATCATCATCGTCATCATCATCGTCGTCATCATCGTCATCGTCATCATCGTCATTGTCATCATTGTCATCATCGTCATTGTCATTGTCATTGTCATTGTCATTGTCATCATTGTCATCCCCATCTCTTCTTCATCGTCCTTCTTCTTCTTCCTCACCTCCTCGGCCTGCTCCTCCCTGGGCATCATGGTCATCTTCATCATTGTCATCGTCATCATCATCGTCATTGTCATCATCGTCATCGTCATCATCATCGTCATCGTCATCGTCATTGTCATCATGGTCATTGTTATTGTCATTGTCATCATTGTCATTGTCATCATCATCCTCATCATCATCTTCATTCCATCCCGTTCCCATCCTCATCCTCACCTTCGTCATCATTCTATCCTCATCTTCATCCCATCATCATCCTCATCCTCATCATCCCACACACCCACCTCACCTCCCCCCATCATCTCTCATCCCCCCCCCTTTTACTCCCTCTTTTTTTGCCCCCCCCCCCCCCCCCCCCCCCCCCCCCCTTCCCCCCCATCCTCTCCCCCCTCTCATCCTCCCTCTCTTTGGCCCCCCCCCTCCGCCCCATCATCATCATCATCCCCCAAGCCCCCCCCCACCGCGGCCCCTCTCCCCCCCCCCACCCCCCCCACCCCCCTCCCACCCCATGCACCCGGACTCTCCCAAGGCCTCATCCTCATCCTCCTCATCCTCATCTTCATTCCATCCCTGTCCTCCTCCTCCCCCTGCTCTCCTCCTCCTCCTCCTCCTCCTCCTCCTCCTCCTCCTCCTCCTCCTCTTCCTCCCCTGCTCCTCCTCCCCTGCCCTTCCTCCCCCTCCTCTTCCTCCCCACCTCTTTTTCAGGAGCCCACTGAAGTCGAGCTCTCCGGCCGTCTCATTCTTGGCGTTGTCCCTGCGGGATTTTGGGGCATTTTGGGGCATTTGGGGATTTTTTGGGGCATTTGGGGATTTTTGGGGGCGTTTTGGGGGATTTTGGGGGGGAGTTGGGGAGAATTTGGGGGGATTTTGGGGCAATTTTGGGGGGATTTGGGGAGGTTTTGGACGATTTTTGGGGCCATTTGGGGGAGATTTTGGGGAGAATTTTGGATTTGGGGATTTTTGGGGGGATTTTGGGGCCATTTTGGGGGATTTTGGGCAATTTACGGCAATTTTGGGGGGATTTGGGGGATTTTAGGGGCATTTTTATGGGGATTTTTGGGGGGAGATTTTGGGGGGATTTGGGGTTTTCCCACTGCCTTGGGGGTCCCCAATTTAGGGGATCATTTTGGGGTCCCTGGGGTGGTTTTGGGATCCTGGGGGGATTTTTGGGGTTCCCAGGAGGTTTTTGGGGTTCCCTGGGTGTTTTGGGGGGTCCCGGGCTGTTTTTGGGGTTCCCAGGAGGTTTTTGGGGTCCCTGGGGGGATTTTGGGGGTCTCTGAGAGATTTTTGGGGGTCCCTAGGGTGTTTTTGGGGGTCCCGGGCTGTTTTGGGGGGTCCCAGGGGGGATTTTTGGGGTCCTGGGGATGAGTTTTGGGCGTCCCCGGGGGGATTTTTGGGGGTCCCGGGGGTGTTTCTGGGGTTCCCAGGAGGTTTTTGGGGGTCCTGGGGCTGTTTTGGGGATCCTGGGGGGATTTTTGGGGGTCTCGGGGCTGTTTTTTGGGCTCCCGGGGATGATTTTTGGGGTCCCTGGGGGGATTTTTGGGATCCTGGGGGGATTTTTGGGGGTCCCGGGGGATTTTGGGGGTCCCGGGGTTGTTTTCGGGGTTATTTTGGGGAGGGGTCCCCCCTCACTCACGTTCTCTTGAAGGCCTGGAGCAAATTCTCCGATCCCGAGGGGCGTCCGGCTGGGGGGGGGGAGGGGAGTGAGACCCCCAAAATCCCCCCAAAAATCCCCCCAAATCCCCCAAATTCCTCCCAAAATCCCCCCAAAATCCCCCCCAAAATCCCCCAAAATCCCCCCAAAATCCCCCAAATTCCTCCCAAATCCCCCCCAAAATCTCCCCAAAAATTCCCCAAAAATCCCCCCAAATGTCCCCAAAATCCCCCAAATTCCTCCCAAAATCCCCCCAAAATCCCCCCAAAATCCCCCCCAAAATCCCCCCCAAAATCCCCCCAAAATCCCCCCAAAATCCCCCCAAAATCCCCCCAAAAATCCCCCCAAAATCCCCTCAAAAAAATCCCACCAAAATCCCCCAAAATTCCCCCAAAAAGTCCCCAAAATCCCCCAAAAATCCCCCAAAATCTCCCCCAAAATCCCCCAAAAATCCCCCAAAATCCCCAAAAAATCCCCCAAAGTCCCCCCAAAATCCCCAAAATCCCCAAAATCCTCCCAAAATCCCCCCAAAATCCCTCCCAAAATGTCCCCAAAATCCCCCCAAAATCCCCCAAAATCCCCCCAAAATTCCCCAAAATCCCCCAAAATTCCCCCAAAATCCCCCCAAAAATCCCCCCAAAATCCCCCCCAAAATCCCCCCAAAAATCCCCCAAAATCCCCCAAAATCTCCCCAAAAATCCCCCCCAAAATCCCCCAAAAATCCCCCAAAAATCCCCAAAAAATCCCCAAAATGTCCCAAAATCCCCCAAAATCCCCCCAAATGTCCCCAAGTTGGGGTCCCTGGAGGGGTCCCAGGGGGATTTTGGGGTGTCCTGGGTGGATTTTGGGGTCCCCAGGTGAACGTTGGGGCGCTCAGGTGTGATTTTTGTGTTCCCCAGGTGAGTTTTTTGTGTTCCCCAGGTGAGTTCTGGGTTCCCCAGCTGAGTTCTGGGTTCCCCAGGTGTGTTTTAGGGTCCCCAGGTGAGTTCTGGGTTCCCCAGGTGTGTTTTAGGGTCCCCAGGTGTGTTTTTGGGGTGATTTTTGGGGTACCCACCCTCCACATCGATGTTGAATGAGCAGCCCAGGTGTGTTCTGGATTCCCCAGGTGAGTTCTGAGTTCCCCAGGTGTGTTTTTGGGGTTCCCCAGGTGTGTTTTAGGGTCCCCAAGTGTGTTTTGTGTTCCCCAGGTGTGTTTTAGGGTCCCCAGGTGTGTTTCAGGGTGCCCAGGTGTGTTTTGGGGTGCCCAGGTGTGTTTTGGGGTGCCCAGGTGTGTTTCAGGGTGCCCAGGTGTGTTTTGTGTTCCCCAGGTGTGTTTTGGGGTTCCCCAGGTGTGTTTCAGGGTGCCCAGGTGTGTTTTAGGGGTTCCCCAGGTGTGTTTTAGGGTGCCCAGGTGTGTTTTGGGGTCCCCAGGTGAGTTTTGGGGTCCCCAGGTGTGTTTCAGGGTGCCCAGGTGTGTTTTAGGGGTTCCCCAGGTGTGTTTAGGGGTGCCCAGGTGTGTTTCAGGGTGCCCAGGTGTGTTTTAGGGGTTCCCCAGGTGTGTTTCAGGGTGCCCAGGTGTGTTTTGGGGGTTCCCCAGGTGTGTTTTGGGTTCCCCAGGTGTGTTTTAGGGTGCCCAGGTGTGTTTTGGGGTGCCCAGGTGTGTTTTGGGGGTTCCCCAGGTGTGTTTTGGGGTGCCCAGGTGTGTTTGGGGGTTCCCGAGGTGTGTTTGGGGGTTCCCCAGGTGTGTTTTGGGGTGCCCAGGTGTGTATTTTGGGGTTACCTACCCTCCACATCGATGTTAAATGAGCAGCCCAGGTGTGTTTCAGGGTGCCCAGGTGTGTTTTAGGGGTTCCCCAGGTGTGTTTTGGGGTGCCCAGGTGTGTTTCAGGGTCCCCACGTGTGTTTTGGGGTCCCCAGGTGTGTTTTAGGGGTTCCCCAGGTGTGTTTCAGGGTGCCCAGGTGTGTTTTGGGGTTCCCCAGGTGTGTTTTAGGGGTTCCCCAGGTATGTTTCAGGGTGCCCAGGTGTGTTTTGAGTTCCCCAGGTGTGTTTTGGGGTTCCCCAGGTGTGTTTTAGGGTGCCCAGGTGTGTTTCAGGGTGCCCAGGTGTGTTTTGAGTTCCCCAGGTGTGTTTCAGGGTGCCCAGGTGTGTTTTAGGGTCCCCAGGTGTGTTTTGTGTTCCCCAGGTGTGTTTTGTGTTCTCCAGGTGTGTTTTAGGGTGCCCAGGTGTGTTTTGGGGTCCCCAGGTGTGTTTTGGGGTGCCCAGGTGTGTTTTGGGTTCCCCAGGTGTGTTTTGGGGTGCCCAGGTGTGTTTTAGGGTCCCCAGGTGTGTTTCAGGGTCCCCAGGTGTGTTTTGGGGTCCCCAGGTGTGTTTTGGGGGTTCCCCAGGTGTGTTTTGGGGTCCCCAGTTGTATTTTGGGGTCCCCAGTTGTATTTTGGGGTCCCCAGGTGTGTTTCGGGGTGCCCAGGTGTGTTTTGGGGTTACCTACCCTCCACATCGATGTTGAAGGAACAACTGTCCTTCTTGTCCTTGGCCGTGACCTCACAGCGATAATCGCCCCTGTCCCCGGGGGCCACCTTGGAGATGGCCAGCTCGAAGGTGTACACCTGGACAGGTGAGACATGGACAGGTGAGAACACCTGAGACAGGTGAGACAGGTGAGACAGCACAGACACCTTGGAGATGGCCAGCTCGAAGGTGTACACCTGGACAGGTGAGACAGGTGAGACATGGACAGGTGAGAACACCTGGGACAGGTGAGACATGGACAGGTGAGACAGGACAGGTGAGACAGGTGAGTTATGGACAGGTGAGACAGGTGAGAACACCTCCGACAGGTGAGACAGGTGTGCATGGACAGGTGAGACAGGACAGGTGAGAACACCTGGGACAGGTGAGACAGGTGAGACATGGAGAGGTGAGAACACCTGAGACAGGTGAGACAGGTGAGACAGCACAGACACCTTGGAGATGGCCAGCTCGAAGGTGTACACCTGTGCAGGTGAGACAGGTGAGACTGGACAGGTGAGACAGGACAGGTGAGACAGGTGAGTTATGGACAGGTGAGACAGCACAGACACCTTGGAGATGGCCAGCTCAAAGGTGTACACCTGGACAGGTGAGACAGGTGAGACATGAACAGGTGAGAACACCTGGGACAGGTGAGACAGGTGAGATATGGACAGGTGAGACAGGTGAGTTATGGACAGGTGAGACATGGACACCTTGGAGATGCCCAGCTCAAAGGTGTACACCTGTGCAGGTGAGACAGGTGAGACATGGACAGGTGAGCACACCTGGGACAGGTGAGACAGGACAGGTGAGACAGGTGAGAACACCTGGGACAGGTGAGACATGGACAGGTGAGACAGGACAGGTGAGAACACCTGGGACAGGTGAGACATGGACAGGTGAGACAGGACAGGTGAGAACACCTCAGACAGGTGAGAACACCTGGGACAGGTGAGACAGGTGAGTCAGGTGGGGCATTGGGGGCATTGGGGACAGGTGAGACACACCAGGACACGAAGGTGGCAGCAGAGACCCCTCCCAGTCTCTCCCAGTCCATTCCAGTTTATCCCAGTTTATCCCAATCCCCTCCCAGTCCCTCCCAATCCCCTCCCAGTCTCTCCCAGTCCATTCCAGTTTATCCCAGTCCCTCCCAGTCTATCCCAGTTTATCCCAGTCCCTCCCAGTCTTTCCCAATCCCCTCCCAGTCCCTCCCAGTCAATCCCAGTTTATCCCAGTTCCTCCCAGTCCCTCCCAATCCCCCCCAGTCCATCCCAGTCCCTCCCAGTTTATCCCAGTCCCTCCCAATCCCCTCCCAGTCCATCCCAGTTCCTCCCAGTTTATCCCAGTCCCCCCCAATCCCCTCCCAGTCCCTCCCAGTTCCCTCCCAGTCTCCTCCCAGTCTCCTCCCAGTCCATCCCAGTCCCTCCCTTTCCCCCCAATCCCCTCCCAGTCCCTCCCAGTTTATCCCAGTCCCTCCCAGTCCCTCCCAATCCCCTCCCAGTCCCTCCCAGTCCCTCCCTTTCCCCCCAATCCCCTCCCAGTCCCTCCCAGTTTATCCCAGTCCCTCCCAGTCCTCCCCCAATCCCCTCCCAGTTTATCCCAGCCCCTCCCAGTCTCCTCCCAGTCCACCCCAGTCCCTCCCAGTCCCTCCCTTTCCCCCCAATCCCCTCCCAGTCCCTCCCAGTCCCTCCCAGTCCATCCCAGTTTATCCCAGTTCGCACCTTGCTCTCTTTCTCGCAGCTCTCCCTGAACTGGAACCGAGCTCCGCTCTTGGCTCCCAGTTCGAGCCATTTGCCCTTGAACCACTTGATACTGGGTTTAACTGGGAGCTGCGAGCCGTCCACGCGGGCCACCACCAGCACGTCCCCCCCTGGGGACCCCCAAAATTCAATCGGGACCCCCCAAAAAATCCCCAAAATCCCCCCCGGACCATCCCCAGTCCATCCCAGTCCCCCCCAAAATCCCCCCAGGACCCCCCAAAATCCCTCCAAATTCCCCCAAAACCTCCTAAAAACCCCTCGGAACCCCCCAAATCCCCCCAAATCCCCCCAGAATCCCCCCAGGACCCCCCAAATCCCCCCAAAATCCCCCCCAAACCTCCCCCAAATCCCCCCAAACCTCTTCAAAATCCCCCCAGGACCCCCCAAACCCCCCCCCAATCCCCCACAAAATCCCCCCAAAATCCCCTCAAATCCCCCCAAATGCTCCCCAAACTCCCCCCAAAATCCCTCAAAATCCTCTCAGGACCCCCCAAAATCCCCCCAAACCTCCTCAAGACCCCCCCAAATCCCCCCAAATCCCCCCCAGGACCCCCCAAACCCCCCCAAAATCCCCCCAAAATCCCCACCAGGACCCCCCAAATCCCCCCTAATCCCCCCCAAATCCCCCCCAAATCCACCAAAATCCCCCCAAAATCCCCACCAGGACCCCCCAAATCCCCCAAATCCCCCCCAAAATCCCCCCAAATCCCCCCAAATTCCCCCAAAATCCCCCCCAGGACCCCCCAAAATCCCCCCAAACCCCCCAGCCCCCCCCCCTCACCGCTCTCCACCAGCACGTTGCGGGGTTTGCTCACGAACAGCCCCTCGGGGTCTCGCGGCTCGGGGGGGCTGATCTCGTCTGGGGGGGGGAGGGGCAGGTCAGGGACCCCCCCGGAATGGGGGAGGGGGAATTAAAATGGGAATTGGAATTAAAATTAAAATTAAATGGAAATTAAAATTAAAATTTAAATGAAAATGAAAATTAAAATTTTAAAAAATAATAAAAATAGAAATTGAAATAAAAAATAAAAAAAGAATAGAAATAAAAATAAAAGTTGAAATTGAAATAAAAAATGAAAAACAATAGAAATAAAAATAAAAATAAAAATGAATTAGATCTTGAAATAAAAAAACAAAATAAAAATTTAATAGAAAATAAAAATTAAGAAATAAATAAAGATTAAAAAATTAAACAAGAAATTGAAGTAAAAACAGAAATAAAAAGTAAAAAATAGAAATTGTTTTAAAATTAAAAGATAAATAAAAATTAAAAAATAAAATTAAAAATAAAAATGAATTTTAAAAAATTCTAAAAAAGAAAAAATTTAAAAAATGAAAATTAAAAAATAATAAAAATAAAAATTAGAATTGAAATTGAAATAAGAAATAAAAATAAAAGAATAGAAATAAAAATAAAATAAAAATAAAAATAAATTAAATTTTAAAATAACAATGAAAACTAAAAAAAAAAAAAAAAAAACCTAAAAAAAAATTAATATAAAAATAGAAATTGAAATTGAAATAAAAAATAAAAAAAGAAGAATAGAAATAAAAATAAAAATAAAAATAAATTGAATTTTAAAATAACAATAAAAATAAAAAATAAAAAAAATTAAAAATAGAAATAAAAAATAAAAAATAAAAATAAAAATTTTTTTGAAATAAAAAAAATTAAAATTAAAAAATGAAAATAAAAATAAGAAATAACAATAAAAGAATAAAGGAATTAAAGACTCGAACTCACCCAAATCGTCTTTGGGCTCTGGAAGAGAATTTGGGGGGGGGGGGGGGGGGGGGGGCGGTCAGAGCTGAGACCCCAAAAATGGCGGCGGCCCCCACCCCCACCCCCCCCAAAAAAAAAAAAAAAACCAAAATTCCCCCCAGACAAAAATTCCCCAAAAATCCCCAAAATTTTCCCCCCAAAAACCAAAAAAAAACCCCCAAAATTCCCCCAAAAAATCCTCAAAAATTTCTCAAAAAATCCCCCAAAAATCCCCAAAAATCCCCCGAAAATTCCTCTAAAAAATCCCAATAAATCCCCGAAAAATTCCCCCAAAAATCCCCCCCAAAATTCCCCCAAAAATCCTCAAAAATTTCTCAAAAAATCCCCCAAAAATTCCCCAAAATCCCCCGAAAATTCCTCTAAAAAATCCCAATAAATCCCCGAAAAATTCCCCCAAAAATCCCAAATTTTCCCCCAAATTTCTCCCAAAATTCCCCAAAATTCCCCCCAAAATTCCCTAAAAATTCCTCTAAATAATTCCAAGAAATCCCAAAAAAATCCCCCAAAAATTCCCCCAAAAAATTCCAAAAAAATCCCCCAAAAAATCCGCAAAAATTCCCCAAAATTTCCTCTAAAAAATCCCAATAAATCCCCGAAAAATTCCCCCAAAAATCCCAAATTTTCCCAAAAATTCCTCTAAAAAATCCCAACGAATCCCCCAAAAAATCCCCCAAAATTCCCCAAATTTCCCCCCCCAAAACCAAAAAATTCCTCCAAAAAATCCCAAAAAACCCCCCAAAAATTCCAAAAAATCCCCCAAAATTCCCCCCAAAAATCCTCAAAAATTCCTCAAAAAATTCCCCAAAAATTCCCCAAAAATTCCTCTAAAAAATCCCAATAAATCCCCCAAAATTCCCAAAAAATTCTCCAAAAATTCCCCCAAAAAATCCCCAAAATTCCCCAAAAAATCCCCCTAAAATTCCCAAAAATTTCTCTAAAAATTCCTAATAAATCCCCCCAAAATTCCCCAAAATTCCCCCACGAATTAAAAAAAAATCCCCCCAAAAATCCGCAAAAATTCCCTAAAATTCCCCCAAAAATTCCCCAAAAAAACCCCAAAAAATTCCCAAAAATTCCCCCAAAAATTTAAAATAAAATCCCCCAAAAAATCCCCGAAAAATTCCCCCCAAAATTCCCAAAAATTCCTCTAAAAAATCCCAATAAATCCCCAAAAAATCCCCCCACAAATTAAAAAAAAATCCCCCCAAAAATCCGCAAAAATTCCCCAAAAATTCTTTTAAAAATCCCCAAAACCCCAAAAAAATTCCCAAAAATTCCCCCAAAAATTAAAAATAAAATAAAAAAAAAATCCCCCCCAAAATCCCCAAAATTCCCCAAAAATTCCTTTAAAAAATCCCAATAAATCCCCCAAAATTCCCAAAAAATTCTCCAAAAATCCCCCAAAAAATCCGCAAAAATTCCCCCAAAAATTCTTTTAAAAATCCCCAAAACCCCCAAAAAATCCCCAAAAATCCCCCCCAAAATTAAAAATAAAAAAAAAAATCCCCCCCAAAAATCCCCCAAATTCCCCAAAAATTCCTCTAAAAAATCCCAATAAATCCCCGAAAAATTCCCCCAAAAATCCCCAAATTTCCCCAAAAATTCCCCAAAAAATCTCCAAAAAATTCGCAAAAAATCCCCAAAATTCCCCCCAAAATTCCAAAAAAATCCCCCTAAAATCCCAAAATTTCCCCAAAAATTTTCCCCAAAAATTCCCCCAAAATTCCTCTAAAAAATCGCAGTCAATCCCCGAAAAATCTCAAAAAATCCCCAAAATTCCTCCAAAAAAACCCCCAAATTCCCAAAAATTCCCAAAAAATTCCCCCCAAAAAATCCCCAAAAAATTCTCAAAAAATTCCCAAAAATTCCCCTAAAAATTAAAAAAAAAATCCCCCAAAAAACCCCCAAAATCACCCAAAAATTCTCAAAAATTTCCAAAAAGTTCCTCGAAAAAATCCCAATAAATCCCCCAAAAATCTCAAAAAAATTCCTCAAAAAACCCCCCCAAATTCCCAAAAATCCCCCAAAAATTCCCCCAAAAAATAAAAAAAAAATCCCCCAAAATTCCCCCAAAAAATAAAAAAAAAATCCCCCCAAATTCCCCAAAATTCCCCCAAAATTCCCCCCAACATCCCCCCAAAAATCCCAATAAATCCCCGAAAAATTCCCCCAAAAATCCCAAATTTTCCCCGAAAAATTCCCCCAAAAATCCCAAATTTTCCCCGAAAAATTCCCCCCAAAAATCCCAAATTTTCCCCGAAAAATTCCCCCAAAAATCCCAAATTTTCCCCAAATTTTCCCCCCAAAATTCCCGATTTTCCCCTCCCCCACCTTTGGGAGGCTCCGCCGGCCCCTCCCCCTCCTTTTGTCCATTTTCCGATTTTTTTTCCTCTTTTTTTTCCTCTTTTTTTTCCTCTTTTTTCTCTTTTTTCGCCTCTTTTTTGGCAGCTGGGGGAGGAAAAATAAAATAAAATAAAATAAAATAAGATAAAATAAAATAAAATAAAATAAAATTAAATTAAAGTTGAAACTTCGAGTTTTGTGTCCCCCAAAATAGAAATTTAATTGAATTAAATTAGATTAAATTAAATTAAATTGAATTAAATTGAATTAAATTGAATAAATAAAGAGAAAATAAAATAGAATAAATGAAGTGAAATAAAATAAAATGAAAAATAATTAAATAAAGTAAAAGAAAGTAAAATTAAATAAAGGAAAATAAAATAAAATATAGAGTAAAAAATAAAGTAAAATAAATTAAAATGAAATAAAATAAAGTAAAATATAATAAAATAAAAAACAAAAAATAAAATAAAATAAATAAGGTAAAATAAAATGAAGTAAAATAAAATGAAATAAAATATAAAATAAAGTAAAGAATAAAATAAAATAAAAATAAAATGAAGTCAAATAAAATAAAATATAAAGTAAAATAAATTAAAATGAAATAAAATAAAGTAAAATAAAATGAAATATAGTAAAATAAAATATAAAATAAAGTAAAAAATAAAATAAAGCGAAATAAAGGAAAATAAAATAAAATATAATGTAAAAAATAAAGTAAAATTAATTAAAATGAAATAAAGTAAAATAAAATGAAATAAAGTAAAATAAAATAAAATCAAGTAAAATGAAATAAATAAAGTAAAATAAAAGAAAATATAAAATGAGGTAAAAAAATAAAATAAAATCACATAAATAAAGTGAAATAAAATAAAATTAAATAAAATAAAGTAAAATAAAGTGAAATAAAATAAATAAAATTAAATAAAATAAAAATAGAAATAAAAACAAAACCAAAAATCGGAATAAAAATAAAAAACCAGTAAAAAATAAAATGAAAATAAAATAATGAATAAAAGTAAAAGTAAAAATAAAAATAAAATAAATTGAAAAAGCAGTCAAAAATAAAATAAAAATAAAAATAAATTAAAAATAGAAATAGAAATAAAAATAAAATTAAAATAATTTAAAAAAAAGAAATTAAAAATAAAAATAAAATAAATTTAAAAACCAGTCAAAAATAAAATGAAAATAATGAATAAAAATAAAAATAAAAATAAATTAAAAATAAAAATAAAAATAAAATAAAAATAAAAATAAAAATAAATTAAAAATAAAAATAGAAATCAAAATAAAATAAAAATAATTTTAAAAAAAGAAATTAGAAATAAAAATAAAATAAATTTTAAAACCAGTAAAAAATAAAATGAAAATAATGAATAAAAATAAAAATAAAAATAAATTAAAAATAAAAATAAAATAAATTTAAAAACCAGTCAAAAATAAAATGAAAATAATGAGTAAAAATAACAATAAAAATAAAAATAAATTTAAAAAAATCAAAATGAAAATGAAAATAAAATAATGAATAAAAATAAAAATAAAAATAAAAATAAAATAAATTTAAAAACCAGTCCAAAATAAAATGAAAATAATGAATAAAAATAAAACTAAAACTAAAAATAAATTAAAAATTAAAATAAAAATAAAAATGAAAATAAAAATAAATTTAAAATAAAACTAAAAATAAATTAAAAATTAAAATAAAACTAAATTTAAAGTAAAAATAAAAATAAAAATAATATTAAAAATAAAAATAAAAAGTCACGTCCCCAAAATTGGCACAAACCCAAAATTTCTCCAAATTTGTCCCCCCCAAAATGTCACAACCCCCCCCCAAAATGTCACCCCCCCAAAAATAAAATTGGCACGACCCAAAATTTGTGTCACCCCCCCAAAAAAAAAATCAATTTGGCACTACCCAAAAAATCGTCCCGTCCCCCCATTAAAACTGTCACAAACCCCAAAAATTGTCCCCAAAAAATTGTCCCCGACCCCCAAAATTCGTCCCCAACCCCCCCCCCCAAAAAAATTTGGCACGACCCAAAATCTGTCCCCCCCCCCCAAAAAAAAAAAAATTTGGCACGACCCAAAAAATCGTCCCCCAAAAATTGTCCCCAACCCCCCAAAAATTGTCACGCCCCCAAAAATTTGGCACGATCCAAAATTTGTCCCAACCCCCCCAAATTGGCACGACCCAAAATTTGTGTCACCCCCCCCAAAAAAAAATTGGCACGACCCAAAATTTCTCCCAACCCCCCAAAATTGGCACGACCCAAAATTTGTCCCCACCCCCCCCCCCAAAAAATTTGGCACGACCCAAAAATCGTCCCCCAAAAATCGTCCCCAACCCCCAAAAATTCGTCCCCAACCCCCCCCAAAAAAATTTGGCACGACCCAAAATTTGTCCCAACCCCCCCCCCAAAAGAATAAATTTGGCACGACCCAAAAATTGCCCAAAAATTGTCACAAACCCAAAAATTGTCCCCAAAAAATTGTCCCCGACCCCCCCCCCCCAAAAAAAATTTGGCACGACCCGAAAATTGTCACCCCCCCCCAAAAAAAGTGGCACGACCCAAAAAATTGCCAAAAAAATTGTCACAAACCCCAAAAATGGTCCCCAAAAAATCGTCCCCAACCCCCAAAAATTGTCCCCAACCCCCCCCCAAAAATTGGCACGACCAAAAATTTGTCACCCCCCCCAAAAAAAGAAATTTGGCACGACCCAAAAAATCGTCCCCAAAAAATTGTCCCCAACCCCCCAAAAATTGTCACCCCCCCAAAAATTTGGCACGACCCAAAATTTGTCCCAACCCCCCCAAAATTGGCACGACCCAAAATTTGTGTCACCCCCCCCCCAAAAAAAGCAATTTGGCACGACCCAAAAATTGTCCAAAATTGTCACAAACCCAAAAATTGTCCCCAAAAAATCGTTCCCGACCCCCCCCCCAAAACTAAATTTGGCACGACCCAAAATTTCTCCCACCCCCCCCAAAATTAGCGCGACCCAAAAATTGTCACCCCCCCAAAAAAAAAAAAATTGGCACGACCCAAAAATTGCCCAAAAATTTTCCCCCAAAAATTGTCCCCAACCCCCAAATTTCCTCCCCCACCCCCCCAAAAAAAATTGGCACGACCCAAAATTTGTCCCAACCCCCCCCCAAAAAATTTGGCACGACCCAAAAATTGTCACCCCCCCCAAAAAAAGTGGCACGACCCAAAAAATTGCCCAAAAAATTGTCACAAACCCCAAAAATTGTCCCCAAAAAATCGTTCCCGACCCCCAAAAATTGTCCCCAACCCCCCCAAAAAAATTTGGCACGACCCAGAATTTGTCACCCCCCCCAAAAAAAAAAAAATTGGCACGACCCAAAAAATTGCCCAAAATTTTCCCCAAAAATTCGTCCCCGACCCCCAAAAATTGTCCCCACCCCCCCAAAAAAAAATGGCACGACCCAAAAAATTTGTCCCCACCCCCCCCCCAAAAAAAAAATTTGGCACGACCCAAAAATTTGTCCCCCCCCCCCCCCCCCAATTTTCCCCTCCCCCCCCCCCAGGTCCGGATTTAGCGGCGCCACCTGGGGGGGGCTCAGGTGTCACCCCCGCCCCTCCCCCCTCCCTGGGGTGTCACCCCCCGCCCCTCCCCCACACCCCAAAATTCCCAATTTTCCCCCCAAAATCGATTTTTTCCCACCCAAAATCGGAATTTTTGACCCAAAATTCGGATTTTTGACCCAAAATTCCGATTTTTCCACCCCAAATCCCGATTTTTCCCCACCCCAAATTCGAATTTTTGACCCAAAATTCGGATTTTTCCCCCCAAAAATTCCCATTTTTTCCACCCCAAATTCGAGTTTTTGACCCGAAATTTGGATTTTTGACCCAAATTTCCGATTTTTGACCCGAAATTCCCATTTTTCCACCCCAAATCCCGATTTTTTTCCCACCCAAAATTCGAATTTTTGACCCAAAATTCGGATTTTTCCCCCCCAAAAATCCGATTTTTCCACCCCAAATTCGAATTTTTGACCCGAAATTCCGAATTTTCGACCCAAAATTCGGATTTTTGACCCGAAATCCCGATTTTTTCCACCCAAAATTCCGATTTTCGACCCGAAATTCGGATTTTTCCCCCCCAAAAAATCCGATTTTTCCACCCCAAAATGCAAATTTTCCAAAATCCCGATTTCTTCACCCAAAATTTAAATTTTTGACCCAAAATTCGGATTTTTGACCCAAAATTCCGACTTTTCGACCCAAAATTCGGATTTTTCTCCCCCCAAAATCCGATTTTTCCACCCCCAACGTCCAAATTTTCCACTTAAAAATTCGGATTTTTCCACCCCAAAATTGCGATTTTTTACACCGAAAATTCGGATTTTTGTCCCAAAATTTGAATTTCTGACCCAAAAATCCGATTTTTCCGCTTAAAATCCGAAATTCTCCGCCAAAATTCGGATTTTTCACCCCCAAGACCGAATTTTTTTCCCCCAAAATTCGGATTTTGGACACAAAATTTGAATTTTTGACCCAAAATTCCAACTTTTCCATTTAAAAATTCGGATTTTTCCGCCCGAAAATCCAAAATTTCCACCCAAAATCGAATTATTCGAATTAATTGAAAAAATAAAATTAATAATAATTTTTTTAAAAAATAAAATAAATGAAAACCCATTAAATAAAGGAAATGATTAAAATAAATGCAATAAATAAATAATTAAAAATAATAAAAGGAAATAAAATATCATAAATACAAATAAAATAAAAATTAAAATATGAAATAAAATAAAAAATAAAATAAAAATAAAAAATAAAAAATTAAAAAATAAAATAGCATAAAAATAAAAATAAAAAACAACAAGAAATAAAACTAAAAATAAAAAATGAAAAAAATGAAATAATAAAAATAAAAAATAAAACTTAAAAAATTAAGAATAAGAATTAAAAATGGAAATAAAAATAAAAAATAAAAATTAAAAGTTAAAAAAAAAATAAAGATAGAAAAAAAAAAAAAATAAAAAAAAAAAAAACAAAAAAGAAAAAAAATAAAAATAAAAAATGAAAAAAATGAAATAAAAATAAGAATTAAAAATAAAAGTTAAAAAATCAAAAATAAGAATTAAAAAAAGGAATAAAAATAAATAAGAGATAAAAATAAAAAACTTTAAAATAAAAAAAAATAATAAAAAGTGAAACGGAAATGAAAACAAAAATAAATAAAAATAAAAAATGAAATTAAAATGAAAATAAAAATAGAAAATAAAAAAATAAAAGAAGAAAAATAAAAATTGAAAATAAAAAAAATTTTAAAAAAAATTAAAAATTAAAAACAAAATAGAAAAAATTTTAAAGCAAATAAAATGGAATCATTGCCACCGATCCCCCCGAGTCAATCAAAGCCCACATTAATTAATTTCCCATTAATTAACGATTAATTAATTAATGAACTAATTAATCCCGGCTCATTACCAGCCTTGGCCTCGGGCATCGCGGCGGCGCCGGGGGGGACAAAGTGACCCCGCCCCCCCCGGGGCGGCCTTTAAACCCCGCGCCCCTCCCCCACCCCTGCCCCTCCCCCACCTTGAGCCCCTCCCCCACCCTGAACCCTCGGCCCCTCCCCCACCCCCGGCCCCTCCCCCCCCCTGAAACCTCGGCCCCTCCCCCACCCCCGGCCCCTCCTTGAACCCCCCCCCCACCTTCAGCCACCGCCCCTCCCCCACCCGGGAATTCCCATTGGCCCCTCCCCCCACCCTGAGCCCCCCCCTTGAGCCCCTCCCCCACCCTCAGCCATTTCCCCTCCCCCCCCGGGTGTCCCCATTGACCCCTCCCCCCTTTTAAACCCGCGCCCCTCCCCCCACCCCGGGAATCCCCGTTAAACCCGAGCCCCCCCCCCACCCCGAGCCCCACCTTTAGCCCCCCTTGAGCCCCTCCCCCACTCTGAACCCGCGCCCCTCCCCCACCCCGGGAATCCTCATTGACCCCTCCCCCCACCCGGGATCCCCTTTTGAACCCGCGCCCCTCCCCCCTCTGAACCTTTTTTGGGCTTTTTTTCCCCCATTTTTTTTAAATTTTTTTCCCAATTTTTAGGGTTTTTTTCCCCGATTTTTTAGGGTTTTTTCCCAATTTTTAGGGTTTTTTTCTCAATTTTTAGGTTTTTTTTTCCCAATTTTTAGGTTTTTTCCCCAATTTTTAGTGTTTTTTTTTCTCAATTTTTAGTTTTTTTTTTTCCCAATTTTTTTAGGGTTTTTTCCCCAATTTTTTTAGGTTTTTTTTCACAATTTCTGAATTTTTTTCCTCCATTTTTTTCGGGTTCTCTCCTCAATTTTTGGGGGTTTTTTCCCCCCCAATTTTTTTTTAATTTTCCCCCGATTTTTAGGTTTTTTTCCCCCAATATTTAGGGGTTTTTTTTCTCAATTTTTTGGGGTATTTTTTCCAAATTTTTGGGGTTCCATCCTCAATTTTTTTAGGTTTTTTTCCCCCAATTTTTAGGTTTTTTTTTTTTTTCCCAGATTTTTTAGGGTTTTTTTTCACAATTTTTGGGGTTCCATCCTCAATTTTTTTAGGGTTTTTTTCCCAATTTTTAGGGGTTTTTCCCCCAATTTTTAGGGTTTTTTCCCAATTTTTTGGGGGTTCCATCCTCAATTTTTTAGGTTTTTTTCCCCAATTTTTAGGGGTTTTTTTCCCTCAATTTTTAGGGTTTTTTTCCCAATTTTTAGGGTTTTTTCCCCAATTTTTAGGGTTTTTCCCCCAATTTTTAGGGGTTTTTTTCCCAATTTTTTGGGGTATTTTTTCCAAATTTTTGGGGTTCCATCCTCAATTTTTTTAGGTTTTTTTTTCCCAATTTTTAGGTTTTTTTCCCCAATTTTTAGGGTTTTTTTTTCTCAATTTTTAAGGGTTTTTCCCCAAATTTTAGGGTTTTTTCCTCAATTTTTAGGGTTTTTTTTTCTCAATTTTTAGGGGTTTTTTCCCAATTTTTAGGGTTTTTTCCCCCAATTTTTAGGATTTTTTTCCCAAGTTTTTGGGGGTTTTATCCTCAATTTTTGGTTTTTTTTTTAGGGGTTTTTTCTCAATTTTTAGGGTTTTTTTCCCAATTTTTAGGGTTTTTTTCTCAATTTTTAGGGTTTTTTTCCCAATTTTTAGGGTTTTTTTCCCCAATTTTTAGGGGGTTTTTTTCCCAAATTTTTGGGGTTCCATCCTCAATTTTTTTAGGGTTTTTTCCCCAATTTTTAGGTTTTTTTTTTTTCCCAGTTTTTAGGTTTTTTTCCCCAATTTTTAGGGTTTTTTTTCTCAATATTTAGGGGGTTTTTTTTTTTGTTTTTTTTTTTTTCCCCCAATTTTTAGGGTTTTTTTCCCTCAATTTTTAGGGTTTTTTTCCCTCCAATTTTTAGGGTTTTTTTTCTCTCAATTTTTAGGGTTTTTTTCCCCAATTTTTAGGGTTTTTTTCCCAAGTTTTTGGGGGTTCCATCCTCAATTTTTTTAGGGTTTTTTTCTCAATTTTTAGGGTTTTTTTCTCAATTTTTAGGGGTTTTTTTCCCCAATTTTTAGGGTTTTTTTCCCCAATTTTTAGGGTTTTTTCCCCAATTTTTAGGGTTTTTTTTCCCCAATTTTTAGGGTTTTTTTCCCAATTTTTAGGGTTTTTTTTCCTCAATTTTTAGGGTTTTTTTTTCTCAATTTTTAGGGTTTTTTTCCCCAATTTTTAGGGTTTTTTTCCCCAATTTTTAGGGTTTTTTTTTCTCAATTTTTAGGGTTTTTCCCAATTTTTAGGGTTTTTTCCCCCAATTTTTAGGGTTTTTTTTCCCAAGTTTTTGGGGGTTCCATCCTCAATTTTTTTAGGGTTTTTTTTCCCCAATTTTTAGCGTTTTTTTCCCAATTTTTAGGGGTTTTTTCCTCAATTTTTAGGGTTTTTTTTTCCTCAATTTTTGGGTTTTTTTCCCCCAATTTTTAGGGTTTTTTTTTCCCAATTTTTTGGGCATGTTTTCCAAATTTTTGGGGTTCCATCCTCAATTTTTTAGGTTTTTTTTTTCCCAATTTTTAGGTTTTTTTCCTCAATTTTTAGGTTTTTTTTTCCCAATTTTTAGGGGTTTTTTTTCCCAATTTTTTTGCTTTTTTCCCCAAATTTTTGGCCTTCCCTCCCCACCATTTTTTTGGGGTCCCCTCCCCCATTTTATTATTTCCCCTCCCCCCCTTTTCCCCTCCCCCACCCCAAAACCACCGCAGCGCCTCCTCGCGGCCGAAGGCGATTTCCCAACCAAATTTCACTTTTTTAATTTCATTTTTTATTATTTTGATTTTATTTTTCCGGCTGGGGGGGTGGGGGGTGGGGGGGGGGAAGGAGTCACGAGGACAAAAAAAAATTTTTTTTTTTTTTTTTTTTTTTTGGGGGTGGGGGGGAGAGAAAAAAATCGGGAAAAAAAAAAAAATTAAAAATTTTTTTTTTAATTTTTTTGGAGGGGGGGCGGGGAAATTTCTCCAAAAATCCATGCTAAATAAGGGAAAAAAAAAACCAAAAAAAAGACGGAAAAAAATTTAATTTTTTTTTTAAAGGTGGGGGGGGAGGGGCGCAAAATCCGGGTATTTACAGCGGGGGGAGGGGCAGGGCGGGGGGGGGGAGGGGTTTGTCCCCCAATTCTTTGGGGGGAGGGGCGGAGTTGGGGGGTCCCGCGGGGGCTTCGGGGCCGGGGAGGGGGGGGAGGGGCCCGAGGGTCGCCCCTCCCCCACCCCCCAGCGCCCCTGCCCCTCCCCCCCGGCGGCCCCGTTTCCGGAAGTATTTGTAACGCTGCACGTAAGCGCAAACCAGGTTGTTCACCTTGACCGGATTGATCTCCCCGCTGCGGCTGTGGCAGATCTGGGGAGTTAAAAAAAAAAATAAAAAATTAAAATTAAAATTAAAATTTTGGGAAAATTCGGGGAAAAATTGGGGAAAAAATGGGGGAAAAATGGGATTTTTTGGGGATTTTTTTCGGATTTTTTCAGATTTTTTTTGGATTTTTTTTCAGATTTTTTAGGATTTTTTCGAGGATTTTTTAGGATTTTTTTCGGGATTTTTTGGGGGATTTTTTGGGGATTTTTTGGGGATTTTTTGGGGATTTTTTCGAGGATATTTTAGGATTTTTTTCGGGATTTTTTGGGGGATTTTTTTGGGGATTTTTGGGGATTTTTTTGGATTTTTTCGGGATTTTTTTTTATTTTTTTTTGTGATTTTTTGGGGACTTTTTCGGGATTTATTTGGATTTTTTCGGGTTTTTTCGGGATTTTTTGGGGATTTTTTTGGATTTTTTGGGGATTTTTGGGGATTTTTTGGGGATTTTCTCGGGATTTTTGGGGGATTTTTTTTGGGATGTTTTTGTGATTTTTTGGGGATTTTTTTGGGATTTTTGGGGGATTTTTTGGGGATTTTTTGGGGATTTTTTGGGGGATTTTTTCGGGATTTTTTTGGATTTTTTTGTGATTCTTTGGGATTTTTTGGGGATTTTTTCAGGATTTTTTCGGGATTTTTTTGGGATTTTTTCGGGATTTTTCGAGGATTTTTGGGGGATTTTTTGGGGATTCATTTGGATTTTTTTGGGGATTTTTGGGGGATTTTTGGGGGATTTTTTTGGGATTTTTACGGATTTTTTCGGGGATTTTTAAGGATTTTTTTGCATTTTTTATGGATTTTTTTGGAGATTTTTTGGGGATTTTTTGGGGGTTGATCTCCCCGCTGCGGCTGTGGCAGATCTGGGGGGGGTGAAAAAATAAAATAAAAAAATTAAAATGAAAATTAAAATTTGGGGAAAATTTGGGGAAAAATTGGGGAAAATTTGGGGAAAAAATGGGATTTTTTGGGGGATTTTTTCGGATTTTTTCGGGATTTTTGGGATTTTTCGGGGATTTTTTGGGGATTTTTTCGAGGATATTTTAGGATTTTTTAGGGATTTTTTCGGGATTTTTGGGGGATTTATTTGGATTTTTGGGGGATTTTTTGGGGATTTTTTCAGATTTTTCGGTGATTTCTTGGGGATTTTTTCGGGATTTTTTCAAAATTTTCGGTGATTTCTTGGGGATTTTTAAGGATTTTTTTGCATTTTTTATGGATTTTTTGGGGATTTTTTGGGGTTGATCTCTGGCTGTGGGAGATTTTGTGGGGATTACAAAATAAAATAAAATAAAAATTAAAATAAAATTAATATAAAAATTTGGGGGAAAATTTGGGATTTTTAGGGATTTTTCCGAGGATTTTTTGCGGTTTTTTTGGCGTCTTTTGAGGATTTTTTTGGAGGATTTTTGGGGATTTTTTCAGGATTTATTTGGATTTTTTGGGGATTTTTTTGCATTTTTAATGGATTTTTTTGGAGGATTTTTTGGGATTTATTTGGATTTTATCGGGATTTTTTCAGGATTTTTTTGGATTTTTTTCGGGATTTTTGGGGGATTTTTTGGGGATTTTATTGGAATTTTCGGAGGATTTTTTCGGGATTTTTTTGGATTTTTTTGGGATATTTTGGGGATTTTTCGGGAATTTTTCAGGGATTTTTTTGGGATTTTAAAAAATTTTTTTAGAGATTTTTTTAGGATTTTTTGGGGATTTTTTAGAGATTTTTGGGGATATTTTTGGGGTTTTTTTAGAGATTTTTTAGAGACTTTTTGGAGATTTTTTGGGGATTTTTTTGGGGTTGATCTCCCCGCTGCGGCTGTGGCAGATCTGGGGGGGAAAAAAAAAATAAATTAAAATTAAAGTTAAAATTTTGGGAAAATTTGGGGAAAAATTGGGAAAAAAATGGGATTTTTGTGGGATTTTTTGGAAATTTTTTATGGATTTTTTTAGAGACGTTTTGAGTTTTTTTTTACCTTGTGCACAGCCTTCCTGAGCATGTCCCTGTGCTCTGTAATTTGATTTTTTGGGGTATTTTTTTGGTTTTTTTTGTTTTTTGTGTATTTTTTGGGGGATTTTTGTGGGATTTTTTTTATTTTTTTGTTCTTTTTCATTTTCTATTTTAATTTTCATGTTTTACCTTGTGCACAGCCTTCCTGAGCATGTCCCTGTGCTCTGGTATTTGATTTTTTGGGGTATTTTTGGGCGGTTTTTTTGGGGTTTTTTTGTTATTTTTTTGGGATTTTTTGTGGGATTTTTAAAATTTCTTTTTTTATTTTTTAAATTTATGATTTTTTTCTTTTTTTACCTTGTGCACAGCCTTCCTGAGCATGTCCCTGTGCTCTGGTATTTGATTTTTTTTCATATTTTTTGTTATTTTTCGGGGATTTTTTTTTGTTTTTTGGGGGATTTTTTTGGGATTTTTTTAATTTTTTTGTTATTTTTTATTTTCTATTTTAATTTTCATTTTTTTACCTTGTGCACAGCCTTCCTGAGCATGTCCCTGTACTCTGTAATTTGATTTTTTTTTCATATTTTCGGATGTTTTGGGTGGATTTTTTTTGTTTTTTGTGGGATTTTTTTCAGATTTTTTTAATTTTTTTGTTCTTTTTTATTTTTTATTTTAATTTTTTATTTTTTTACCTTGTGCACAGCCTTCCTGAGCATGTCCCTGTGCTCTGTAATTTGATTTTTTAAAAATATTTTTGTTTATTTTTTTTGGATTTTTTTGGGGTTTTTTGTTGATTTTTTTGGATTTTTTTTGGGTTTTTTGGTTATTTTTTTGTGTATTTTTAAATTTTTTTTTCTTTTTTTAATTTCTATTTTAATTTTTTATTGTTTTACCTTGTGCACAGCCTTCCTGAGCATGTCCCTGTGCTCTGGTATTTTGATTTTTTTTTAATATTTTTGGTTACTTTTTTTGGGATTTTTAAAAATTTTTTTGGGGTTTTTGGTTATTTTTTGGGGGGATTTTTTGGGTTTTTTTGTGTATTTTTAGGGGGATTTTTTTCGGATTTTTTTTATTTTTTTTTTCTTTTTTATTTTCTATTTTAATTTTCATGTTTTACCTCGTGCACAGCCTTCCTGAGCATGTCCCTGTGCTCTGTAATTTGATTTTTTTTTCATATTTTCGGTTATTTTGGGTGGATTTTTTTTGTTTTTGGGGGATTTTTTTGGGATTTTTTTTATTTTTTTGTTCTTTTTTATTTTCTATTTTAATTTTTATTTTTTACCTTGTGCACAGCCTTCCTGAGCATGTCCCTGTGCTCTGGTATTTTGATTTTTTTGTGTATTTTTGAGCGTTTTTTTTTGGTTTTTTTTTGTTTTTTGGGGGATTTTTTTGGGATTTTTTTTATTTTTTTGTTCTTTTTTATTTTCTATTTTAATTTTTTATTTTTTTACCTTGTGCACAGCCTTCCTGAGGATGTCCTTGTGCTCTGTAATTTGATTTTTTGAGGTATTTTTTTTTGGTTTTTTTTGTTTTTTGTGTATTTTTTGGGGGATTTTTTTCGGATTTTTTTTATTTTTTTGTTCTTTTTTATTTTCTATTTTAATTTTTATTTTTTTACCTTGTGCACAGCCTTCCTGAGCATGTCCCTGTGCTCTGTAATTTGATTTTTTTTTCATATTTTCGGTTATTTTGGGTGGATTGTTTTTGTTTTTTGGGGGATTTTTTTCGGATTTTTTTTATTTTTTTGTTCTTTTTTATTTTCTATTTTAATTTTCATGTTTTACCTTGTGCACAGCCTTCCTGAGCATGTCCCTGTGCTCTGTAATTTGATTTTTTTGTGTATTTTTGCGCGGTTTTTTTGGTTTTTTTTGTTTTTTTTTTTTGGGACATTTAAATTTTTTTTTTTATTTTTTAAATTTATTATTTTTTTCATTTTTTACCTTGTGCACAGCCTTCCTGAGCATGTCCCTGTGCTCTGTAATTTGATTTTTTGTGTATTTTTGAACGGTTTTTTTGTTTTTTTTTTGTTTTTTGGGGGATTTTTTTGGGATTTTTTTTATTTTTTTGTTCTTTTTTTAATTTCTATTTTAATTTTCATTTTTTTACCTTGTGCACAGCCTACCTGAGCATGTCCCTGTGCTCTGTAATTTGATTTTTTGGGTATTTTTTTTTTGTTTTTTTTTGTTTTTTGTGTATTTTTAGGGGGATTTTTTTTGGATTTTTTAAATTTTTTTGTTCTTTTTTATTTTCTATTTTAATTTTTATTTTTTTACCTTGTGCACAGCCTTCCTGAGCATGTCCCTGTGCTCTGTAATTTGATTTTTTTGTGTATTTTTGAGCGTTTTTTTTGGTTTTTTTTTTGTTTTTTGGGGGATTTTTTTTGGATTTTTTTTATTTTTTTGTTCTTTTTTATTTTCTATTTTAATTTTCATTTTTTTACCTTGTGCACAGCCTTCCTGAGCATGTCCCTGTGCTCTGTAATTTGATTTTTTTGTGTATTTTTGGGCGGTTTTTTGGGGTTTTTTTTGTTATTTTTTTGGGGATTTTTTGTGGGATTTTTAAATTTTTTTTTTTATTTTTTAAATTTATTATTTTTTTTTTTTTTACCTTGTGCACAGCCTTCCTGAGCATGTCCCTGCGCTCTGTTTTTTGATTTTTTTGTGTATTTTTGAGCGGTTTTTTTTGGGTTTTTTTTGTTTTTTGGGGGGATTTTTTTGGGATTTTTTTTATTTTTTTGTTCTTTTTTATTTTCTATTTTAATTTTCATGTTTTACCTTGTGCACAGCCTTGCTGAGCATGTCCCTGCGCTCTGGTATTTGATTTTTTGTGTATTTTTGGGCGGGTTTTTTTGGTTTTTTTTTGTTTTTCGGGGGATTTTTTTCGGATTTTTTTTATTTTTTTGTTCTTTTTTAATTTCTATTTGAATTTTTATTTTTTACCTTGTGCACAGCCTTCCTGAGCATGTCCCTGTACTCTGTTATTTTGATTTTTTTTTAGTTTTTTGTTATTTTTCGGGGATTTTTTTTGTTTTTTGGGGGATTTTTGTGGGATTTTTTTTGGATTTTTTTCATTTTTTATTTTCTATTTTAATTTTCATGTTTTACCTTGTGCACAGCCTTCCTGAGGATGTCCTTGTACTCGTCCTTGGTGATGTCCTTGCGCTGGTAGAAGGGTTTGATGGCGAGTTTCACCTCCTCGACGGCGCGTTCCTGAGTGTGCAGCTTCTTCAGGTACTGCGGGGACACCCGGGGACACTCAGGGGGACATCTGGGGACACTCTGGGGACACTCTGGGGTCATTTGGGGACACTCTGGGGACACTCTGGGGTCATTTGGGGACACTCTGGGGACACTCTGGGGACACTCGGGGACACTTTGGGGACACCCGGGGACACTCAGGGGGACATCTGGGGACACTCTGGGGACAGTCTGGGGTCATTCAAGGTCATTTGGGGTCATTTGGGGTCACTCGAGGTCAGTTTTGGGTCATTTGGGGTCACTTTGGGGACACTGGGGTCACCCGGGGACACTTTGGGGACACCCGGGGACACTCTGGGGTCACTCTGGGGACAGTCTGGGGTCATTCAAGGTCATTTGGGGACACTTTGGGGTCATTCAAGGTCATTTGGGGTCACTTTGGGGTCACTCGAGGTCAGTTTTGGGACATTTGGGGACACCCGGGGACACTAAGGGGACACTTGGGGACACTCTGGGGTCAGTTCTGGGTCATTTGGGGTCACTCGGGGACACTCTGGGGTCATTTGGGGTCACTCGAGGTCAGTTTTGGGACATTTGGGGACACTCGGGGACACTCTGGGGTCATTTGGGGTCACTCGAGGTCATTTGGGGACACTCGGGGACACTCTGGGGTCATTCAAGGTCATTTGGCGTCACTTGGGGTCACTTTAGGGACACTTTGGGGTCATTTGGGGACACTCTGGGGACACTCTGGGGTCATTCAAGGTCATTTGGGGTCAATTCTGGGTCATTTGGGGTCACTCGAGGTCAGTTTTGGGTCATTTGGGGTCACTCGGGGACACTCGGGGGACACCCGGGGACACTCAGGGGGGACATCTGGGGACACTCTGGGGTCATCTGGGGGCACTTTGGGGTCATTTGGGGACAGTCTGGGGTCATTTGGGGTCATTCAAGGTCACTCGAGGTCAGTTTTGGGTCATTTGGGGTCACTTTAGGGGCACTTTGGGGTCATTTGGGGTCACCCAGGGACACTCTGGGGACACCCGGGGACACTCTGGGGTCATTTGGGGTCACTCAGGGTCATTTGGGGTCACTTGGGGTCACTCGGGGTCATTTGGGGTCAGTCTGGGTCACTTTGGGGACACTCTGGAGTCATTTGGGGACACCCGGGGACACTCTGGGGACATCTGGGGACACTTTGGGGTCAGTTTTGGGTCATTTGGGGACACTTTGGGGTCATTTGGAATCACTCAAAGTCATTTTTAGGCCACTCGGGGTCATTCAAGGTCATTTGGGGACATTTTGGGGACACTCGGGGTCATTTGGGGTCACTCGAGGTCAGTTTTGGGTCATTTGGGGTCACTCTGGGGACACTGTGGGGTCATTCAAGGTCGTTTGGGGTCACTTTGAGTCATTTGGGGTCAGTTTTGGGTCACTCGGGGTCATTTGGGGTCACTCGGGGTCATTTGGGGTCACTCTGGGACACTTTGGGGTCATTCAGGGTCCCCCCACTGTCCCCAATCCCCCCCAATGTCCCCACTGACCTTGTCACTGTCCCCTGTGTCCCCAAATCCCCCCAATGTCCCCAAAATCCCAAATGTCCCCAATCCCCTCAATGTCCCCAATGTCCCCAAATCTCCCAATCCCCTCAACGTCCCCCAATGTCTCCAAATCCCCCCAGTGTCCCCAAAATCCCAAATGTTCCCAACCCCCTCAATGTCCCCAAATGTCCCCCCCCGTCCCCACTGACCTTGTCACTGTCCCCTCTGTCCCCAATGTCCCCAACCCCCCAATGTCCCCAAAATCCCAAATGTCCCCAAATCCCCCCCAATGTCCCCACTGACCTTGTCACTGTCCCCTGTCCCCAAATTCCCCCAATGTCCCCAAAATCCCAAATGTCCCCAATGTCCCCAACCCCCTCAATGTCCCCAAATGTCCCCCCAATGTCCCCACTGACCTTGTCACTGTCCCCTGTCCCCAAATCCCCCAATGTCCCCAATGTCCCCAAAATCCCAAATGTCCCCAATGTCCCCAAATGTCCCCAAATCCCCCAATCCCCCCCAATGTCCCCAATGTCCCCAACCCCCCAAATGTCCCCAAATCCCCCCCAATGTCCCCCAATGTCCCCAGTGTCCCCAATCCCCTCAATGTCCCCAATGTCCCCAATATCCCCAAACCCCCCAAATGTCCCCCAATGTCCCCCATTGTCCCCAACCCCCCAAATGTCCCCAAATCCCCCCAATGTCCCCAAAATCCCAAATGTCCCCAATGTCCCCAACCCCCCCAATGTCCCCAAATGTCCCCAAATCCCCCCAACCCCCCCAATGTCCCCAAACCCCCCCCAGTGTCCCCACTGACCTTGTCACTGTCCCCTCTGTCCCCGCTCTCCCTCCTGTCCCCCCCCGCCCCTCCCCCACCCCCCCCCGGGCCCCCCCCCCAGGGTGGGGGTGGGGGGCGCGGGGGGGGGGAGGGGCAGCAGGTACGGGGGGGGCACCTGGGGGGGTCCCGGGGGGGCCTGGGGGGGCTGCGAGGGGGGAGGGGCGGCCTTGCTGTGGCTCAGGATCTGCCCCCCAAAAAAAAAAAAATAAATAAATAAAAATTAAAATTAAAAAATTAAAATTAAAATTAAAATTAAAAAAAAAAAAGAATAATTAAAATTTGGGAAGAGGGGGAGGGGCACCCACCCATTTTTTGGGGGGTCCCCATCCCCTTTTTTGGGGTCTCCACCCCCATTTTGGGGTGTCCTTGTCCCTTTTTTGGGGGAATTTGTCGCTTTTTTGGGGTCCTCAACCCCATTTTGGGGGTCCCTGTTTTTTTGGGGGGTCTCCACCCCCATTTTGGGGTGTTCTTGTCCCATTTTTGGGGGGAATTTGTCCCTTTTTTGGGGGTCCTCACCCCATTTTTGGGGTCGTCACCCCCATTTTGGGGTGTCCCTGTCGCTTTTTTGGGGGGAATTCGTTCCTTTTTGGGGGTCCCCACCCCATTTTTGGGGTCCCCACCCCCATTTTGGGGTGTCCCTCTCCCTTTTTTGGGGGGGGGGGTCTCCCCACCAAATTTTGGGGATCCCCTGACCCCCAAATCCCCCAAATTTTGGGGTCCCCATGTCCCCCCTCCCCGAATTTGGGGTTCCTTACCTCCCAAATCCCCCAAATTTGGGGGATTCCCACCCAAATCCCCCAAATTTTGGGGTCCCCCTGTCCCAAACCCCCCAAATTTTGGGGATCCCCTCCAAAACCCCCCAAATTTTGGATTCCTCCCCTCCCAAACCCCCCAAATTTTGGGGATTTCCCCCCCCAAACCCCCCAAATTTGGGGCTCCTCTCCCCCAAATTTTGGGGATTTCCCCCCCAAATTTTGGAGATTCCCCCCCAAACCCCCCAAATTTTGGTAATTTCCCCCCCCAAACCCCCCAAATTTGGGGTTCCTCCCCCCCAAACCCCCCAAATTTTGGGGATTTCCCCCCAAACCCCCCAAATTTTGGGGATTTCCCCCCAAACCACCCAAATTTTGGGTTCCCCATGTCCCAAATCCCCCAAATTTTGGGATCTTCCCAAACCCCCAAATTTTGAGGATTCCTCCCCATTCTGGAAAACCCCCAAATTTTGGGGATTTCCCCCCTAAACCCCCCAAATTTTGGGGTTCCCCTGTCCCAAATCCCCCGAATTAGGGGTTCTTCACCCCCAAACCCCCCAAATTTTGGGGATTTCCCCCCCCAAACCCCCCAAATTTGGGGTTCCTCCCCCCTAAACCCCCAAATTTTGAGGATTCCCCCCAAATTTTGGATTCCTCCCCCCCAAACCCCCCAAATTTTGGGGATTTTTTCCCCCCCAAACTTTGGGGATTTTTTCCCCCCCAGCCCCCCAAATTTTGGGGATTTTCCCCCCCCCAAATTTTGGGGATTTCCCCCTAAATTTTGGAGATTCCCCCCCAAACCCCCCAAATTTGGGGCTCCTCCCCCCCAAATTTTGGGGATTTCCCCCCAAACCCCCCAAATTTTGGGGTCCCCCTGTCCCAAACCCCCCAAATTTTGGGGATCCCCTCCCAAACCCCCCAAATTTTGGATTCCTCCCCCCAAACCCCCCAAATTTGGGGTTCCTCCCCCCTAAACCCCCTAAATTTTGGGGCTCCCTCCCAAATTTTGGAGGCCTCCTCCCCCAAACCCCCCAAATTTTGGGGATTTTTTCCCCCCCAAACCCCCCAAATTTTGGGGATTTTTCCCCCCCAACCCCCCAAATTTTGGGGATTTTCCCCCCCCAAATTTTGGGGATTTCCCCCTAAATTTTGGAGATTCCCCCCCAAACCCCCCAAATTTTGGGTTCCCCATGTCCCAAACCCCCCAAATTTTGGGGATTCCCCCCCAAACCCCCCAAATTTTGGGGTTTTCCCCCAAACCCCCCAAATTTTCCGCCGATCCGTTTCCCCCAAATTTTGAGGATTACCCCCAAATTTTGGATTCCTCCCCCAAAACCCCCAAATTTTGGGGATTTCCCCCCAAACCCCCCAAATTTTGGGTTCCCCATGTCCCAAACCCCCCAAATTTTGGGGATCCCCTCCCAAACCCCCCAAATTTTGGATTCCTCCCCTCCCAAAACCGCCAAATTTGGGGTCTCCCTGTCCCAAACCCCCCAAATTTTGGGGATCCCCTCCAAAACCCCCCAAATTTTGGATTCCTCCCCCCCCAAACCCCCCAAATTTTGGGGATTTTCCCCCCCAAACCCCCCCAAATTTTGGGGTTTTCCCCCCAAACCCCCCAAATTTTGGGGTTTTCCCCCCAAACCCCCCAAATTTTGGGGATTTCCCCCCAAACCCCCCAAATTTTGGATTCCTCCCCCCCCAAACCCCCCAAATTTGGGGTCTCCCTGTCCCAAACCCCCCAAATTTTGGGGTTTTCCCCCCAAACCCCCCAAATTTGGGGCTCCTCCCCCCCAAATTTTGGATTCCTCCCAAACCCCCCAAATTTTGGGTTTCCCTCCCCCCCAAATTTTGGTTCCCCCCAAACCCCCCAAATTTGGGGTTCCTCCCCCCTAAACCCCCCAAATTTTGGGGTTCCCATGTCCCAAATCCCCCAAATTTCGGTAATTTCCCCCCCAAATTTTGGGGATTTCCCCCCCCAAACCCCCCCCAAATTTTGGGGATCCCCCCCAAACCCCCCAAATTTCGGGGTCCCCACCTGATTGGTGGCCTGGATCAGCTCCTGGGCCTTGGCCCTGCTGGCCAGGTTGGCTTCTTCCATTTTAAACAACAGAGCTGTGACTGCCAGGGGGGGACAAAAAAAAAAAACAAAAAAAAAAAAACCTGAGGGACACCCCAAAAAAATCCCCAAAAAATCCTAAAAACAGCCCCCAAAAAAAACCAGGAGAGAAAAATCAAGGAATTCTGGAAAAATCGCCCCAAAATTCCTCAGTTCTGACCCAAAACCCGCCCGTTTCTAATTTCAATTTTCCATTTTTCAATTTCCCGTTTCTACCCCAAAATTTCATTTGTGGTCTCAAATCCCCCAGTTGGGTCTTAAATAACCCAAAAGTCCCCGAAATCCACCCAAAATCCCACAAAGTCCCCCCCAAAATCCCCCCCAAACTTTCCCAAACCCCCCAAAATCCCACAAAGTCCCCCCAAAATCTTCCCAAACTCCCCAAAATCCCAAATCCACCCCCAAAATCCCCCCCAAACCTTCCTGAAACCCCCAAAAATCCTCCCCAAATCCCCCAAAATCTCCCCCAAATCCTCCCCAAACTCCCACAAACCCCCCAAAATACCCCCAAACCCCCCCAAAATCCCAAGTGCCCCCCATAACCCTCCCCAAATCCCCCCAAACCATCCCCAAACCCCCCAAAATCCCCCCCAAACTCCCAAGTCCCCCCAAAATCCCCCCCATAAGCTCCCCCAAACTCCCACAAACCCCCCAAATCCTCCCCAAACCCCCCAAAATCTCCCCCAAATCCTCCCCAAACTCCCACAAACCCCCCAAAATCCCCCCCAACCATCCCCAACCCCCCCAAATCCCCCAAAACGCCCCCAAAATCCCCCTCAAACTCCCCCAAACCCCCCCAGAACCACCCAAAATCCCCTTCATACTCCCCCAAATCCCCCCAAAACCCTCCCCAAACCCCCCAAACCATCCCCAAACCCCCCAAAATCCCCCCAAACCATCCCCAAACCCCCCAAAATCCCCCTCAAATCCTCCCCAAACCCTCCCCAAACCCCCCAAAACTCCCCCAAAATCCCCCTCAAACCATTCCCAAATCCCCCAAAATCCCCTCCATACTCCCCCAAAACCCTCCCCAAATCCCCCCAAATTCCTCAAACCCTCCAAAATCCCCCTCAAATCCCCCCAAACCATCGTCAAACCCCCCAAAATCCCCTCCATACTCCCCCAAACCCCCCAAAACCCTCCCCAAACCCCCCAAAACCCTCCCCAAATCCCCCAAAATTCCTCAAACCCTCCAAAATCCCCCTCAAATCCTCCCCAAACTCCCACAACCCCCCCCAGAACCACCCAAAATCCCCTCCATACTCCCCCAAATCCCCCAAACCCCCCAAACTCCCAAGTCCCCCCCAAAATCCCCCCCCATAAGGCCCCCCAAACTCCCACAAACCACCCAAAATCCCCCCAAACCCCCCAAAACCCCCCCAAAATCCCAAGTCCCCCGCAAAATCCCCCTCAAACTCCCCCAAACCCCCCCAGAACCACCCCAAATCCCCTTCATACTCCCCCAAACCCTCCAAAACCCTCCCCAAACCCCCCAAAATCCCCCCAAACCATCCTCAAACCTCCCAAAATCCCCCTCAAATCCTCCCCAAATCCCCCCAAACCATCCCCAAACCCCCCAAAATCCCCTCCATACTCCCCCAAACCCCCCAAAACCCCTCCCCAACCCCCCAAAACCATCCCCGAATCCCCCAAAATCCCCCCAAACCATCCCCAAACCCCCCAAAATCCCCCTCAAATCCCCCCAAACCATCCCCAAACCCCCCAAAATCCCCCTCAAACCCCCCCCCAAACCCCCCCCCAAACCCCCCCTGCCCCCCACCTACGTGCCAGCACCCCGCTGGTGGCACAATCCACTCCCCCCTGCAGGCTCCAGCCCGGGGCCACCACGGGCGGGGGGGCCGCGGCCGCGCCGGGGAGGGGTCCCGGGGGTCCCGGCGCCGCCGGGGCCGGTGGTCCCGGGGGTCTCGACGCCTCTTCCTTGGCCTCACCCCGACTGTCAACCTGCCCCTCAAGCCCGCCGTGGGTCAGGGGGTGATCCCCGAGTCCCGACCCGTCCCCCCCGAGGCTTTGGGGGGCTCCCCCGGACCCCTCCTCGCTTAAAAAGGACACGTCGGGGGTCTTGCAGCTGCTGTCCACGGTCTGCGAGTCCGGCGTCAGCTCCCGCTCGGCGGGGGCTACCGCGGGAGCCGGCGTGGCTACCGAAGGCGTTTTCGGGGTGGCCACGGGCGTTCCGGCGCCTTTCGGGGTTCCCCCGGTGGATTTTTCCGAGCCCGACCACGGCGGGTCGGTTTTGGGGGGCGGGCGGAGTTGGGGAGGGGTCCCGGCGCCTTGGCTGCAGCTGTCGGCTTTGGATTTTTTCAAGGCGCTTTTCACCTTGGCCTTCCTCTTCTTGCGAGCGTCGCCTTTGCCTTTGACCTTGACTTTCTTCACCCCCCCTTTGCTTTTCGTCGCTTTCACCTTGCGGGTTTTGCCTCCCCCTTCCCTCCCCGTTCCCGCCTCGTTTTTTTGGCCGCTTTTCTCTCCTTTCTCGGCGCTTTTCAAAAACGCCGCCCGGCTCTCGGCGTCGCGGGCGAACTTCACGCCGATGCCGCTCCCTCCGCCGCCGCCGCTCTCTTTGCCGGGAGCCGTGGTGGAACTCACGCCCTCCCGGATCAACACGGACACTTTGGATTGAAGCTTCACTTTCCTCGTCGCCGTTTTCGCCGTTTCCGCCCCTTCCTTGTGGCCGCCGCCGCCGCCGCCGCTTTTCCCTTTGCGGCCGCTTTTTTCCCGTTGTTTCTCTTTGCTTTTCCCGCCGTCGCTCGCCGTTTGCTCGGGATACTCTTTGAATTTCTTCTTGTATTTCTCCCTGCCCGCCGGCCTTTCCTCGGCGCGTCGTTTCCTCTCTTTCTCTTTTTTTTCAGTAGTTGTCGCCGCCGTCCTGGCGTCGTTTTTCCTCGCCGCCGGCGTCTCTCGATCCGAGAACCCCTCGAAGCTCAAACCTTCGGAATCGTAAAGGACCTCGCGTTTCGGCTCGGGCGTGGCCCTGCGCTTCACCGTGATCGTCCTCTTGATGGCGAAAAGATCGGAATCGTTGAGTTCCTGCACCGAGGGCGGCACCACCGAGCGCGGCTCGCCGCCCCTCCTCTTCATCGCCGCCGCCTCGCTTTTCTCCGCTTTGCCGTCGCCGTCTCGCCTCGATCCCCTCCTCTCCCTCGACCTCGAGCGTTGCTGTTTCTTCTTCTTTTTCTCTCCCCGGTGCTTCTCTTTGTGCCGGGAGCTGCCCGAGCGTCGCCGACGCCGCCGTTTCTCCCGAGAACGCGAACGCCGAGACCACGAACGCCGGCGCGACCGCGAACGGGAAGCGCGGCGCCGGTGCCGCTCCTTGGTTTTGCCCGACGGTTCCGGCGGTTTTTTCCACGAGGTCGCGTTGGAAACGGACGCGGAACCGGCGCCTCGTTCGCGGGAACGTTTGGATTTTTTCTTGGTGGGCGAAGGGGCGGAGCGGAGCCGCCGCTGCGTGAGGATTTTCCGCCGTAAATCCGAACCTCCGGCGCCGTCGGTGCCGCTTTTCCAACGCGGATCCGGTTGCGATTCGGCGCCGAAATCTCCTTCTTCGTCCGAATCGGCGTGCAGGGATAAAAAATCATCGCCGCCTCCTCCTCCTCCGTCGGGGAGGCGAGGAGGTCTCGGTTCGGGAACGCGGCTCCGGGAGGCGCCGCCGGTTCCGGCGGAACCGCGAAAAATCCTCACGGGGCTGAACCTCTCGTCGTCCTGCGGGACGATCTCGCCTTCCTCGATCTCCGAATCTCCCGGCGCTCCCCAGTCGCGCCGCCCGCGGTGCCGCGACGTTTTCCCGCCGCTGGCGGCTCCTCCTCCGCCTCGCGATTGGCTGGAAGCTCCGGGAATTTGGGGAGCTTTGGGATTTCCGGCCGTCACCACCTCCAGGGAGACTTTGCCGTCGAATTTGGCGTGAGCTTCGCTCTCGGAGCGGTTCTTTCCCCCGAGATCCACCACGAAGACGCGGCGCCGCGGCTCCGCCGCCTCGTTGGCGTCGCCTCCTCGTGGCGACGAGCCTTCCTCCCTCTCCTCATCCTCCTCTTCCTCTTCTGGCAGCGTGGAGTCGGCCCCGGGTGGGTTGGGGGGAGTTTTTGGGGGTCCCGGCTCGGGGTCTTTCTCGAAGTCTTGGCTCAGGCTGTTGTCGTCGTAGATGCCGGCCAAGGTTTCCGAAATGCGGCTGCTGATGCTGTGGGAAACGTCGGGAGGCGCCTCCTCCTCCTCCTCCTCTTCTTCCTCCTCGTCCTCTTCCTCCTCATCCTCGTCTTCTTCCTCCTCTTCCTCCTCTTCTTCCTCCTCCTCTTCCTCTTCCTCCTCCTCGGGGCTGGGGCTGCTCCGTGACGAGCTGGGGTTGGAGCCCGTGGGGTCGAACGGGTCGTACTTCTGGTCCTGCCGCCCTTCGGCCTCTTTGGCCGCTGAGGAAGAGGAGGAGGAGGAGGAAGAGGAGGAGGCGGCGCCTTCCCCGTACCCGAATTCCTGCTGGGCTCCCCCTCCTCCTCCTCCTCCTCCTCCTCCCGCGGCGGTGGCGGCGGCGGCGCCCCCAACTCCCGAATTCTCCTCGTCCGTGGGGTGGAAAGGATCATAAATATCCAAACATGGCGAGCGGGGCCGGGAGGAGACGGGCGGGGGTCCCGAGGAAGAGGAGGCGGACGAGGAGGAAGAGCGGGAGGAGGAGGAGGAGGAAGAGGAAGAAGAGGAAGAGGAGGAAGAGGAGGAAGAGGAAGAATCGGCTTTTTCCCCCGGGTGGGTCCGGCCGGGCTCGTCCCGCGGCGCCGGGGGGGGGTTCTGGGGGGGTCTCTGCTGTTGGGGACCCCCCGGAGCCCCTCCCCCACCCGGAGCGGCCGCTCGGGGCCCGCGGGGGCGGGGGAGGGGCCGGGCCGGGGTGGGGGGAGGGGCGCGGCGGGGGCGGGGTGGGGGAGGGGGAGCCGGGGGGGCGCCGGCGGGGGGGCCGGGGGGGGAGGGGGGACCCCCCGGCACGCGCCAGCGGCGGGAGGGGGGGAGGGGGAGGTGGCCTGGATTGGGGGGGGGGAGGGGAAAAAAAGAAAAGAAACATCCCAGAATAGTCAGAGCCCGAACGGGGTTAAAAAAAAAAAAAAAAAAAAAAAATCTCCCCCCGCCCGGAAATTTCTCGTTTCTGCCCCAAAATCCCTCAAATCCCCCCAAAATCCCCCCAAAACCCCCCGAAAATCCCCAAATGTCCCCCAAAATCCCCCTCCAAATCCCCCCAAAACCTCCCCAAACCCTCCCCAAATCCCCCCCAAACCCCCCAAACCCCCCAAAATTTCCCCCAAATCCTCCCAATATCGCTCCCGAAATCCCCCCAAATTCCCCAAATCCCCCCAAGTTCTCCCCACACCCCAAATCCCCCCAAAATCCCCCAAATTCCCCCCAGACCCTCCAAAAATCCCCCCAAATTCCCTCAAATCCCCCCAAAACGCTCCAAAAATCCCCCCAAAATCCCCCCAAGTTCTCCCCACACCCCAAAATCCGCCCAAATTCCCACCAAACCTCCAAAAATCCCCCCCACAATCCCCCCAAATCCCTCAAATCCCCCCCAAATCCCCCCAAATACAAAACCCCCCAATATCGCCCCCCAAATCCCCCCCAAAATCCTCCAAGCCCCCCAACCCTCCCCCAAATCCCCCCCCCCAAATCCCTCAAATTCCCTCAAATCCCCCCAAATTCCCCAAAATCCCCCCCAAATACCCCAAAGCCCCCCAATATCGCCCCCCAAATCCCCCCAAAATCACCCCAAATCCCCCCAATTCCCCCCAAACCCTCCAAAAACCCCCCCAAATTCCCTCAAATCCCCCCAAAATCCCCCAAATTCCCCTCAAATCCCCCCAAATTCCCCTCAAATCCCCCCAAATTCCCCACCAAACCCTCCAAAAATCCCCCCTAAACCACCCCAAACCCCCTCGAATTCCCCCCAGACCCTCCAAAAACCCCCTCAAACCCTCCCCAAATCCCCCCAAATTCCCTCAAATCCCCCCAAATTCCCCAAAATCCCCCCAAATACCCCAAAACCACCCCAAATCCCCCCCAAATCCCTCAAATTCCCACCAAATTCCCTCAAATCCCCCCAAACCCTCCAAAAATCCCCCCCAAATTCCCTCAAATCCCCCCAAATCCCCCCCCCAAATCCCTCAAATCCCCCCAAATTCCCCAAAATCCCCCCAAATCACCCCCCAAATCCCTCAAATTCCCTCAAATTCCCTCAAATCCCCCCAAACCCTCCAAAAATCCCCCCCAAATTCCCTCAAATCCCCCCAAAATCCCCCCAAATTCCCACCAAACCTTCCAAAAATCCCCCCAAATCCCCCCCAAACCCCCCCAGTTTCCCCCTCCCCACCTCCTTTGGGGGCTCTCCAGGGTCTGTCCCGGCGCAGGAGCCCCGAGGTCGCCGCCAGCGCCCCCAAATCTCCCACGCGGACCTCGGCCACCACCTCCAGCTCCTCGGCCTCGGGGGACCCCTCCCCTCTGCGGGGACCCCCAAAAAAAATCAGGGGGACCCCAAAAAATGGGACCCCAAAAAAAAACCCAAAAAAATCGACCCCAGGAACCCCAAAAATGGATCCTGGGAGTTGGGAAACCCCCAAAAAAGGGACCTGGGACCCCCCTGAACCCCAAAAATCGATCCAGGGACCCCCCCTGAACCCCAAAAATCAACCCCAGGATTTTGGGACCCCCCTGAACCCCAAAAAATGGGACCCCCCCAAAAAAATCGACCCCAGGAACCCCAAAAATGGACCCTGGGAGTTGGGAAACCCCCAAAAAAAGGGACCTGGGACCCCCCTGAACCCCAAAAATCGATCCAGGGACCCCCCTGAACCCCAAAAAGGGACCCCGGGATTTTGGGAAACCCCAAAAAAGGACCCTGGGACACCCCTGGACCCCAAAAAATGGGACCCCCCCAAAAAACGACCCCAGGAACCCCAAAAATGAATCCTGGGACCCCCCTGGACCCCAAAAATCAACCCCGGGATTTTGGGACCCCCCCTGAACCCCAAAGAATGGGACCCCAAAAAAAAACGGCCCCAGGAACCCCAGAAAGGGAGAAAAGAGTCCAAATTTCGGGGGTCCCTAGCCCCAAAATTGAGCCCCATTGCCATTTTGGCGCTCCCCCTGAACCCCAATTTGCATGGGTCCCCCTCCCCCAATTTCGAGGTCCCCATCCCCAAATCTGGGGGTCCCAGCCCCATTTTTGGGGGTCCCCACCCCAATTTGGGGGTCCCCACCCCAATTTTGGGGGTCCCCTCCCCATTTTTGGGGGTCCCAGCCCCATTTTTTGGGGTCCCCCTCCCCATTTTCGGGGTCCCCCTCCCCATTTTTGGGGGTCCCCTCCCCAATTCGGGCTCCCCCTCCCCATTTCTGGGGGTCCCCCTCCCCATTTTTTGGGGTCCCCACCCCATTTTCGGGGTCCCCCTCCCCATTTTTGGGGGTCCCCTCCCCAATTTCGGGGTCCCCATCCCCATTTTTGGGGTCCCCTCCCCAATTTGGGCTCCCCCTCCCCATTTTCGGGCTCCCCTCCTCATTTTGGGGGTCCCAGCCCCATTTTCGGGGTCCCCCTCCCCAATTTCGGGGTCCCCCATCCCCATTTTTGGGCTCCCCACCCCAATTTCGGGGTCCCCCTCCCCAGTTTGGGGGTCCCATCCCCATTTTTGCGCTCCCCACCCCATTTTCGGGGTCCCCCTCCCCAATTACGGGGTCCCCACCCCCATTTTTGGGTTCCCCACCCCATTTTGGGGGTCCCCTCCCCATTTTTGGGCTCCCCCTCCCCATTTTTGGGGGTCCCAGCCCCATTTTCGGGGTCCCCACTCACCCACTGAGCTGCAGCTGCTCCAGGGCTCCCCCCGGGCCCCCCGCGGCCTCCCAGAGCTGGGGGGGAAAAACCCGGATGTGGGTCAGGGGGGGACTGGGAGGGACTGGGATAAACTGGGAGGGGATTGGGGGAACTGGGAGGGACTGGGATAAACTGGGAGAGACTGGGAGGGAAGTGGGATGGGATTGGATTTAACTGGGAAGGACTGGGAGGGAACTGGGATAAACTGGGAGGGAACTGGGATAAACTGGGAGGGACTGGGATTGACTGGGAGGGACTAGGATAAACTGGGAGGGACTGGGAAGGGATTGGGGGGACTGAGATAAACTGGGAGAGACTGGGAGGGACTGGGAGGGAACTGGGATGGGATTGGATTTAACTGGGAAGGACTGTAAGGGAACTGGGATGGCACTGGGATAAACTGGGAGGGACTGGGATAAACTGGGAGGGAACTGGGAGGGAACTGGGATAAACTGGGAGGGACTGGGATAAACTGGGAGGCAACTGGGATGGGATTGAGGGATAAACTGAAAGGAAACTAGTCTATACTAATCTGTACTGGTTTATACTGGTTTGTACTGGTCTGTACTGGTTTGTGCAGGTCCATACTGGTTTAGACTGGTCTATACTGGTTAATACTGGTCCACACTGGTCTGTACTGGTTTATACTGGTCTACACTGGTTTGTGCAGGTCCATACTGGTTTAGACTGGTCTATACTGATTAATACTGGTCCATACTGGTCTGATTGGTTTATACTGGTCTGTACTGGTCTGATTGGTTTATACTGGTCTGTACTGGTTTATACTGGTCTGTACTGGTTTATACTGGTCTGTACTGGTCCATACTGATCAATACTGGTTTATACCAGTCCATACTGATCCATGCTGGTCTATACTGGTCCATACTGGTTTATACTGGTTTATACTGGTCTGTACTCACCGGGCCGCCCTCGGGCCGGGGTCCCCAACACCAGCGCTGCCGGGGGGGCTTCAGGGGGGGATCTGGGGGGACACGGGGGCCAGGTGAGACACGGGACCCCCAGGTGACACCAGGTGACAATGGGAACCCCCCAGGTGACAATGGGGACCCCCCAGGTAACCCCAGGTGACATTGAGGACCCCCCCAGAACCCCTCAGGTGACACTGGAGACCGCCCAGGTGACATCAGAACTCCCCCCATGTGACACCAGGTGACATCAGAACCCCCCCAGGTGTGCCCAGGTGACCCCAGGTGTGCCCAGGTGACACCAGGTGACATCAGAACCCTCCCAGGTGACATCAGGTGACATTGGGAACCCCCCAGGTGACATCAGGTGACACCAGAACACTCCTCAGGTGACACTGGAGACTCCTCAGGTGACCCCAGGTGACATCAGAACACCCCCCCAAGTGTGCCCAGGTGACATCAGGTGACCCGAGGTGACATTGGGGGTCCCCAGGTGACACCAGGTGACATCAGAACCCTCCCCAGGTGACCCCAGGTGTGCCCAGGTGACATCAGAACCCTCCCCAAGTGTGCCCAGGTGACATCAGACCCCTCCTCAGGTGTGCCCAGGTGAGCCCAGGTGACACCAGAACCTCCCCAGGTGTGCCCAGGTGACATCAGAACCCCCCCCAGGTGACCCCAGAACCTCCCCAAGTGTGCCCAGGTGACATCAGACCCCTCCTCACGTGTGCCCAGGTGAGCCCAGGTGTATCCCAGGTGTGCCCAGGTGTGCCCAGGTGACATCAGAAACCCCCCCCAGGTGTGCCCAGGTGACCCCAGGTGTGCCCAGGTGACATCAGAACCCTCCCCAGGTGTGCCCAGGTGACATCAGGACCCCCCCAGGTGTGCCCAGGTGACCCCAGGTGTGCCCAGGTGAGCTCACCTTGTCCCCAGCCGAAGCCGCCGCTCACCAGGCGCTGCAGAGCTTTCTGTGGGGGAGGGGAAACACCCAAAAATCACCAAAAAATCCCCAAAATCCCAAAAAATCCCCAAAAAATCCCCCCAAAACCACCATAAATATCACCCAAAAATCATCCCAAAAATCCCCCAAAAATCACCCAAAAATCCCCCAAAAATCATCCCAAAAATCACCATAAAAATCACCCAAAAATGCTCCAAAAATCACCCAAAAATCATCCAAAATCACCCCAAAATCACCTAAAAATCCCCAAAAATCATCCCAAAAATCACCCAAAAATCATCCCAAAAATCACCCAAAAATCATCCCAAAAACCCCAAAAATCCATCAGGGGACACCCCAAAAATCACCATAAAAATCACCCAAAAATCACCACAAAAATCACCAAAAAATCCCCAAAATCACCCAAAAATCCCCCAAAAATCACCCAAAAATCATCCCAAAAATCCCCCAAAAATCCCCCAAAAATCATCCCAAAAATCCCCAAAAATCACCCAAAAATCACCCAAAAATCACCCAAAAATCATCCCAAAAATCATCCCAAAAACCCCAAAAATCCATTAGGGGACACCCCAAAAATCACCATAAAAATCACCCAAAAATCCCCCCAAAATCCCCCAAAAATCACCATAAAAATCAAACAAAAATCCTCCAAAAATCACCCAAAAATCACCATAAAAATCACCCCAAAATCACCTAAAAATCCCCAAAAATCATCCCAAAAAAATCCCCAAAAATCACCCCAAAAATCACCCAAAAATCATCCCAAAAACCATCCCAAAATCATCCAAAATAACCCCAAATCACCCAAAAATCACCCAAAAATCCCCCCAAAAATCCCCCCAAAAATCACCCAAAAATCCCCCAAAAATCCCCCAAAATCACCCCAAATCACCCAAAAATCACCCAAAAATCACCCAAAAACCATCCCAAAATCATCCAAAATCACCCAAAAATCATCCCAAAAACCCCAAAAATCCATCAGGGGACACCCCAAAAATCACCATAAAAATCACCCAAAAATGCTCCAAAAATCACCCAAAAATCACCCAAAATCACCCCAAAATCACCTAAAAATCCCCAAAAATCATCCCAAAAATCACCCAAAAATCATCCCAAAAAAATCCCCAAAAAATCCCAAAAAATCCCAAAAAATCCCCAAAATCACCAAAAAATCCCCAAAATATCCAAAAAAATCCCAAAAAATCCCCCCAAAATTCCCCAAATCACCCCAAAATTGCAAAAAATCCTTAAAAAAAATCCCCAAAAATCACCCAAATAAATCCCAAGGTCACCCCAAAAATCACCGAAAATCCCAAAAATCACCCCAAAAAATCCCCAAATCGTCCAAAAATCCCAAAATCCAAAAAAAAATCCCCAAAAATCCATCAGGGGGACACTGCAAAAATCACCCAAAAATCCCCAAAAATAACCCAAAATCCCCCAAAAAATCCCCCCAAAAAATCCCCAAAAATTCCAAAATCTCCCCAAAATTCATCAGGGGGACATCCCAAAAATCCCCCCAAAATCACCCAAAAATCCCAAAATCCCCCCAAACACCCCAAAATCCTCCCAAGAGGGTCCTAAACCCCCTAAAATTCCCCCAGGGGGGTCCCAAATCCCCAAAATCTCCCTCAGGGGGGTCCCAAACCCCCAAAATCTCCCCCCAAAGCAGTCCCAGCACCCCCAAATTCCCCCCAAAGGGGTCCCAAACCCCCCAAAATCCCCCTCGGGGGGGTCCCAGCACCCCCAAAATCCCCCAAAATCCCCCCAAAGGGGTCCCAGCACCCCCAAAATCCCCCTCGGGGGGGTCCCAGCACCCCCAAAATTCCCCCAAGGGGGTCCCAAACCCCCAAAATCTCCCCCCAAAGGGGTCCCAGACCCCCAAAATCTCCCCCCAAAGGGGTCCCAGCACCCCCAAAATCCCCTCAAGGGGGTCCCAGACCCCCCCCAACCCCCCTCCCAGTCCCTCCCAGTCTCACCAGTAACCCCTGGCTGAGCCTCAGGGACCCCTCAGGCTCTGGGGGGGCTCCCCCAGGGCCCCCCCCGTCCTCGCCCGGCCCCGCCGGCTCCTCCCCCCCCACCCTGGGGGGCTTCTCCTCCTCCTCCTCCATGGCACGGCTCCAGCCTGGCCAGGGGAAAACGGGCAATCAGAGACCCCAAAATCTCCTTTTTTCACCCCAATTTTCCCATTTCTCCCCGTTTTTCCCCCATTTTCCCCGTTTTTCCCCGTTTTCCCCCATTCTTCCCCCATTTTCCCCCGTTTTTCCGCGTTTTTCCCCCATTTTTCCCCAGTTTTCTGCGTTTTTCCCCCATTTTTCCCCCAGTTTTCCCCCATTTTTCCCCCATTTTTCCCCCCATTTTTCCCCATTTTTCCCCATTTTTCCCCCATTTTTCCCCATTTCCCCCATTTTTCCCCCATTTTTCCCCATTTCCCCATTTTTCCCCGTTTTTCCCCATTTTCCCCCATTTCCCCCATTTTTCCCCGTTTTCCCCCCATTTTTCCCCATTTTCCCCCATTTTTCCCCATTTTCCCCCGTTTCTCCCCGTTTTTCCGCGTTTTCCCCCATTTTCCCCCTTTTTCCCCCATTTTTCCCCGTTTTTCCCCCATTTTCCCCGTTTTTCCATTTTTCCCCCATTTTCCCCATTTTTCCCCCATTTTTCCCCATTTTTCCCCCATTTTTCCCATTTTTCCCCATTTTTCCCCATTTTTCCCCATTTTTCCCCCATTTTTCCCCCATTTTTCCCCATTTTCCCCATTTTCCCGTTTTCCCCATTTTTCCCCGTTTTTCCCCATTTTCCCCCATTTTTCCCCGTTTTCCCCCATTTTTCCCCATTTTCCCCCATTTCCCATTTTTCCCCGTTTTTCCCCATTTTTCCCATTTCCCCATTTTCCCCCGTTTTTCCCCATTTTTCCCCATTTTCCCCCATTCCTTTTCCCCGTTTTTCCCCCATTTTCCCCCATTTCTCCCCGTTTTTCCCCATTTCTCCCCATTTTTCCCCGTTTTTTCCCCCCATTTTTCCCCGGTTTTTTTGCCATCACGAGCCTTTTTCACGCCCCAAAATCTCTTTTTTTTTCGCTCCTCGATCCTCAATTCCCGCCCCAAAACTCTCCTCGTTGCCCTAAACCCGCCCCGGTCCCTGATTTTACCCCCAAAATCCTCAGATTCCTCCCCAAAATCTGAATTTTTCTCCTCCCTGAGCCTCAAATTCTGGGTTTTAACCCCCCAAAAATCCCACCCTAAATTCTCTTTTCAGCCCAAATCTCCTTTTTCCTCACCTGAATCCCAAATCCCTTCTTCTGACCCCAAAATCCCCAATTCCCACCCCAAAATCCCCAATTTCCACCCCAAAATCCCCTCAAATCCCCCCAAAATCCCCATCCCTAAATCCCAAATGTGCCTTTTTTTAGCCCAAATCCTTTCCCTGTACCCAAATCTCCTTTTCTTATCCCAAACCCTCCTTTTTTTCCCCCCCAAAATCCCTTCCAGAACCCCAAAATCCCCAATTCCCACCCCAAATCCTCTAAATCCCCCACTGCCATCCCAAACATCCCCTTTCCCACCCCAAATCCTCAATTCCAACCCCAAAATCCCCAATTCTCACCCCAAAATCCCCTCAATCCCCCTCTGCCATCCCAAACATCCCCTTTCCCACCCCAAATCCCAAAAATTCTGCCCATCCCACCCCAAAATCCCCAATTCCCACCCCAAATCCCCAATTCCCACCCCAAATCCCCCAATTCCAATCCTCTAATCCCCCCCCCCCTCCCCCCCCCCCCCAACATCTCCAATTCCCACCCCAAATCCTCTAAATCCCCCTCTGCCATCCCAAACATCCCCTTTTCCCACCCCAAATCCCAAAAATTCTGCCGATCCCACCCCAAAATCCCCAATTCCCACCCCAAAATCCCCTCAATCCCCCTCTGCCATCCCAAACATCCCCTTTTCCGACCCCAAATCCCCAATTCCAACCCCAAATCCCCTCAATCCCCCCTCAATCCCCCTCTCCCATCCTAAACATCCCCTTTCCAACCCCAAAATCTCCAATTCCCACCCCAAATCCTCTAAATCCCCCTCTGCCATCCCAAACATCCCCTTTTCCGACCCCAAATCCCCAATTCCAACCCCAAATCCCCTCAATCCCCCTCTGCCATCCCAAACATCCCCTTTCCCACCCCAAATCCCAAAAATTCTGCCGATCCCACCCCAAAATCCCCAATTCCCACCCCAAATCCCCAATTCCCACCCCAAATCCCCAATTCCCACCCCAAAATCCCCAATTCCCACCCCAAATCCCCAATTCCCACCCCAAAATCCCCAATTCCCACCCCAAATCCCCAATTCCCACCCCAAAATCCCCAATTCCCACCCCAAATCCCCAATTCCCACCCCAAAATCCCCAATTCCCACCCCAAATCCCCTCAATCCCCCTCTGCCATCCCAAACATCCCCTTTCCCACCCCAAATCCCAAAAATTCTGCCGATCCCACCCCAAATCCCCAATTCCCACCCCAAATCCCCAATTCCCACCCCAAATCCCCAATTCCCACCCCAAATCCTCAATTCCCACCCCAAATCCCCAATTCCCACCCCAAATCCCCAATTCCCACCCCAAATCCCCAATTCCCACCCCAAATCCTCTAAATCCCCCTCTGCCATCCCAAACATCCCCTTTTCCGACCCCAAATCCCCAATTCCCACCCCAAATCTCCAATTCCAACCCCAAATATTCATTTTTTCCCCCAAATCTCCCTCTGCCATCCTAAACATCCCTTTTCCGACCCCAAATCCCAAAAATCTCGCTGATCCCACCCCAAAATCCCCAATTCCCACCCCAAATTCTCTAAATCCCCCTCTGCCATCCCAAACATCCCCTTTCCAACCCCAAAATCCCCAATTCCCACCCCAAAATCCCCAATTCCCACCCCAAATCCCCAATTCCCACCCCAAATCCCCTCAATCCCCCTCTGCCATCCCAAACATCCTCTTTCCCACCCCAAATCCCCAATTCCCACCCCAAATCTCCAATTCCAACCCCAAATATTCATTTTTTCCCCCAAATCCCCCTCTGCCATCCCAAACATCCCCTTTCCCGACCCCAAATCCTCAATTCCAACCCCAAATCCCCTCAATCCCCCTCTGCCATCCCAAACATCCCCTTTCCCACCCCAAATCCCAAAAATCCCGCTGATCCCACCCCAAATCCCCAATTCCCACCCCAAATCCCCAATTCCCACCCCAAAATCCCCAATTCCCACCCCAAATCCCCTCAATCCCCCTCTGCCATCCTAAACATCCCCTTTCCCACCCCAAATCCCAAAAATCCCGCCGATCCCACCCCAAATCCCCAATTCCCACCCCAAATCCCCTCACACCCCCTCCCCAAACCCCCTCCTCTCCCTCCTCCCCTCACGCCCCCCTCCCCCGCTCACCCCCCGCCCCCTCACCCCAAACCCCCCCCAAACCCCAAACCCCAAACCCCAAACCCCCCCTTTTTTCCCTTCCCCCCCACCCCGAACTCCCCCTCACGACCCTCGGGGACATTTCGGACCCCTCACAAACGGCCCCCGATCCCCGCGACCCCCGCCCGGGCCCCGCCGCCATTTTACCGCGGCTCCTCCGCTCCCTCCGCTGGGGGGCGGCGCCGCGCGGGGCACGACGGGTAGCGCCGCCTACCGGGTGGGAGGACCCGCGCCCGGCGCCGTTGCTAAGCGACGACGCACGCGTGGCCACGCCTTCCCTTGCGTAACCGCGTCGCGCGCGCAGCCACGCCCCCTCCCGCGCCTTATAAGGAAGCGGCGCCCGCGCGAAGGGGCGGGGCTTGGGGAGGTAAAGGGAGGCCACGCCTCCTTTGCGTAACAGCGTCGAGTGCGTGGCCACGCCCCCTCCAGCGCCTTATAAGGAAGCGGCGCTCGCGCAAAGGGGCGGGGCTTGGGGATGAAAGGGAGGCCACGCCCCCTGGGAGGGGGAGGGGATTTGGGGGGCTCGGGATGGGATTTGGGGGTCTCGGGGGGGATTTGGGGTTTGGGGAAGGGATTTTGGGGTCTCGAGAGGGGATTTTGGGGTCTCGGGAGGGGATTTTGGGGTCTTGGATGGGATTTCGAGTCTGGGGAAGGGATTTTGGGGTCTCAGGGGGGATTTTGGGGTCTCGGGATGGGATTTGGGGTCTCGGAGGGGATTTTGGGGTTTCGGGAGGGGATTTTGGGGTCTCGGAGGGGATTTTGGGGTCTGGGGAAGGATTTTGGGGTCTCGGGATGGGATTTGGGGTCTCGGAGGAGATTTGGGGTCTGGGGAGGGGATTTTGGGGTCTCGGAGGGGATTTTGGGGTCTCGGGAGGGGATTTTGGGGTCTCGGAATGGGATTTTGGGGTCTCAAAATGGGATTTTGGGGTCTCGGGAGGGGATTTTGGGGTCTCGGAGGGTATTTTGGGGTCTGGGGAGGGGATTTTGGGGTCTCGGGGGGGGGTTGGGGTCTCGGGAGGGGATTTTGGGGTCTCAAAATGGGATTTTGGGGTCTCGGAATGGGATTTTGGGGTCTGGGGAGGGGATTTTGGGGTCTCGGGAGGGGATTTGGGGTCTCGGGAGGGGATTTTGGGGTCTCGGGAGGGGATTTTGGGGTCTCGGAGGGGATTTTGGGGTCTCTGAGAGGATTTTGGGAGGGGGGTCCCTGGGATCCCCCCCCAAATCTTATATTCTCCCCTCAATCCTCCAATTCCTGCTCTAAATTTTCTTCTTTTCACCCCAAAATCCCCCATTTCCATCCTAAATCCTTTCACATTCACCCTAAAATCCCCCCCAAAATCCCCCCATTTCTGCCCCAAAATCCATTTCCATCCCTCAATCCCCCATTTCCAGCCCTAAAATCCCCAATTTTCACCCTAAAATCCCCAATTTTCACCCTAAAATCCCCCATTTCTGCCCTGAATTCCCCCATTCCCCCCCCCCCAAACCCCAAAATTTCCCCCCCTAAATCCCCCCCCATTCCAAACCAAAATCCCCAATTCCTCCCCGAATCCCCTTTTTCCCACCCCCGAATCCCCTTTTTCCCACCCCCAAATCCCCTTTTTCCCACCCCCAAATCCCCTTTTTCCCACCCCCAAATCCCTTTTTCCCACCCCCAAATCCCTTTTTTTCCACCCCAAAATCCATTTCCACCCTAAAATCCCATGATGGGACCTTCAAACCCGATCCCCCAAAAGCTGACACCCCCCCCCACCCCAAAAATGAGACCCCCAAAATCTGACCCCACCCCAAAAATGAGACCCCCCCTCAAATCTGACCTCTCCCCCAAAATATGACCCCCCCAAATCTGACCCCTCCCCAAAAATGAGACACTCCCCCCCCCCCCATTTTAGGACCCTGACCCCCACCCCAAAAATGAGACCCCCCAAAATCTGCCCCCTCCCCAAAAATGAGACCCCCCAAAATCTGACCCCTCCCCAAAAATGAGACCCCCCAAAATCTGACCCCTCCCCAAAAATGAGACCGCCCCCCAAAATCTGACCCCCTCCCCAAAAATGAGACCCCCCAAATCTGATCCCCCAAAAATGAGACCCCCCTCAAATCTGACCCCGCCCCCAAAAACGAGACCCCCCCCAAAATCTGACCCCTCCCCAAAAATGAGACCCCCCCCCCCCATTTTAGGACCCTGACCCCCACCCCAAAAATGAGACACCCCAAAATCTGACCCCACCCCCAAAACGAGACCCCCCTTAATCTGACCCCACCCCCAAATTTGATACCCCAAAATCTGACCCCTCCCCCAAAATGAGACCCCCGAACCTGACCCCTCCTCCAAAATGAGACCCCCCCCAAAATCTGACCCCCCCCCTTATTTTGGGACCCTGACCCCCACCCCAAAAATGAGACCCCCAAACCTGACCCCACCCCCAAAATGAGACCCCCCCCCCAAAATCTGACCCCTCCCCCAAAATGAGACACTCCCCCCCCCCATTTTAGGACCCTGACCCCCACCCCAAAAATGAGACCCCCCCCCAAAATCTGACCCCCACCCTAAAATGAGACCCCCCCAAATCTGACCCCTCCCCAAAAATGAGACCCCCCCAAATCTGACCCCCCCCCAAAAATGAGACCCCCCTCAATATGACCCCACCCCCAAATTTGATACCCCAAAATCTGACCCCTCCCCCAAAATGAGACACCCCCCCCATTTTAGGACCCTGACCCCTCCCCAAAAATGAGACCACCCCTCCCCTGGGACCCTGATCCCTGAAAATCTGACCCCACCCCCAAAATGAGACCCCCCCAAATCTGACCCCCACCCCAAAAATAAGACCCCCCAAATCTGATCCCCCAAAAATGAGACCCCCCCCCAAATCTGACCCCACCCCCAAATCTGACCCCCCCTTCTTTTGGTGCCCTGACCCCCCCCCCAAAAATGAGACCCCCCCCCCCAAAATCTGACCCCCACCCCCAAAATGAGACCCCCCAAAATCTGACCCCTCCCCAAAATATGACACCCCCAAATCTGACCCCCACCCCCAAAAACGAGACCCCCCCCCAAAATCTGATCTGACCCCTCCCCAAAATGAGACCCCCCCAAACCTGACCCCGCCCCCAAAATGAGACCCCCCAAAATCTGACCCCACCCCCAAAATGAGACCCCCCCCAAATCTGACCCCCCCCCCAAAAATGAGACCCCCCAAAATCCGACCCCACCCCCAAAAATATGACCCCCCTCAAATCTGACCCCACCCCCAAATCTGACCCCCCCCCCCTTCTTTTGGGACCCTGATCCCCACCCCAAAAATGAGACCCCCCTCAAAATCTGACCCCACCCCAAAATGAGGCCCCCTCAAATCTGAACCCACCCCCAAAATATGACCCCCCCCAAAATCTGTCCCCCCCCCTTATTTTGGGACCCTGACCCCCACCCCAAAAATGAGACCCCCAAAATCTGACCCCCACCCCAAAAATGAGACACTCCCCCCCCCATTTTAGGACCCTGACCCCCACCCTAAAATGAGACCCCCAAACCTGACCCCCCTCCCCCATTTCGGGACCCTCAGCCCTGATCCCCCAGAGCTCAGCGACTCCCCCGAACCCGAGCCCCGCCCCCCACCCCAAAATTCTCTCACCCCTCCCCCCAACCCCCCAAATTTCCCCTTTTTCCTCCCCCCCCCCAAAAAAAAAAAACTCGCGGAGCCTCGGGAACGATAAAAAGGTCTCGGCAACACCCACGACACGCCCGTCACGATACACCGTAGAAAATGGGGGAGGGGTACCGGGGGGGGACCCCCCAAACCCCCCCCAAAAACCCCTGGGGGGGGGGGGGAGGAAAGCGGGGGAGGGGGGGGGCAGGTCAGGGAGGGGGGTCCCCAATATATATATACAATAATAATTATAATAATAATTAAAAAAAAAAATAATAATAATACCCCGAAATGAACCAAAAAAAAAAAAAAAAATAAAAATTTGGGGAGGGGGCGCGGGGGGTAAAGGAGGAGGGGGGGGGATTTTCCCCACCCCATCCCCCCCCCAAAAAATTTGGGGGAGAGGGGAGGGGGGAGGGGGGGGCAAATAAACCCCCCCCTGGGTGGGGGAGGGGTTGTTGGACACCTGAGGGGGGAGGGGAATAATTCGACCCCACCCAGGTGGGGGGGGTTTAAATTTGGGGAGGGGGGAGGGGTATAAATGCCCCCCGGGGGGGGGGGAGGGGAATTGCCCCGGGGGGGGGGCAAATGCGACCCCCCCGGGGGGGGGGTGGGGGAGGGGCAAATACAATATGATACATAAAGACTTTGACCATGTACACTATTTACAGCCCCGCCCCCACCCCCCCAAAATTTTTTGGGGTGAGGGGGGGGGGGAATAAAGGGAGGGGGAGGGTCCCCCCCCAAAATCCCGAGTGAGGGGGGAGGGGAGGTTTCCCCCCCTCCCTTTTAACCCCTCCCCCCACGCCCCTCCCCCCCCCCCAAATTTATCCGTGGGGGGGGGAGGGGACTTGGCAATAAATAGCTCGGGGGGGGGGGGGAGAGGAGGGAGGGGGGAGGGGTGGTGATTTTGGGGAGACCCCCCCCCCATCCCCCATCCCTCGGCAGGACCCCCTCCCCCACCCCTCACTCCCACCCCCCCCCCAAATTTACGAACCCCTCCCCCTCCCCAAAATTTATATACAGGTTCCCCTCGGTGGGGCGAGGGGGGGGAGGGGGTGGAAAATTTTGGGGGGGACCCCTCCCCCCCACCGCACAGAGATGTTGGGGACCCCTCCCCAAAATTGGGGACCCCCTCCCCCAGGCGGAAACAGGGGGGCGCTAATAGACATTTATACATATATATAAATAGGGGAGGGGGCTCCGGGGGGGGGGGGCATTTTTTGGGGGGGGGGGGTGTCTCATTTTTGGGGGTGGGGGATGGGCTTGGGGACACGGCTATTTTTTTTTTTGGGGGGGGGGCTGGTAACGATCAAAGCCCCCCCCCAAAAAAAAAAAAAAATTTGGGGGGGGGGACACACCCAGACCCTGATGGGGAGAATTTTTTTTTTTTGGGGGGGGGGTCCCTAATGGGACACCCCAAATTTTGAGGGGGGGGGGATCCCCAAATTTATGTGGGTCGCCATTTTTTTTTTTTTGTTTGGGGGGGGGGGGATCCCCAAATTTGTCAGGATTTTGAGGGGGGGGGAGGGGCGTTTCCCCCAAAGGCGTTCCCATTTTTTTTTTTGGGGGGGGGGGGGGTGGGTGTTCCCATTTTTTTGGGGGGGGGGGTCCCCTAACTCCGGAGATTTCTGTTCCCTTTTGGGGGTGTCCCCTTGAATTTTGGGGACTCCCCCCGAAGAATTTTGGGGTGCCCTGAGGGGGGTCCCCAAACCTGCGACTTCCGCCCCTCCCCCCATTTTTAACTGCGCCCCCCAAACTTTTGGGACTTTTTTTTTTTGGGGGAGGGGGTGGTGCCCCCCCCATTTTTTGGGGTGATTTCCCCGTTTTTTGGGGTGGTCCCACCGTATTTTTGGGGTTCCCCCCTCCCCCCCACACCAGGATGTTCCATCTTTGTCGCGGGGGTGTCCCCTCAATCCCACGGGTGTCCCCCCCATATTTTGGGGGGGGGGGTCCCCTCATATTTTGGGAGGTTCCCCCGTTCCAGGAGTGGTCCCCCAATTCCCAAGGGGGTCCCCCGGATTTTGGGGGGGGGTCCCCCCATATTTTGGATTCCCCCCCCATTGGCGTCCCCAGGCCGGAAGGTTCCATCCTTGTCCCGGGGGGTGTCCCCCAATTCTGGGTGCAGTTCCCCCAGATTTTTTGGGGGTTCCCCTGGATTTTTTTGGGGTGGTCCCCCCCATATTTTGGGGTTCCCCCTCTCCCCATTGGCGTCCCCAGGCTGGAATGTTCCATCCTTGTCCCGGGGGGGTGTCCCGCGATTCCGGGGGGATTTTCCCGGATTTTTTGGGGGGCTCCCCTGATAGTTTCGGGGGGGTCCCCACAATATTTTGGGGTTCCCCCTCTCCCCATTGGCGTCCCCAGGCCGGAATGTTCCATCCTTGTCCCGGGGGGGTGTCCCCCAATTCCGGGGGGAGTTCCCCCAGATTTTTTGGGGGGGTTCCACCAGACTTTCTGGGGATTCTCCCAGACTTTCTTGGGGAGGTCTCCCGGATTTTTTTGGGGCGGTCCCCACAATATTTTGGGGTTCCCCTTCTCCCCATTGGCGTCCCCAGACCGGAAAGTTCCATCCTTGTCCCGGGGGGGTGTCCCGCGATTCCGGTGGTGGCGGGGGGGGGGCGGGGGGGGAAAAGTTCTCCCGGATTTCTTCGGGGGATTCCTCCGGATTTTCTTTTAGGAATTCTCCCGGAATTTTTTTGGGGGGTCCTCCCGGATTTTCCGGGGGGTCTCCCAGGTGTGTTCGGGGGGGTTTCAGGCGCACTTGGCCCGTGCCTGGGCCAGCAGGTCGCTGAAGGAGTCGAAGAGGCGCTCGAGCCAGGGCTGGTTGCGCATGCAGCGCTGCACCACCTCCTCCTGGCCCAGGTCCTCGGCACGGCCCTCGATGGCCGTGGTCTGTGGGGACAGCGCAGCGTCAGCACCGGGGCCACCGCGGCTAATGGGGCTACCAGGGCTATTGGGGCTACCGGGGCTATTGGGGCTACTGGGGCTAATGGGGCCACCGGGGCCACTGGGGCTATTGGGGCTATTGGGGCTATTGGGGCCACCGGGGCTACCGGGGCTATTGGGGCTACCGGGGCTATTGGGGCTACCGGGGCCACCGGGGCTACCAGGGCCACCGGGGCTAATGGGGCCACCGGGGCTACCGGGGCTATTGGGGCCACCAGGGCTACCGGGGCTATTGGGGCTACTGGGGCTATTGGGGCTACTGGGGGGGGGGGGGGGGGGGGGGGGGGGCTGGCTACTGGGGCTATTGGGGCTACTGGGGCTACTGGGGCCACTGGGGCTATTGGGGCCACCAGGGCTATTGGGGCTACTGGGGCTATTGGGGCCACCGGGGCTATTGGGGCTACCGGGGCCACCGGGACCACCGGGGCTATTGGGGCCACCGGGGCTATTGGGGCCACCGGGGCTATTGGGGCTACCGGGGCTACCAGGGCCACCAGGGCTATTGGGGCTATTGGGGCAACCAGGGCCACCGGGGATATTGGGGCTAATGAGGCTATTGGGGCCACCGGGGCCACTGGGGCCACCGGGGCCACTGGGGCCACTGGGGCTATTGGGGCCACCGGGGCTATTGGGGCCACCAGGGCTACCGGGGCTAATGGGGCCACCGGGGCCACCAGGGCTACCGGGGCTAATGGGGCCACCGGGGCCACCGGGGCTAATGGGGCCACCGGGGCCACCAGGGCTACCGGGGCTAATGGGGCCACCGGGGCCACCAGGGCTACCGGGGCTATTGGGGCCACCGGGGCTATTGGGGCCACCGGGGCTATTGGGGCCACCGGGGCTATTGGGGCCACCGGGGCTATTGGGGCCACCGGGGCAACTGAGGCTACCGCGGGGCGGGGGGGTGAGCAGAGAAGTGGGGGAGGGACAATGGAGTGGCTACTGTGGCTACTGGGATGGGGGATGGGCAGCAGCGTGGCTACTGTGGCTATCAGGATGGGAAATGATGAGTAAGGTGGCCCAGGTCACAGCCAGGTGGCCCAGGTGACCCAGGTGGCCCAGGCAGGTAGCCATGGTAGTCCAGGTGACAGGGGGGGTGACCCAGGTGGCCCAGGCAGGTAGCCATGGTAGTCCAGGTGACAGGGGGGTGGCCCAGGTGACAGCCAGGTAGCCCAGGCAGGTAGCCATGGTAGCCCACCTCATCATTGCAGCGCAGGAAGGTGTGGGGGACACGGGGGGGACAGAGGGGCAATGTGAGGTGATGGGGGGGTGGCCCAGGTGACCCAGGTGGCCCAGGTGGCCCAGGTGACAGGGGGGTGGCCCAGGTAGCCCAGGTGGTAGCCATGGTCGCCCACCTCGTCCTTGCAGCGCAGGAAGGTGTGGGGGACACGGGGGGGACAGAGGGGCAATGTGAGGTGACAGGGGGGTGACCCAGGTAGCCCAGGTGGCCCAGGTGGCCCAGGTGACAGGGGGGTGGCCCAGGTAGCCCAGGTGGTAGCCATGGTCGCCCACCTCGTCCTTGCAGCGCAGGAAGGTGTGGTATTTGTAGTGGTGCAGCGAGTGGTAGAGCGTGTACAGGAACGACTTCTCCACCTCCACCTTGAACTCCTGCGGGGACACGGCGGGTCAGGGACCCCCAAAACACACCTGGGACCCCTAAAATTCACCTGGGATACCCCAGAACTCACCTGGGATACCCCAGAACTCACCTGGGACCCCTAAAATTCACCTGGGATACCCCAGAACTCACCTGGGATACACCAAAACTCACCTGGGACCCCAAAACCCACCTGGGATACACCAAAACCCACCTGGGATACACCAAAACTCACCTGGGACCCCTAAAATTCACCCGGGATACCCCAAAACTCACCTGGGATACCCCAGAACTCACCTGGGACCCCTAAAATTCACCTGGGATACCCCAGAACTCACCTGGGACCCCTAAAATTCACCCGGGATACCCCAGAACTCACCTGGGATACCCCAGAACTCACCTGGGATACACCAAAAACTCACCTGGGATACCCCAAAACCCACCTGGGACCCCAAAACCCACCTGGGATACACCAAAACCCACCTGGGATACACCAAAACTCACCTGGGACCCCTGAAAACTCACCTGGGATACCCCAAAACTCACCTGGGATATCCAAAAACTCAACTGAGACCCCTCAAAACCCACCTGGGACCACCCAGAACTCACCTGGGTCCCCCCAAAACCCACCTGGGACCCCTCAAAACCCACCTGGGACACCCAAAAACCCACCTGGGACCCCCAGAACTCACCTGGGACCCACCTGGGACCCCCCAAAACCCACCTGGGACCCCCAAAAACCCACCTGGGACCCCCCAAAACCCACCTGGGACCCCTCAGAACCCACCTGGGACCCCTCAAAACCCACCTGGGACCCCCAGAACTCACCTGGGACCCCTCAAAACCCAACTGGGACCACCCAGAACTCACCTGGGACCCCTCAAAACCCACCTGGGACCCCCAGAACTCACCTGGGACCCACCTGGGACCCCTCAGAACCCACCTGGGACCCCCCAAAACCCACCTGGGACCACCCAGAACTCACCTGGGACCCCCAAAACCCACCTGGGACCCCCAGAACTCACCTGGGACCCCCATGCCCCCGTACCTGTGGTTTGCCCACGCTCCTCTTGACCTTGCTCAGCGTTTTCCTGTTGTAGGGGTCCCCAGGAACCCCCCAAAACCCACCTGGGACCCCCAAAACCCACCTGGGACCCCTCAAAACCCACCTGGGACCCCCAAAACTCACCTGGGACCCACCTGGGACCACCCAGAACTCACCTGGGTCCCCCCAAAACCCACCTGGGACCCCCAAAAACCCACCTGGGACACCTCAGAACCCACCTGGGACCCCCCAAAACCCACCTGGGACCCCTCAAAACCCACCTGGGACCCCCAGAACTCACCTGGGACCCACCTGGGACCCCTCAAAACCCACCTGGGACCACCCAGAACCCACCTGGGACCCCCATCCCCCCGTACCTGTGGTTTGCCCACGCTCCTCTTGACCTTGCTCAGCGTTTTTCGGTTGTAGGGGTCCCCAGGAACCCCCAAAAACCCACCTGGGACCCCCCAAAACCCACCTGGGACCCCTCAGAACCCACCTGGGACCCCCCAAAAACCCACCTGGGACCCCTCAGAACCCACCTGGGACCCCTCAAAACCCACCTGGGACCCCCAAAAACCCACCTGGGACCCCTCAGAACCCACCTGGGACCCCCAAAAACCCACCTGGGACCCCCAGAACTCACCTGGGACCCACCTGGGACCCCTCAGAACCCACCTGGGACCCCCCAGAACCCACCTGGGACCACCCAGAACTCACCTGCGTCCCCCCAAAACCCACCTGGGACCCCCAAAAACCCACCTGGGATACCCCAGAACTCACCTGGGACCCCCATGCCCCCGTACCTGTGGTTTGCCCACGCTCCTCTTGACCTTGCTCAGCGTTTTTCGGTTGTAGGGGTCCCCAGGAACCCCCAAAACCCAACTGGGACCCCTCAAAACCCACCTGGGACCCCCAGAACTCACCTGGGACCCACCTGGGACCCCTCAGAACCCACCTGGGACACCCAGAACTCACCTGGGACCCACCTGGGACCCCTCAAAACCCACCTGGGATACCCCAGAACTCACCTGGGACCCCTCAAAACCCACCTGGGACCCCCAGAACTCACCTGGGACCCACCAGGAACCCCCCAAAACCCACCTGGGACACCTCAGAACCCACCTGGGACCCCCCAAAATCCACCTGGGACCCCCAGAACTCACCTGGGACCCACCTGGGACCCCTCAAAACCCACCTGGGACCCCCCAGAACCCACCTGGGACCCCCATGCCCCCGTACCTGTGGTTTGCCCACGCTCCTCTTGACCTTGCTCAGCGTTTTCCTGTTGTAGGGGTCCCCAGGAACCCCCCAAAACCCACCTGGGACACCTCAGAACCCACCTGGGACCCACCTGGGACCCCTCAAAACCCACCTGGGACCCCCCAGAACTCACCTGGGACCCACCTGGGACCCCCATGCCCCCGTACCTGTGGTTTGCCCACGCTCCTCTTGACCTTGCTCAGCGTTTTCCTGTTGTAGGGGTCCCCCCCCGGGCGCAGCTTCACCAGAGACTCCCCGGGCTCGGCGTGGAGCTGGGGAAAGGTGTGCAGGGCCTCCTGGGGGGACAGCACACCTGAGCGTCACCTGGCGTCACCTGAGCGTCACCTGGGGTCACCTGAGCGTCACCTGAGGTCACCTGAGCGTCACCTGGGGTCACCTGACCTTCACTGGGGTCACCTGAGCGTCACCTGGGGTCACCTGACCTTCACTGGGGTCACCTGAGCGTCACCTGAGCTCCACAGGTCACCACTGAGGTCACCTGAGCTTCACTGGGGTCACCTGAGATCACCTGAGCTCCACTGAGATCACCTGACCTTCACTGGGGTCACCTGAGATCACCTGAGCTCCACAGGTCACCACTGAGATCACCTGAGCTCTACTGGGGTCACCTGAGCTCCACTGGGGTCACCTGAGCTTCACTGGGGTCACCTGAGCTCCACTGAGATCACCTGACCTTCACTGGGGTCACCTGAGCGTCACCCGAGCTCCACAGGTCACCACTGAGGTCACCTGAGCTTCACTGGGGTCACCTGAGCTCTACTGGGGTCACCTGGGGTCACCTGAGCTCTACTGAGATCACCTGACCTTCACTGGGGTCACCTGAGATCACCTGAGCTCTACTGGGGTCACCTGAGCTCCACGGGGGTCACCTGAGCTCCATGGGGGTCACCTGAGCTCCACGGGGGTCACCTGAGGTCACCTGAGCTCTACTGGGGTCACCTGAGGTCACCTGAGCTCCACAGGTCACCACTGAGGTCACCTGAGCTCCACGGGGGTCACCTGAGCTCTACTGGGGTCACCTGAGCTCCACGGGGGTCACCTGAGGTCACCTGAGCTCCACAGGTCACCACTGAGGTCACCTGACCTTCACTGGGGTCACCTGAGCTCCACTGGGGTCACCTGAGGTCACCTGAGCTCCACAGGTGACCCCCAACCCCTCAAAGGTGACTCCCAGCCCCCCCCAACCCCAGAGATCCCTTCCCAAAATCCCTCCAAAAACCCCAAATCCCCCCCAGCCCCCAAAACCCACCCCCAGACCCCCAAAATCCCCCCCAGCCCCCAAAATCCACCCCCAGATCCCCCCCAGACCCCCAACTGCCCCCCCAGCCCCTCCAAATCCACCCCCAGATCCCCTCCCAGCCCCCCCAAATCCCCCCCAGCCCCCCGATTTCTCCCCCCAGCCCCCACATTTCCCCTCCCAGCCCCCCAAATCCCTTCCCAGCCCCCCTTTTCTTCTCCCCAGCCCCCACATTTCCGCTCCCAGCCCCCAATTTCTCCCCCCCAGCCCCCACATTTCCCCTCCCAGCCCCCCCATTTCCCCTCTCACCCACCCATTTCCCCTCCCAGCCCCCCCATTTCCCCCCCTTTCCCCCCCCCCACATTTCCCCTCCCAGCCCCCCCAAATCCCTCCCAGCCCCCCATTTCCCCCCCCAGCCCCCCCATTTCCCCTCTCACCCACCCATTTCCACCCCCAGACCCCCAATTTCTCCCCCCCAGCCCCCCAAATCCCCTCCCAGACCCCCCATTTCCCCTCTCACCCACCCATTCCCCCCCAGACCCCCAATTTCTCCCTCCCACCCCCCCCATTTCCCCCCAGCCCCCCATTTCTTTCCCCCAGCCCCCACATTTCCCCCCCCAGCCCCCCCATTTCCCCTCCCAGCCCCCCACATTTCCCCCCCACCCCCCCATTTCTCCCTCCCAGCCCCCACATTTCCCCCCCAGCCCCCCATTTCCCCTCCCAGCCCCCCAAATCCCCTCCCAGCCCCCACATTTCCCCTCCCAGCCCCCACATTTCCCCCCCAGCCCCCCATTTCTCCCCCCAGACCCCCCAAATCCCTTCCCAGCCCCCACATTTCCCCTCCCAGCCCCCCCATTTCCCCTCCCAGCCCCCCCAAATCCCCTCCCAGCCCCCACATTTCCCCTCCCAGCCCCCATTTCTTTCCCCCAGCCCCCACATTTCCCCCCCCAGACCCCCAATTTCTCCCTCTCAGACCCCCCAAATCCCCTCCCAGCCCCCCATTTCTCCCCCCCCAGCCCCCCCCGTGTCCCACCTGCAGGCTGGGGTTCAGTGTCACCCTCTTCAGCACCTTCTTCTTGTGGTCGTTGAGGATGCCGTCGATTTTCCGCATGGGGGGCAGGTACAGCTCGTCTGGGGAGGGGGGTCGGGGGGGGTCAGGGGGGGGTCCTGAGATGGGTGGGGGGTGTGGGGGAGGGGCCGGGGCTCACCATTGGTGTCCTCCAGGGCCTGGATCATGTCGGGGTCCAGGGCGGTGCTGACCAACATCTCCACGTAGCTGCGGTACATCTCCTTCATGGCCCTCGTGTTCAGCACCCGCCCCGGCGGGGCCCGCTCTGCGCGACAAGGCCCCTTTAAGGGGAGGGGCACGGCGGGGACACGCCCATGCCCCGCCCAGGTGGGGTGGAGCCACCCCAGACCCCCCCGTTAGCAAGGGTTGGAAAAGGAGCGTGGTCCCTTTAAGGGAGAGACACGCCTATTTGATGCATAGACACGCCCCTTTACATGAGAGTCACGCCCCTTTTCGTGAGAGCCACGCCCCCTCCCAAAAATCGCCCACTAGGAATTTTATAAAAGGGGCATGGCCCCTTTAAGGGGAGGGGCACGGCGGGGACACGCCCATGCCCGGCCCAGGTGGGTGGAGCCACCCCAGCCCCCCCCGTTAGCAAGGGTTGGAAAAGGAGCGTGGTCCCTTTAAGGGAGAGACACGCCTATTTGCCGGATAGACACGCCCCTTTACATGACAGCCACGCCCCCTTTAACCAAGCCACGCCCCCTCCCAAAAACCTGCCCACTAGGAGTTTTGTAAAAAGGGTCATGGCCCCTTTAAGGGGAGGGGCACGGCGGGGACACGCCCATGCCCCGCCCAGGTGGGTGGAGCCACCCCAGACCCCCCCATTAGCAAGGGTTGGAAAAGGAGCGTGGTCCCTTTAAGGGAGAGACACGCCCCTTTGAGGGAAGAGCCACGCCCTCCCCTAAAATCATCCAATAAAAATCCTGTCAAAGGGTCGCTGTTCCTTTAAATGGAAGCCACGCCCACAACTCAGACCCACGCCTCATCACCAAGGATCGGAAAAGGAGCGTGGTCCCTTTAAGGGAGAGCCACGCCCTCTTTGAGGAATAGACACGCCCCTTTCAATCCAGCCACGCCCCCTCCCCAAAAATCACCCCCAGGAATTCAGTAAAAAGGTCGCGGTCCCTTTAAGGGAGAGCCACGCCCACCACGCAAACCACGCCCCTCCACCACACACCACGCCCATCATAGCCCCGCCCCCTCTATGGCCCCGCCCCCTCAGCGCCATACATGGGGAATCCTCTTCCTGTGCAATCCCATATATGGGCAAAGCCCCGCCCACCAACCGCCCCGCCCTCGCGGGAGGCCACGCCCCCCTCCCGACGGCCACGCCCCCTTCGAGGCCACACCCGTGTCCCCAAATCCCCAAATTTGGGGGTTTCTCCTCGTGGCATCCCCCCAAAAAATCCCTCAAGTCCCCAAATTTCTCTGCCAAGACCCTCCTGAGTTTTGGGGGCACCCCAAAAAAACCCCTCAGACACCCCAAAATCCACAAAAATCTCTCAGACACCCCCAAAATCCCCTCAGAACCCCCCCAAAACCCCCTCGGACACCCCAAAATTCACAAAAATCTCTCAGACACCCCAAAAATCCCCTCAGAACACCCCAAAACCCCCCCAAAAACCCCTCAGACACCCCAAAATCCACAAAAATCTCTCAGACACCCCAAAAATCCCCTCAGAACCCCCCAAAACCCCCCCAAAAACCCCTCAGACACCCCAAAATCCACAAAAATCTCTCAGACACCCCAAAAATCCCCTCAGAACACCCCGAAAACCCCCTCGGACACCCCAAAATTCACAAAAATCTCTCAGACACCCCAAAAATCCCCTCAGAACCCCCCAAAACCCCCTCAGACATCCCAAAATCCTCCCCCCAAAAAACCCCCTCAGACACCCCAAAATCTCAAAGATCTTTAGACACCCCAAAATTTTGGGGACACCCCCCAAAAAAACCCTTCAGACACCCCCAAAAATCCCCCCAAAAATCTCCTCAGACACCCAAAATCCCTCCCAAAATTTCATCAGACACCCCAAAATCCCCTCGGACACCCCGAAATTCCCTCAGACACCCCCAAAATCAGCCTCAAAACCCCTCCAAATTTTGGGGAACACCCCAAAAATCTCCTCAGACACCCCAAATATCCCCCAATAAACCCCTCAGACACCTCAAAAGCTCCCAAATTTTGGGGTCCTGCCCCCCCAGAATCCCGGGAATTTGGGGTCCCCTCCCCAGTTTCGGGGTTCTCACCCTCCTCACTCTGGGGGGGGTCTGGGCTCGACTCCAAAAAAAAATCCTCCCAGCCCCCCCAAATCCTCCCTCTCCCCAAATTTCTACACCCCGCCTCCCAAAACCCCCCCAAAATTTCGGGGACACCCCGAAAAAACTCCTCAGACGCTCCAAAATCCCCCCCAAAAATTCCCACAGACACCCCAAAATCCTCCCAAAAATTTCATCAGACACCCCAAAAATCCCCCAATAAACCCCAAAATCCCCCCAAAAATTCCAACAGACACCCCCAAATCAGCCTCAAGACCCCCCAAATTTTGGGGACACCCCAAAAATCTCCTCAGACACCCCAAAAATCCCCGAAAAACCCCTTAAACACCCTCCAAAAAACGCTCAGACACCCCAAAAATCCCCCAATAAAACCCTCAGACACCTCCAAACCCCCGAAATTTTAGGGTTCTCCCCCCAGAATCCCGGGAATTTGGGGTCCCCTCCCCAGTTTGGGGGTCCCGTTCCCAGTTTGGGGTCCCCTCCCCAGTTTGGGGGTCCCCTCCCCAGTTCGGGGGTCCCGTTCCCAGTTTGGGGGTCCCAGTTCGGGGGTCCCGTTCCCAGTTTGGGGTCCCGTTCCCAGTTTGGGGGTCCCGTCCCCAGTTTGGGGTCCCCTCCCCAGTTTGGGGTCCCGTTCCCAGTTTGGGGTCCCGTTCCCAGTTTGGGGTCCCGTTCCCAGTTTGGGGTTCCCAGTTTGGGGGTCCCGTTCCCAGTTTGGGGGTCCCGTCCCCAGTTTGGGGTTCCCAGTTTGGGGTCCCGTTCCCAGTTTGGGGGTCCCAGTTTGGGGGTCCCGTTCCCAGTTTGGGGGTCCCGTTCCCAGTTTGGGGGTCCCAGTTTGGGGCTCACCCTCCTCGCTCTGGGGGTCGGGGCTGGACTCGGACTCCGAGGTCGTCGCCGCCTCCTTGAGCCATTTTTTCCTTTTCTTGGGCGGCGGCTCCGCCTTCACCTTGGGGGGCTTGGCCTTGGATTTGGGGGGGCCGGGGGGGGCCCGGGGGGGCCCCGCGGCCGGCGCGGGGTGGGGGAGGGGAGGAGGGGGGGTGGGGGTGGGGGAGGGGGTGGGGGAGGGGGCGGTGGGGGAGGGGCGGGCTGCTCGCCCCGCGGCGCTTTCGGGCCTTTCTCGCCTTTGGGGTTTTTTTCGCCTTTTTGGGGTTTCGGGTTTTTCTCCGCGGGCTCGGCTCTGGGGGGGGGAGGGGCTTTGGGGGCGCTGGGTTTGGGGTGGTTTTGGCGCCTGGGGGGGGGAGGGGAGAAAAAAGGGGGAGGGGTCAGAGGGGGGGTGTGGCTCAGGTGTGTCCCCAGGTGTGTCCCCAGGTGCCCCTAAGTGCCCCCAGGTGTGCCCAAGTGTCCCCAGGTGTGCCCAGGTGATTCCAGGTGTGCCCAAGTACCCCCAGGTGTCCCCAGGTGTGTGCCCAGGTGATTCCAGGTGTCCCCAGGTGTCCCCAAGTACCCCCACGTGTCCCCAGGTGAGTGCCCAGGTGATTCCAGGTGTTCCCAAGTAACCCCAGGTGTCCCCAGGTGAGTGCCCAGGTGATTCCAGGTGTTCCCAAGTAACCCCAGGTGTCCCCAGGTGTGTGCCCAGGTGATTCCAGGTGTGCCCAGGTGTCCCCAGGTGAGTGCCCAGGTGATTCCAGGTGTCCCCAAGTACCCTCAGGTGTCCCCAGGTGTGTGCCCAGGTGATTCCAGGTGTGCCCAGGTGTCCCCAGGTGAGTGCCCAGGTGATTCCAGGTGTCCCCAAGTACCCCCAGGTGTCCCCAGGTGAGTGCCCAGGTGTTTCCAGGTATGCCCAGGTGTGTCCCCAAGTGCCCCCAGGTATGCCCAGGTGTGTCCCCAAGCGCATCCAGGTGTGCCCAGGTGTGTCCCCAAGTGCCCCCAGGTGCATCGAGGTGTTTCCAGGTGTGTCCCCAGGTGTGTCCCAGGTGCCCCTAAGTGCCCCCAGGTGTGCCCAAGTGTCCCCAGGTGAGTGCCCGGGTGATTCCAGGTGTCCCCAAGTACCCCCAGGCGTCCCCAGGTGTGTGCCCAGGTGATTCCAGGTGTGCCCAGGTGTCCCCAGGTGAGTGCCCAGGTGATTCCAGGTGTGCCCAGGTGTCCCCAGGTGTGTGCCCAGGTGTTTCCAGGTATGCCCAGGTGTCCCCAAGTACCCCCAGGTGTCCCCAGGTGAGTGCCCAGGTGATTCCAGGTGTGCCCAGGTGTTTCCAGGTGTGCCCCCAGGTATGCCCAGGTGTGTCCCCAAGTGCTCCCAGGCGCATCCAGATGTGCCCAGGTGTGTCCAGGTATGCCCAGGTGTGTCCCCAAGTGCCCCCAGGCGCATCCAGATGTGCCCAGGTGTGTCCAGGTGCGCCCCCAGGTGCGCCCAGGTGCGCCCAGGTGTGTCCCCAAGTGCCCCCAGGTGCATCGACGTGTTTCCAGGTGTGTTCCCAGGTGTGCCCAGGTGCGCCCAGGTGTGTTCCCAAGTGCCCCCAGGCGCATCCAGATGTGCCCAGGTGTGTCGCCAGGTGTGCCCAGGTGTGTCCCCAAGTGCCCCCAGGTGCATCGAGGTGTTTCCAGGTGTGTCCCCAGGTGTGCCCAGGTGTGTCCCCAGGTGTGCTCAAGTGCCCCCAGGTGCATCCAGCTGTGCCCAGGTGAGTGCTCAAGTATCCCCAGGTGTCCCCAGGTGTGTTCCCAGGTGCCCCCAGGTGTGTCCAGATGAGTCCCCAAGTGCCCCTAGGTGTGCCCAGGTATCCCCAAGGGTCCCCAGGTGTGCCCAGGTATCCCCAAGGGTCCCCAGGTATGCCCAGGTGAGTGCTCAGATATCCCCAAGTGTCCTCAGCTGCCCCCAGGTGTGCCAAGGTGCCCCCAGGTGAGTCCCCAGGTGTGGCCAGGTGTGCCCAGCTGCCTCCAGGGTTGCCAAGGTGCCCCCCAAGGGTCCCCAGGTGCCCCCAGGTTTGCCCAGGTGCCCCCAGGTGTGCCCAGGTGCCCCCAGGTGTGCCCAGGTGTGCCCAGGTGCCCCCAGGTGTGCCCAGGTGTGTCCAGGTGAGTCCCCAGGTGTGGCTAGGTGTGCCCAGGTGCCCCCAGGTGTGCCAAGGTGCCCCCCAAGGGTCCCCAGGTGTGCCCAGGTGAGTCCCCAGGTGCGCCCAGGTGTGCCCAGGTGTGCCCAGGTGAGTCCCCAGGTGTGCCCAGGTGAGTCCCCAGGTGTGCCCAGGTGTGGCCAGGTGTGCCCAGGTGCCCCCAGGTGTGCCCAGATGTGCCCAGGTGTGCCCAGGTGAGTCCCCAGGTGTGGCCAGGTGTGGCCAGGTGAGTCCCCAGGTGTGCCCAGGTGAGTCCCCAGGTGTGCTCAGGTGCGCCCAGGTGAGTCCCCAGGTGTGCCCAGGTGAGTCCCCAGGTGTGCTCAGGTGTGCCCAGGTGAGTCCCCAGGTGCCCCCAGGTGTGCCCAGGTGTGCCCAGGTGAGTCCCCAGGTGTGCCCAGGTGTGCCCAGGTGTGCCCAGGTGCCCCCAGGTGTGCCCAGGTGAGTCCCCAGGTGTGCCCAGGTGTGCCCAGGTGCCCCCAGGTGTGCCCAGCTGTGCCCAGGTGAGTCCCCAGGTGCCCCCAGGTGTGCCCAGGTGAGTCCCCAGGTGTGCCCAGGTGAGTCCCCAGGTGAGTCCCCAGGTGCCCCCAGGTGTGTCACCTGAGTGCCAGGGGGCGGTGCCAGGGTTTCCTGGAGCACACCCTCACGTAATCCTTCTTGTTGACGTTCTCCAGGAACTTCACGTAGAGCCGCTGGTAGCGGTGCTTGGCATCCCCGAAATAGCCCAGGTACTGCAAGGCGGGGGGTCAGGGGCACCCCAAAACCCCCAAAACACCCCCAAAAAAACCAGGAATACCCAAAACACCCCCCAAAACCCCAAAAATACCCAAAACACCCCCAAAAACCCAAAAATACCCCAAAAAACTCCCTAAAATACCCAAAAAACCACCCCAAAATCACCCCAGAGACCCCAAAATATTCCCCAAAATAGCCCAGGAACTGCAAAACGGGGGGTCAGGGGCACCCCAAAATCCCGGGCACCCCAAAAATACCCAAAACACCCCCAAAATACCCAAAATACCCCCAAAAAGCCCCCAAAATACCCCAAAAACCACCCCAAAATCACCCCAGAGACCCCAAAATATCCCCGAAATAGCCCAGGTACTGCAAAACGGGGGGTCAGGGGCACCCCAAAATACCCAAAACCCCCCAAAATACCCCAAAAATACCCCAAAACCCCCCAAAATCCCCCCCAAAAAAACCCCAAAAACCAAAACCACCCCCAAAAAATACCCAAAAAACCACCCCAAAATCACCCCAGAGACCCCAAAATATCCCACAAAATGTCCCCCACAATAGCCCAGGAACTGCAAAACGGGGGGTCAGGGGCACCCCAAAACCCCGGGCACCCCAAAATACCCAAAACACCCCCAAAAAAACCAGGAATACCCAAAACACCCCCAAAACCCCAAAAATACCCCCAAAAAACCCCCTAAAATACCCCAAAAACCACCCCAAAAACACCCCGAAGTCACCCCAGAGACCCCAAAATATCCCCCACAATAGCCCAGGTACTGCAAAACGGGGGGTCAGGGGCACCCCAAAACCCCGGGCACCCCAAAAATACCCAAAACACCCCAAAAAAACCCAGGAATACCCAAAACACCCCCAAAACCCCAAAAATACCCCAAAAAAAACCCCTAAAATACCCCAAAAACCACCCCAAAACCACCCCAAAGTCACCCCAGAGACCCCAAAACGTCCCCCAAAATAGCCCAGGAACTGCAAAACGGGGGGTCAGGGGCACCCCAAAACCCCGGGCACCCCAAAAATCCCAAAATCCTCCCCAAAAATCCCAAAATTCTCCTCAAAACCACCCCAAGGACCCCAAAATCCCAGATTTTAGGGCCATGTCTCAGATTTGGGGTGGGGTTTTTCAGCTCAGGGTTATCCCCAGAGATTTGGGGGTTTTTTTGGGGTGTCCTGGATAATTTTTGGGGTGTCCCAGGTGTTTTTTGGGGTGTCCCAGGTGTTTTTTAGGATCCCCCAGATGTTTTTTGGGATCCCCTGGGTGGTTTTTTTTTTGAAAAAATCCCAGATTTTAGGGCCGTGTCTCAGATTTGGGGTGGGGTTTCTCAGCTCAGGGTTAACCCCGCAGGTTTGGGGTTTTTTTTGGGGTGTCCCGGGTGTTTTTTGGGGTGTCCCAGGTGTTTTTTGGGGCTTCCCAGGTGTTTTTTGGGGTGTCCCAGGTGATTTTTAGGATCCCCCGGGTGTTTTTTGGGGACAAAATCCCAGATTTTAGGGCCGTGTCTCAGGTTTGGGGTGGGGTTTCTCAGCTCAGGGTTACCCCCACAGGTTTGGGGTTTTTTAGGGTATCCTGGATAATTTTTGGGGTGTCCCGGGTGTTTTTTGGGGTGTCCCAGGTGATTTTTGGGGTGTCTTGGGTGTTTTTTGGGGTGTCCTGGGTGTTTTTGGGGAAAAAAACCCAGATTTTAGGGACATGCCCCGAGTTTGGGGTGGGGTTTCTCAGCTCAGGGTTACCCCCACAGGTTTGGGGTTTTTTTTGGGGTATCCTGGATAATTTTTGGGGTGTCCCGGGTGTTTTTTGGGGTCTCCCGGGTGTTTTTTGGGGACAAAATCCCAGATTTTAGGACCCTGTCTCAGATTTGGGGTGGGGTTTCTCAGCTCAGGGTTACCCCCACAGGTTTGGGGGTTTTTTTTGGGGAGTCCCGGGTGTTTTTTGGGGCTTCCCAGGTGTTTTTTGGGGCTTCCCAGGTGATTTTTGGGGTGTCTTGGGTGTTTTTTGGGGTGTCCTGGGTGTTTTTGGGGAAAAAATCCCAGATTTTAGGGCCATGCCCCGAGTTTGGGGTGGGGTTTTTCAGCTCAGGGTTATCCCCAGAGATTTGGGGGTTTTTTTGGGGTGTCCTGGATAATTTTTGGGGTGTCCCGGGTGTTTTTTGGGGTGTCCCGGGTGTTTTTTGGGGTTTCCCAGGTGTTTTTTTGGATCCCTCTGGTGTTTTTTAGGGTCTCCCGGGTGTTTTTTTTTGAGAAAATCCCAGATTTTAGGGCCATGTCTCAGGTTTGGGGTGGGGTTTTTCAGCTCAGGGTTATCCCGAGAGATTTGGGGGTTTTTTTTAGGGTGTCCTGGATAATTTTTGGGGTGTCCCAGGTGTTTTTTGGGGTTTCCCAGGTGTTTTTAGGATCCCCCGGGTGTTTTTTGGTGAGAAAATCCCAGATTTTAGGGCCATGCCCCGAGTTTGGGGTGGGGTTTTTCAGCTCAGGGTTATCCCCACAGGTTTGGGGGTTTTTTTTGGGATATCCTGGATAATTTTTGGGGTGTCCCGGGTGTTTTTTGGGGCTTCCCAGGTGTTTTTTGGGGTGTCCCGGGTGATTTTTGGGGTGTCCCGGGTGTTTTTTGGGGTGTCCCAGGTGATTTTTGGGGTGTCTTGGGTGTTTTTTGGGGTGTCCTGGGTGTTTTTGGGGAAAAAAATCCCAGATTTTAGGGCCATGCCCCGAGTTTGGGGTGGGGTTTTTCAGCTCAGGGTTACCCCCACAGGTTTGGGGTGTTTTTTGGGGTGTCCCGGGTGTTTTCTGGGGCTTCCCAGGTGATTTTTGGGGTGTCTTGGGTGTTTTTTGGGGTGTCCTGGGTGTTTTTGGGAAAAAAATCCCAGATTTTAGGGCCATGTCTCAGGTTTGGGGTGGGGTTTTTCAGCTCAGGGTTATCCCGAGAGATTTGGGGGTTTTTTTGGGGTGTCCTGGATAATTTTTGGGGTGTCCCGGGTGTTTTTTGGGGTGTCCCAGGTGTTTTTTAGGATCCCCCGGGTGTTTTTTGGGGACAAAACCCCAGATTTTAGGGCAGTGTCTCAGGTTTGGGGTGGGGTTTCTCAGCTCAGGGTTCCCCCCACAGGTTTGGGGTTTTTTGGGGTGTCCTGGATAATTTTTGGGGTGTCCCAGGTGTTTTTTGGGGTGTCCCAGGTGTTTTTTGGGATCCCCTGGGTGTTTTTTGGGATCCCCTGACTGTTTTTTTTTTGAGAAAATCCAGGATTTTAGGGCCATGCCCTGAGTTTGGGGTGGGGTTTCTCAGCTCAGGGTTATCCCGAGAGATTTGGGGGTTTTTTTGGGGTGTCCTGGATAATTTTTGGGGTGTCCCAGGTGTTTTTTGGGGTTTCCCAGGTGTTTTTTAGGATCTCCCAGATGTTTTTTGGGATCCCCTGGGTGGTTTTTTTTTGAGAAAATCCCAGATTTTAGGGCCATGCCCCGAGTTTGGGGTGGGGTTTTCCAGCTCAGGGTTACCCCCACAGGTTTGGGGGTTTTTTTGGGGTGTCCCGGGTGTTTTTTGGGGTGTCTTGGGTGTTTTTTGGGGTGTCCTGGGTGTTTTTGGGGAAAAAAACCCAGATTTTAGGGCCCTGTCTCAGATTTGGGGTGGGGTTTTTCAGCTCAGGGTTAACCCCACAGGTTTGGGGTTTTTTTTGGGGTGTCCCGGGTGTTTTTTGGGGCTTCCCAGGTGTTTTTTGGGGTGTCCCAGGTGATTTTTGGGGTGTCTTGGGTGTTTTTTGGGGTGTCCTGGGTGTTTTTGGGGAAAAAAAATCCCAGATTTTAGGGCCATGCCCTGAGTTTGGGGTGGGGTTTCTCAGCTCAGGGTTAACCCCGCAGGTTTGGGGTTTTTTTGGGGGTGTCCCGGGTGTTTTTTGGGGCTTCCCAGGTGTTTTTTGGGGTGTCCCAGGTGTTTTTTGGGGCTTCCCAGGTGATTTTTGGGGTGTCTTGGGTGTTTTTTGGGGTGTCCTGGGTGTTTTTGGGGACAAAACCCCAGATTTTAGGGCCATGTCTCAGGTTTGGGGTGGGGTTTTTCAGCTCAGGGTTACCCCAGAGATTTGGGGGGTTTTTTGGGGTGTCCTGGATAATTTTTGGGGTGTCCTGGGTGTTTTTGGGGAAAAAACCCCAGATTTTAGGGACATGCCCTTGGTTTGGGGTGGGGTTTCTCAGCTCAGGGTTATCCCACAGGTTTGGGGGTTTTTTTTGGGGTGTCCCGGGTGTTTTTTGGGGTGTCCCAGGTGTTTTTTGGATCCCTCAGGTGTTTTTTTGGATCCCTCAGGTGTTTTTTGGGGTCTCCCGGGTGTTTTTTGGGGACAAAATCCCAGATTTTAGGACCCTGTCTCAGGTTTGGGGTGGGGTTTTCCAGCTCAGGGTTACCCCCACAGATTTGGGGGTTTTTTTGGGGTGTCCCGGGTGTTTTTTGGGGTGTCCCGGGTGATTTTTGGGGTTTCCCAGGTGTTTTTTGGGGTGTCCCGGGTGTTTTTTGGGATCCCCTGGGTGGTTTTTTTTTTGAGAAAATCCCAGATTTTAGGACCCTGTCTCAGATTTGGGGTGGGGTTTCTCAGCTCAGGGTTATCCCCACAGGATTGGGGTTTTTTTGGGGGTGTCCTGGGTGTTTTTTGGGGTGTCCCAGGTGTTTTTTTGGATCCCTCAGGTGTTTTTTGGGATCCCCTGAGTGGTTTTTTTTTTGAGAAAATCCCAGATTTTAGGGCCATGCCCTGAGTTTGGGATGGGGTTTTTCAGCTCAGGGTTACCCCCACAGGATTGGGGTTTTTTTTTGGGGTGTCCCGGGTGTTTTTTGGGGTGTCCCGGGTGTTTTTTGGGGTGCCACTCACGTTGCTGGTGGCACAGAACTGTCGCTGCCCGTCCTTGATTTCGGGGGTGAATTTTTGCAGCAGCGCCTTCTGCACCCGCCAGATCGGGGGGGGCTCCCGGCCCGTCTGCAGCGCCAGCTGGGGGGGCACAAAAACGGGGTTCAGGGGGGTCCTGGACCCCAAAATTCCACCCCAAATCCATCCTAAATCCACCCCAAATCACTCAGATTTTTCCAGAGCCATCCAGAGTCCCAGGAACCCCAAAAACCCCTAAAATCCCATAAAAATGGGGGCTCCAGCCCAACTGCAGCGCCAGCTGGGGGGGCACAAAAACGGGGTTCAGGGGGGTCCTGGACCCCAAAAATCCACCCCAAATCCATCCTAAATCCACCCCAAATCCCCCACATTCATCCAGAGCCATCCAGAGTCCCAGGAACCCCAAAAATCCCCTAAAATCCCATAAAAATGGGGGCTCCAGCCCAACTGCAGCACCAGCTGGGGGGAAATTTGGGGTCTCAGGGGGGTCCTGGACCCCAAAAATCCACCCCAAAACCATCCTAAATCCCTAAACCCATCCAGACTCACAGGAACCCCCAAAACTCCTAAAAATGGGAGTTCCCAGGGGGGGAAAATGGGGTTCAGGGGGGTCCTGGACCCCAAAATTCCACCCCAAATCCGTCCTAAATCCACCCCAAATCACTCAGATTTTTCCAGAGCCATCCAGAGTCCCAGGAACCCCAAAAATCCCCTAAAATCCCATAAAAATGGGGGCTCCAGCCCAACTGCAGCAGCAGCTGGGGGGAAATTTGGGGTCTCAGGGAGGTCCTGGACCCCAAAAATTCACCCCAAATCCATCCTCAATCCACCCCAAATCCCCCACATTCATCCAGAGCCACAGGAACCCACAAATCCACCCCAAATCCTCTGAAATCCCCACAAAAATGGGAGTTCCCAGGGGGGAAAAATGGGGTTCAGGGGGGTCCTGGACCCCAAAATTCCACCCCAAATCCATCCTAAATCCCTAAACCCATCCAGACTCACAGGAACCCCCAAAACTCCTAAAAATGGGAGTTCCCAGGGGGAAAAAGGGGTTCAGGGGGGTCCTGGACCCCAAAAATCCACCCCAAATCCACCCCAAATCCACCCCAAATCCCCCACATTCATCCAGAGCCATCCAGAGTCCCAGGAACCCCAAAAATCCCCTAAAATCCCATAAAAATGGGGGCTCCAGCCCAACTGCAGCACCAGCTGGGGGGAAATTTGGGGTCTCAGGGGGGTCCTGGACCCCAAAAATCCACCCCAAATCCACCCCAAATCCATCCTAAATCCCCCACATTCATCCAGAGCCACAGGAACCCACAAATCCACCCCAAATCCTCTGAAATCCCCACAAAAAGGGGAGTTCCCGGGGGGGGAAATGGGGTTCAGGGGGGTCCTGGACCCCAAAATTCCACCCCAAATCCATCCTAAATCCACCCCAAATCACTCAGATTTTTCCAGAGCCATCCAGAGTCCCAGGAACCCCAAAAATCCCCTAAAATCCCATAAAAATGGGGGCTCCAGCCCAACTGCAGCACCAGCTGGGGGGAAATTTGGGGGTTCAGGGGGGTCCTGGACCCCAAAATTCCACCCTAAATCCATCCCAAATCCATCCTAAATCCCCCACATTCATCCAGAGCCACAGGAACCCACAAATCCAGCCCAAATCCTCTGAAATCCCCACAAAAAGGGGAGTTCCCAGGGGGAAAAATGGGGTTCAGGGGGGTCCTGGACCCCAAAATTCCACCCCAAATCCATCCTAAATCCACCCCAAATCCCCCACATTCATCCAGAGCCATCCAGAGTCCCAGAAACCCCAAAAATCCCCTAAAATCCCATAAAAATGGGGGCTCCAGCCCAACTGCAGCATCAGCTAGGGGGAAATTTGGGGGTTCAGGGGGGTCCTGGACCCCAAAAATCCACCCCAAATCCATCCTCAATCCACCCCAAATCACTCAGATTTTTCCAGAGCCATCCAGAGTCTCAGGAACCCCAAAAATCCCCTAAAATCCCATAAAAATGGGGGCTCCAGCCCAACTGCAGCACCAGCTGGGGGGAAATTTGGGGTCTCAGGGGGGTCCTGGACCCCAAAAATCCACCCCAAAACCATCCTAAATCCCTAAACCCATCCAGACTCACAGGAACCCCCAAAACTCCTAAAAATGGGATTTCCCAGGGGGGAAAAAGGGGTTCAGGGGGGTCCTGGACCCCAAAATTCCACCCCAAATCCATCCTAAATCCCCCACATTCATCCAGAGCCATCCAGAGTCCCAGGAACCCCAAAAATCCCCTAAAATCCCATAAAAATGGGGGCTCCAGCCCAACTGCAGCACCAGCTGGGGGGAAATTTGGGGGTTCAGGGGGGTCCTGGACCCCAAAATTCCGCCCCAAATCCATCCTAAATCCATCCTAAATCCCCCACATTCATCCAGAGGCACAGGAACCCACAAATCCACCCCAAATCCTCTGAAATCCCCACAAAAAGGGGAGTTCCCAGGGGGGGAAAATGGGGTTCAGGGGGGTCCTGGACCCCAAAATTCCACCCCAAATCCACCCCAAATCCCCCACATTCATCCAGAGCCACAGGAATCCACAAATCCACCCCAAATCCTCTGAAATCCCCACAAAAATGGGAGTTCCCAGGGGGGAAAATGGGGTTCAGGGGGGTCCTGGACCCCAAAATTCCACCCCAAATCCATCCCAAATCCACCCCAAATCACTCAGATTTTTCCAGAGCCATCCAGAGTCCCAGGAACCCCAAAAATCCCCTAAAATCCCATAAAAATGGGGGCTCCAGCCCAACTGCAGCACCAGCTGGGGGGAAATTTGGGGGTTCAGGGGGGTCCTGGACCCCAAAAATCCACCCCAAATCCATCCTAAATCCATCCTAAATCCCCCACATTCATCCAGAGCCACAGGAACCCACAAATCCACCCCAAATCCTCTGAAATCCCCACAAAAAGGGGAGTTCCCAGGGGGGGAAAATGGGGTTCAGGGGGGTCCTGGACCCCAAAAATTCACCCCAAATCCATCCTAAATCCCTAAACCCATCCAGACTCACAGGAACCCCCAAAACTCCTAAAAATGGGAGTTCCCAGGGGGAAAAAGGGGTTCAGGGGGGTCCTGGACCCCAAAAATCCACCCCAAATCCACCCCAAATCCCCCACATTCATCCAGAGCCACAGGAACCCACAAATCCACCCCAAATCCTCTGAAATCCCCACAAAAAGGGGAGTTCCCGGGGGGGAAAATGGGGTTCAGGGGGGTCCTGGACCCCAAAAATCCACCCCAAAACCATCCTAAATCCCTAAACCCATCCAGACTCACAGGAACCCCCAAAACTCCTAAAAATGGGAGTTCCCAGGGGGAAAAAGGGGTTCAGGGGGGTTCTGGACCCCAAAAATCCACCCCAAATCCATCCTAAATCCACCCCAAATCACTCAGATTTTTCCAGAGCCATCCAGAGTCCCAGGAACCCCAAAAATCCCCTAAAATCCCATAAAAATGGGGGCTCCAGCCCAACTGCAGCACCAGCTGGGGGGAAATTTGGGGTCTCAGGGGGGTCCTGGACCCCAAAATTCCGCCCCAAATCCATCCTAAATCCATCCTAAATCCCCCACATTCATCCAGAGCCACAGGAACCCACAAATCCACCCCAAATCCTCTGAAATCCCCACAAAAATGGGAGTTCCCAGGGGGGAAAATGGGGTTCAGGGGGGTCCTGGACCCCAAAAATCCACCCCAAATCCATCCTAAATCCACCCCAAATCCCCCACATTCATCCAGAGCCACAGGAACCCACAAATCCACCCCAAATCCTCTGAAATCCCCACAAAAATGGGAGTTCCCAGGGGGGGAAAATGGGGTTCAGGGGGGTCCTGGACCCCAAAAATTCACCCCAAATCCATCCTAAATCCCTAAACCCATCCAGACTCACAGGAACCCCCAAAACTCCTAAAAATGGGAGTTCCCAGGGGGGGAAAATGGGGTTCAGGGGGGTCCTGGACCCCAAAATTCCACCCCAAATCCATCCTAAATCCACCCCAAATCCCCCACATTCATCCAGAGCCATCCAGAGTCCCAGGAACCCCAAAAATCCCCTAAAATCCCATAAAAATGGGGGCTCCAGCCCAACTGCAGCACCAGCTGGGGGGAAATTTGGGGGTTCAGGGGGGTCCTGGACCCCAAAATTCCGCCCCAAATCCATCCTAAATCCCCCACATTCATCCAGAGCCACAGGAACCCACAAATCCACCCCAAATCCTCTGAAATCCCCACAAAAATGGGAGTTCCCAGGGGGGAAAAATGGGGTTCAGGGGGGTCCTGGACCCCAAAAATCCACCCCAAATCCACCCTAAATCCACCCCAAATCACTCAGATTTTTCCAGAGCCATCCAGAGTCCCAGGAACCCCAAAAATCCCCTAAAATCCCATAAAAATGGGGGCTCCAGCCCAACTGCAGCACCAGCTGGGGGGAAATTTGGGGTCTCAGGGGGGTCCTGGACCCCAAAAATCCACCCCAAATCCATCCTAAATCCACCCCAAATCCCCCACATTCATCCAGAGCCACAGGAACCCACAAATCCACCCCAAATCCTCTGAAATCCCCACAAAAATGGGAGTTCCCAGGGGGGAAAAATGGGGTTCAGGGGGGTCCTGGACCCCAAAAATCCACCCCAAATCCACCAGATCCCACAGATTCGTCCGGACCCAGTCCCTCCCAGTCCTTCCCAGTTCACCCATTCCCTTTCCCAGTGCCATGTTCTGACTCCCAGTCCTTCCCAGTGACTCCCAGTCCCTCCCAGTCCATTCCCAGTGCCCCCCAGTGCCACCTTGAGCGCGGGGATGTCCTCGCAGCGCACCACGAACTCGTCCCTCTCCCTTGCCCCAATGGTTCCCAGTCCCTCCCAGTGACTCCCAGTGACTCCCAGTCCATCCCAGTCCATCCCAGTCCCCTCCCAGTCCCCCCCAGTGCCACCTTGAGCGCGGTGATGTCCTTGCAGCGCACCACGAACTCGTCCCTCTCCCTTGCCCCAATGATTCCCAGTCCCTCCCAGTCCCCCCCAGTCCCCTCCCAGTGACTCCCAGTCTCTCCCAGTGACTCCCAGTCCCCTCCCAGTGACTCCCAGTCTCTCCCAGTCCATCCCAGTCCCTCCCAGTCCCCTCCCAGTGCCCCCCAGTGCCACCTTGAGCGCGGGGATGTCCTCGCAGCGCACCACGAACTCGTCCCTCTCCCTGAAGATCCCCAGTGCCCCCAGTCCCCTCCCAGTCCCCTCCCAGTCCATCCCAGTGACTCCCAGTCCATCCCAGTCCCTCCCAGTCCCCTCCCAGTCCCTCCCAGTCCCACCTTGAGTGCTGGGATGTCCTCACAGCGCACCACGAACTCGTCCCTCTCCCTGAAGATCCCCAGTGCCCCCAGTGCCCCCAATGGTTCCCAGTGCCCCGCAGTCCCTCCCAGTGACTCCCAGTCCATCCCAGTCCCTCCCAGTCCCTCCCAGTCCCCTCCCAGTCCATCCCAGTCTCTCCCAGTCCCTCCCAGTGCCCCCCAGTGCCACCTTGAGCGCGGGGATGTCCTCGCAGCGCACCACGAACTCGTCCCTCTCCCTTGCCCCGATGGTTCCCAGTCCCTCCCAGTGACTCCCAGTGACTCCCAGTGACTCCCAGTCCATCCCAGTCCCTCCCAGTCCCCTCCCAGTGCCCCCCAGTCCCACCTTGAGCGCGGGGATGTCCTCGCAGCGCACCACGAACTCGTCCCTCTCCCTGAAGATCCCCTCCCCGCCGCTCTCGGCCTCCTCGTCGCTCGTGTCCCCGCACACGGCGGCCGTGCCCTGTTTCTGGGCCAGGTGCAGCGCCCGCGCCGCGTCCGCCGGCTCGGGACCCTCCGGGGACCCCCCCGCGGGGCTGGGGCTGCCCCCGACCCCCCCCGAGCCCCCCCCGGGCCCCGGGCCCGGCCCCGGGGGGGTCCCCGACACCACCGGGGGGGTGTCCGGGGGGGGGGGTCCCGGCCGCCTCCGGCGGGGGCTGGGCCGGCTCTGCTGGGGGGGGGTGGGGAGGGCTGGGCGGGGGGGGCTCCTCGGGCGGGGGGGCGGCTGGGGGGGGGAAAGAAAGGGGGGGTTAGAGGGGGTTGGCAGGTCCTGGAAGGTCCTCATGAACACCTGGCAGGTCCTGACAGGTCCCTGTGAACACCTGGCAGGTCCCTATGAACACCTGGCAGGTCCTGGCAGCTCCCCATGAACACCTGGCAGGTCCCTATGAACACCTGGCAGGTCCTGGCAGCTCCCCATGAACACCTGGCAGGTCCTGGGAGGTCTCTATGAACACCTGGCACATCCTGGCAGGTCCCTATGAACACCTGGCAGGTCCTGGCAGCTCCCCATGAACACCTGGCAGGTCCCTGTGAACTCCTGGCAGGTCCCCATGAACACCTGGCAGGTCCCTGTGAACACCTGGCAGGTCCCTATGAACACCTGGCAGGTCCCTAGGAACACCTGGCACATCCTGGCAGGTCCCTGTGAACTCCTGGCAGGTCCTGGCAGGTCCCCATGAACACCTGGCAGATCCCTATGAACACCTGGCAGGTCCCAATGAAACGCTGGCAGGTCCTGGCAGGTCCCTATGAACACCTGGCAGGTCCTGGGAGGTCTCTATGAACACCTGGCAGGTCCTGGCAGCTCCCTATGAACACCTGGCACATCCTGGCAGGTCCCCGTGAACACCTGGCAGGTCCCTGTGAACACCTGGCAGGTCCTGGCAACTCCCTATGAACACCTGGCAGGTCCTGGGAGGTCTCTATGAACACCTGGCACATCCTGGCAGGTCCCTGTGAACTCCTGGCAGGTCCTGGCAGCTCCCTATGAACCCGGGCAGGTCCCTGTGCCCCCCAAACAGGTCCTGGAAGGTCTCTACGAACCCCTGAAAGGTCTCTAGGAACTTCTGGCAGCTCCCTATGAACTCCTGGCTGTTTCCCACAGGTCCTGGCAGCTCGGTACCCCTTCCTGTGCCCCCCAAACAGGTCCTGGCAGCTTGGTACCCCTCCCTATACCCCCTCAAACAGGTCCTGGCAGCTCCCTACATAGCCGTGACCCCTCCCGGAACGAGGAGAGAAGGGGGGGGCTGTGCCCCCCAAACAGGTCCTGGCAGGTCCCTATACCCCCTCAAACAGGTCCTGGCAGGTCCCTATACCCCCTCAAACAGGTCCTGGCAGCTCGGTACGCCCCTGAGTTGTCCCACCCCTGCTGTCCCCCTCAAACAGGTCCTGGCAGCTCGGTACCCCTCCCTGTGCCCCCCAAACAGGTCCTGGCAGGTCCCTATACCCCCTCAAACAGGTCCTGGCAGCTCGGTACCCCTCCCTGTGCCCCCCCAAACAGGTCCTGGAAGGTCTCTGTCTCTATACCCCCTCAAACAGGTCCTGGCAGCTCGGTACCCCTTCCTGTGCCCCCTCAAACAGGTCCTGGAAGGTCTCTGTGCCCCCGAAACAGGTCCTGGCAGCTCGGTACCCCTTCCTGTGCCCCACAAACAGGTCCTGGCAGGTCTCTGTGCCCCCGAAACAGGTCCTGGCAGGTCCCTATACCCCCCAAACAGGTCCTGGCAGGTCCCTATACCCCCTCAAACAGGTCCTGGCAGGTCCCTGTGCCCCCCCAGCGGCTCCCCCCGGCTCCCCCGGGTCCTGGCAGGTCCCTATACCCCCTCAAACAGGTCCTGGCAGGTCCCTGTGCCCCCCCAGCGGCTCCCCCCGGGTCCTGGCAGGTCCTGGCAGGTCCTGGCAGGTGTCTCACCGTGCGGCTCGGGCTCCCTGCGCTCGGGGGGCTCGTCCAGGGCCGAGATGGCCGAGCTGATGCTCTTCTGCAGGTCCTGGCAGCTCCCTACACACCCCTGACAGCTCCCTGTGAACCCCTAGGGGTCCTGACAGCTCCCTATGAACCCCTGGCAGGTACCTAAGAACCCCTGGAAGGTCCTGGAAGCTCCATATGAGCCCCTGGCGGCTCCCTATGCCCCCCAAACAGGTCCTGGAAGGTCTCTACGAACCCCTGAAAGGTCTCTAGGAACTTCTGGCAGCTCCCTATGAACTCCTGGCTGTTTCCTACAGGTCCTGGCAGGTTCCTATTCCCCCCAAACAGGTCCTGGAAGGTCTCTACGAACCCCTGAAAGGTCTCTAGGAACTTCTGGCAGCTCCCTATGAACTCCTGGCTGTTTCCCACAGGTCCTGGCAGCTCGGTACCCCTCCCTGTGTCCCCCAAACAGGTCCTGGCAGGTCGCTATACCCCCTCAAACAGGTCCTGGCAGGTCCCTATACCCCCCGAACAGGTCCTGGAAGGTCCCTGTACCCCCTCAAACAGGTCCTGGCAGGTCTCTGTGCCCCCCAAACAGGTCCTGGCAGGTCCCTATACCCCCCAAACAGGTCCTGGCAGGTCTCTGTGCCCCCCAAACAGGTCCTGGCAGGTCCCTATACCCCCCAAACAGGTCCTGGCAGGTCCCTATACCCCCTCAAACAGGTCCTGGCAGGTCCCTATACCCCCTCAAACAGGTCCTGGCAGCTCGGTACCCCTCCCCGTGCCCCCCCAGCGGCTCCCCCCGGCTCCCCCCGGCTCCTGGCAGGTCCTGGCAGGTCCTGGCAGGTGTCTCACCGTGCGGCTCGGGCTCCCTGCGCTCGGGGGGCTCGTCCAGGGCCGAGATGGCCGAGCTGATGCTCTTCTGCAGGTCCTGGTTCTTGCTCACCGAGTCCTCCTCGTCGGACGAGAACGAGGGCAGCGTCTCCAGGTTCCTCTTGAGCTCCTCGTCCAGGCGCTTGCAGGGCGAAGGACACGCCATCACCAGCCCCTCGCCGTCGCCGCCCTCCAGGGACCCCCCCAGCACCGCCGGGGGGAAATTGGGGGCGCCCCCGAGCTTGGGGGGCTTGGAAGGGCTCGGGGGGAGGGGCTGGCGCTTGCCGGATTTGAGGAAGTCCAGGAAGGAGGCCATGAAGCCCGACTTCATCTCGGGCTGCTTCTCCTCCACCTCGCGCAGCTTCTGCTTCATGCGGCTCTGCGAGGGGTCCTGGGGGGGCTCCGAGACCCCCGGGAACGGCGGGGGGGCGCTGGGCAGGGCGGGGGGGGCGCTGGGCGGCGGGGGGGCAGGGGTGGAGTCCGCTTTGGAGACGGCCAGTTTGATCTGGGGGGAGAAATGGGGTCACTGGTTTATACTGGGAACCATTGAACCGTTCATGGACACACCCAGTTTGATCTGGGGGGTCACTGGTTTATACTGGGAACCGTGGAACCATCCATGGACACACCCAGTTTGATCTGGGGGGTCACTGGTTTATACTGGGAACCATTGAACCATTAATAGACACACCCAGTTTGATCTGGGGGGAGAAAAGGGGGTCACTGGTTTATACTGGGAACCATTGAACTGTTCATGGGCACACCCAGTTTGATCTGGGGGGGTCACTGGTTTATACTGGGAACCATTGAACCGTTCATGGACACACCCAGTCTGATCTGGGGGGTCACTGGTTTATACTGGGAACCATTGAACCGTTCATGGACACACCCAGTTTGATCTGGGGGGAGAAAATGGGGTCACTGGTTTATACTGGGAACCATTGAACCATTAATAGACACACCCAGTTTGATCTGGGGGGTCACTGGTTTATACTGGGAACCATTGAACCATTAATAGACACACCCAGTTTGATCTGGGGGGTCACTGGTTTATACTGGGAACCATTGAACCATTAATGGACACACCCAGTTTGATCTGGGGGGAGAAAAGGGGGTCACTGGTTTATACTGGGAACCATTGAACTGTTCATGGACACACCCAGTTTGATCTGGGGGGTCACTGGTTTATACTGGGAACCATTGAACTGTTCATGGGCACACCCAGTTTGATCTGGGGGGTCACTGGTTTATACTGGGAACCATTGAACCATCCATGGACACACCCAGTTTGATCTGGGGGGTCACTGGTTTATACTGGGAACCATTGAACTGTTCATGGACACACCCAGTTTGATCTGGGGGGAGAAAATGGGGTCACTGGTTTATACTGGGAACCATTGAACCATTAATAGACACACCCAGTTTGATCTGGGGGGTCACTGGTTTATACTGGGAACCATTGAACTGTTCATGGGCACACCCAGTTTGATCTGGGGGGAGAAAAGGGGGTCACTGGTTTATACTGGGAACCATTGAACCGTTCATGGGCACACCCAGTTTGATCTGGGGGGTCACTGGTTTATACTGGGAACCATTGAACCATTAATAGACACACCCAGTTTGATCTGGGGGGAGAAAATGGGGTCACTGGTTTATACTGGGAACCATTGAACCGTTCATGGGCACACCCAGTTTGATCTGGGGGGAGAAAAGGGGGTCACTGGTTTATACTGGGAACCACTGAACCATTAATAGACACACCCAGTTTGATCTGGGGGGTCACTGGTTTATACTGGGAACCATTGAACTGTTCATGGACACACCCAGTTTGATCTGGGGGGAGAAAAGGGGATCACTGGTTTATACTGGGAACCGTGGAACCATTAATAGACACACCCAGTTTGATCTGGGGGGGTCACTGGTTTATACTGGGAACCATTGAACCCTTCATGGACACACCCAGTTTGATCTGGGGGGAGAAATGGGGTCACTGGTTTATACTGGGAACCATTGAACCATTAATAGACACACCCAGTTTGATCTGGGGGGAGAAAAGGGGGTCACTGGTTTATACTGGGAACCGTGGAACCATTAATAGACACACCCAGTTTGATCTGGGGGGGTCACTGGTTTATACTGGGAACCATTGAACCCTTCATGGACACACCCAGTTTGATCTGGAGGGTCACTGGTTTATACCGGGAACCATTGAACTGGTCATGGGCACACCCAGTTTGATCTGGGGGGAGAAAAGGGGGTCACTGGTTTATACTGGGAACCATTGAACCATTAATAGACACACCCAGTTTGATCTGGGGGGAGAAAAAGGGGTCACTGGTTTATACTGGGAACCATTGAACCGTTCATGGGCACACCCAGTTTGATCTGGGGGGTCACTGGTTTATACTGGGAACCATTGAACTGTTCATGGGCACACCCAGTTTGATCTGGGGGGAGAAAAGGGGGTCACTGGTTTATACTGGGAACCATTGAACCGTTCATGGACACACCCAGTCTGATCTGGGGGGTCACTGGTTTGTACTGGGAACCATTGAACCATTAATAGACACACCCAGTTTGATCTGGGGGGAGAAAATGGGGTCACTGGTTTATACTGGGAACCACTGAACCATTAATAGACACACCCAGTTTGATCTGGGGGGTCACTGGTTTATACTGGGAACCATTGAACCGTTCATGGACACACCCAGTCTGATCTGGGGGGAGAAAATGGGGTCACTGGTTTATACTGGGAACCGTGGAACTGTTCATGGGCACACCCAGTTTGATCTGGGGGGAGAAAAGGGGGTCACTGGTTTATACTGGGAACCATTGAACTGTTCATGGACACACCCAGTTTGATCTGGGGGGTCACTGGTTTATACTGGGAACCATTGAACTATTCATGGACACACCCAGTTTGATCTGGGGGGGTCACTGGTTTATACTGGGAACCATTGAACTGTTCATGGACACACCCAGTTTGATCTGGGGGGTCACTGGTTTATACTGGGAACCATTGAACCGTTCATGGACACACCCAGTCTGATCTGGGGGGAGAAAAGGGGGTCACTGGTTTATACTGGGAGCTCTTTGATCTGGGGAGGAGAAAACCCCAATTTCGGCTCATTTCGGTCCCATTTAAACCCCAAATCCCCCCAGCCCGCTCACCTTGACACCCTCCAGCTCACTAATAACCCAATTTTGGCTCATTTTGGTACCATTTAAACCCCAAATCCCCCCAGCCCGCTCACCTTGACACCCTCCAGCTCACTAATAACCCAATTTCGGCTCATTTTGGTGCCATTTAAACCCCAAATCCCCCCAGCCCGGTCACCTTGACACCCTCCAGCTCACTAAAACCCCCAATTTCGGCTCATTTTGGTACCATTTAAACCCCAAATCCCCCCAGACTCCTCACCTTGACACCCTCCAGCTCACTAAAATCCCCAATTTTGGCTCATTTTGGTCCCATTTAAGCCCCAAATCCCCCCAGCCCGCTCACCTTGACACCCTCCAGCTCACTAAAACCCCCAATTTCGGCTCGTTTCGGCTCATTTCAGTCCCGTTTAAGCCCCACACTCCCCAGCCCGCTCACCTTGACACCCTCCAGCTCACTAAAATCCCCAATTTCGGCTCATTTTGGCTCATTTTGGCTCATTTTGGTCCCATTTAAACCCCAAATCCCCCCAGCCCGCTCACCTTGACACCCTCCAGCTCACTAATAACCCAATTTTGGCTCATTTTGGTACCATTTAAGCCCCAACCCCCCCCCAGCCCGCTCACCTTGACACCCTCCAGCTCACTAAAACCCCCAATTTCGGCTCATTTCGGTCCCATTTAAGCCCCAAACCCCCCAGCCCGCTCACCTTGACACCCTCCAGCTCACTAATAACCCAATTTTGGCTCATTTTGGTGCCATTTAAACCCAAAACCCCTCACCTTGACACCCTCCAGCTCACTAATAACCCAAATTTTAGATAATTTCGGCTCATTTCGGTCCCATTTAAGCCCCACACCCCCCAGCCCGCTCACCTTGACACCCTCCAGATCATTAATAACCCAATTTTGGATCATTTTAGGACCATTTAAACCCCAAATCCCTCACCTTGACACCCTTCAGCTCACTAATAACCCAATTTTGGCTCATTTTGGTGCCATTTAAGCCCCAACCCCCCCAGCCCGCTCACCTTGACACCCTCCAGATCACTAATAACCCAATTTTGGCTCATTTTGGTACCTTTTAAGCCCCAACCCCCCCCAGCCCGCTCACCTTGACACCCTCCAGCTCACTAATAACCCAATTTTGGCTCATTTTGGTACCTTTTAAGCCCCAAACCCCCCAGCCCGCTCACCTTGACACCCTCCAGCTCACTAAAATCCCCAATTTCGGCTCATTTCGGCTCATTTCGGTCCCATTTAAGCCCCAAACCCTCCCAGCCCGCTCACCTTGACACCCTCCAGCTCACTAAAATCCCCAATTTCGGCTCATTTTGGTCCCATTTAAACCCCAAATCCCCACATCCCGCTCACCTTGACACCCTCCAGCTCACTAAAACCCCCAATTTCGGCTCATTTTGGTACCATTTAAAACCCAAATCCCCCCAGCCCGCTCACCTTGACACCCTCCAGCTCACTAAAATCCCCAATTTCGGCTCATTTCGGTCCCGTTTAAGCCCCATACCCCCCAGCCCGCTCACCTTGACACCCTCCATCTCACTAATAACCCAATTTTGGCTCATTTTGGTACAATTTAAACCCCAAATCCCCCCAGCCCGCTCACCTTGACACCCTCCAGCTCATTAATAACCCAATTTTGGGTCATTTTAGGACCATTTAAACCCAAAATCCCTCACCTTGACACCCTCCAGCTCACTAAAATCCCCAATTTCGGCTCATTTCGGTCCCATTTAAACCCCAAACCCCCCCAGCCCGCTCACCTTGACACCCTCCAGCTCACTAAAACCCCCAATTTCGCCTCCTTTCGGCTCATTTCGGTCCCGTTTAAGCCCCACACCCCGCTCACCTTGAGCGGCTTGAGCGGCTCCACGCCGTCGCCGTCCTCCGCGCCCTTCTTGCCCCGTCCTCTCCCCCTGCCCCGCGGCCTCTTGGCTCCGTCGGGGAAGCCGGGCGGCTCCAGGGGCCGGATCCTGGGCCTGCCCCGGGGCCTGGGCGGCCCTTCCCGCTTGGGCTTGGTGGGTTTGCGGCCTCGCTTTTTGGGAGCCGGGTGAGCGCCGGGGTGGGGGCAGAAGTCGATGTCGCCCATGGGGGTGAGCGGGGGCCGGCGGCAGCTGGAGATGAGGTCGGGCAGGAGGTCGGGCAAGCGCCGCGAGTTGAGGCGGATGTCGGCGGGCACGTCGGCCTTGTCCTCGTCGTCCTCGAACTCGTATTCCTGCGCGTAGGTTTTTTTGGGCGGTGGGAAGGGGTCCCGCTTCCGCAGCAGGTGGAAGGAGGAGGTTTTGAGCAGCTTTTTGGGTTTGGAGGAGCAGAACAAAGGGGTGCTGAGAGGCGGAGGGGCCTTGGGGCCGCCCTCGCCGCCCGTGCTCTGGATCAAGCCCAGCGGCTCCGCGTTCACCGTGGAGGGCAGCTCGTGTTTGGGGGGCTCCAGCCCCATCTGGGGGGGGTCCCCTCCCGCCCCCCCGTCCTGCGGGCAGAAGGACGGGTAGCTCTGCCCCATGTCGTACGGGGGAGGGGGTTTCAGGCCCTCCGCCCGCGCCTCCAGCCCGCTGCCGGCCGCGCTGCCGTCCTCCTCCTCCTCCTCGGTGGCCTTGGGGAAATCCTCGGGCGGGGGCCCGAACATGTCCTCCATGCCGGGGAAGAAGCCGCGGTCCTCGTCCTGCAGCAGCGCGTCCGGGAAGCAGATGGAGGTGAGGGGCACGAATCGCCCCTTGCCCCCCGCGGGGCTGCCCCCTTCCGAAAACTGGTCCTTGGCTTCGGGGGGCACGGCGGGGACGCCCCCCTCGGGGTCCAGCAGGTGTCCAGGTGGGCCCTGCACCCCCGCGCTCTGCCCCAGGTGCGGCTCCAAGCCCAGGGGGGGCTCCAGGAAATCCTGGATCTCCTGGGGAGGGGGCAGCACCTCCATGGAGTCCGGGGGCAGCGGCGGCGGGGCCTGCGGGTCCAGCCCTTGCGAGCGCACCTGGTGCAGGTGAGCTTCGAGCAGCAGCTGCGGCGAGGGGGCGGCCGGAGGGGCCGGGGGAGCCGAGGGGGGAGCGGGGGGCGGCGGAGGAGGAGGAGGAGGAGGCGGCGGCGGCATCCGCTGCTGCTCCAGCAGGTGAACGTCCAGCGGGGCTCTGCCCTTGGGCCGCGGGTGCAGCTGGCTCTGCGTGTGCGTGAGCACCGAGGGCAGCAGCGAGCCCCCCAGCTCCGGGGCGGGGTCCAGCAGGAGGTTGTGGGCTTCCAGCGCTGGCCCCTCGCCCACCAGCCGCCCGTGCTCGGGGGTCTTGGGCAAGTAGGAGTGCGGCGGCGGCGGCTGGCCCAGCTCCTTGCCGCCGGACAGGTGCTCGGGCGGCTTCTTCATCTCGTACGAGTCCAGCGTGGGCGGCGGCTGGTGGCCGTAATGCACCACCGAGGTGGCCGCTAGCCCCTCGCCCCCAGAGCCGGCCCCGGCGCCGCCGGCTCCGCGGAATTCCTTCCCTCGCTCCGGCTTCTTCTTCTCCTTGAGCAGCGCCAGCTCCAGCGGCGCCTCCAGGTTGGAGTTGGGCCGGATGACGCTCTGCAGCTGGTAGCGCTCCTCCTTGCCCAGGGGCCCCCCGTAGCCGGCCATGCTTTTGGGGCGCTCCTCGCAGCCCCCCAGCCCCTCGCGGGGCGGGCTGGGCGCCTGCAGCAGGTGCTGGATCAGGAAATCCTCGTCCTCGCTGCGCTCCGCCGCCAGCAGCTCCGCGTCCCCCTTGGCTCCTTTGCCGAAGCTCGGCGGGGCCCCGGCGGAGGCGGGGGGCGCTTGCCGCTCCAGCCCGCCCGGAGCCGCCCCGTAGCCCTGCGGGCTCATGAAGGACGGCGACAACACCGAGCCCAGGTACTTCTGCGACTGGCCCGGCGAGGCGCCGCTCTGCGGGCGAGCGGCCGGCGGCGACTGCAGCGGGCGGATGATGGGCGAGGGGCTGGAGCCGCCCAGGCCCGCGTAGGGCAAGGGCGGCCCGGGCATGGCGGGCGAGTGGCCGGTGCTGTAGGTGAGCGAGGGGCTGGCCGTGGGCAAGCCCTGCGAGGGGGCGGGCGGGCCGTAGCCGCCGGCTTGGCCTCCCTCGGGCTGCACGCCGTAGGGCAACGCCTGCAGCTGCTCGGGCGAGTAGGTGCCCGCGCCGCTGACGCACGGCTGTAGCCCCCCTTGGCCTCCCGCTTGCCCCCCGCCTTGGTAGCCGGTGGCTTTGCCCGCCATGTCCCCCCCTTGCCCTCCGCTGAAGCCCCCCGCGGGCTGCGCGCCCCCTCCCAAACTCTGGGGCGCTCCCGCCGCGCTGTAGCCGCCGGCTCCCCCCATGGCCAGCAAACTCTGCGGGGGCTGGCCCGGCGAGTAGGCGGGCGACTGGCTGGCGATCACGGAGCTGGGCTTGGGCGTGCTGGGCGTGTAGCTGCTCTGGCACTTGGGCGTGTTGGTGGAGCGCGGCGGTTGCCGGGACGCCGAGTAACTTTTGGACTTGCCGCCGCCGCCGCCGCCCGCGCCGCCGTTGCCCGCCGCGCTGCCCCCGGAGTAGCCCGGCGACTGAATGATGGGCCGGTAGCCCGGCTCGGGGCGAGGCGCTGGCGGCGCGTTCTTAGGGGCTTGCTGCGAGCCCTCGGAGCTGGCGGGCGACTGCTCGCCCAGCGGGCTACAGGAGAGCGCGGGGGCTCGGTGAACCTGCTGGTAGGAGCCCCCGCAGCTCAGGTAATGCTGCAGGCTGGGAGCGGGCGGCAGCTGCGGCTGGGCCGCGCCGGGCCGCTGGTAGTGCTTGATGACGCTGTCCTGTCGCGATATGGCGCGATCGCCGCCTCCTCCTCCTCCTCCTCCTCCTCCTCCTCCCGCCGCGTTGGCCCCGCCGAACACGGGAGCGTTGTAGAGCTGCGGCGGCTGCTCGGCCGGCGCGGGCAGCGGAGCCGACAGCAGGTTAAACTGCGACGAGCTGGGAGCCGGGCGGTAAGGCGGCGTCTGAGCCGGCAAAGCCGAGCCTAGCACGGCCGAGCCCAAGCGGTCGAAGCCCAGCGAGGACGGCACGGCGGGCTGCGCCGGTTTGATGTGCAGCAGCGGGTCGTGCGGAGACAGCAGCCCGTTGGAGCCGGGGCTGAAGGCGGCCTCGGGCAGGCTGAGCGGGGAGCCCACCGGGAAGCTGCGGCCCCCGAAGGACGCGGGGTGCTGGTACGGGCCCAGCGCCGACGAGGACGGGAAGGTGCCCGAGCCCGGAAGGGCTCCCGAGATGAACAGCTCGGCCGGGGCTGGAGTGTGCATGGCTGGAGACGGGAAATGGCGAGTGAGCGGGGACAGCCAGGGGAAGGGGGTCTGGGGGGCACGGGGGGTGAGGGGGGACAGCACTGGGGTGAGGGGGACAGCATTTGGGTTATAGGGACCCCATTGGGGGAGTGGGGACAGCCCGGGGTAAATGGGGACACCCTGGGGTAAATGGGGACACTCTGGGGTCAGTGGGGACGCCCTGGGGTAAATGGGGACACTCTGGGGTCAGTGGGGACACCGTGGGGTCAGTGGGGACACCGTGGGGTCAATGGGGACACCGTGAGGTCAGTGGGGACACCGTGGGGTAAATGGGGACACCGTGGGGTCAGTGGGGACACCGTGGAGTCAGTGGGGACACCCTGGGGTAAATGGGGACACCTTGGGGTCAGTGGGGACACTCTGGGGTAAATGGGGACACTGTGGGGTAAATGGGGACACCCTGGGGTAAATGGGGACACCCTGGGGTAAATGGGGACACTCTGGGGTCAGTGGGGACACCTTGGGGTCAATGGGGACACTCTGGGGTCAATGGGGACACCTGGGGTCAGTGGGGACACCCTGGGGTAAATGGGGACACCGTGGGGTCAGTGGGGACACCGTGGGGTCAATGGGGACACCCTGGGGTAAATGGGGACACCGTGGGGTCAGTGGGGACACCCTGGGGTAAATGGGGACACCGTGGGGTCAATGGGGACCCCCCCAGGGTAAATGGGGACACCGTGGGGTAAATGGGGACACTCTGGGGTCAGTGGGGACACCTTGGGGTCAATGGGGACACTCTGGGGTCAATGGGGACACCTTGGGGTCAGTGGGGACACTCTGGGGTAAATGGGGACACTGTGGGGTAAATGGGGACACCCTGGGGTAAATGGGGACACCCTGGGGTAAATGGGGACACTCTGGGGTCAGTGGGGACACCTTGGGGTCAATGGGGACACTCTGGGGTCAATGGGGACACTGTGAGGTCAGTGGGGACACCGTGGGGTAAATGGGGACACCGTGGGGTCAATGGGGACACCGTGGGGTCAGTGGGGACACCTTGGGGTAAATGGGGACACTCTGGGGTCAGTGGGGACACCTTGGGGTAAATGGGGACACTCTGGGGTCATTGGGGACACTCTGGGGTAAATGGGGACACCGTGAGGTCAGTGGGGACACCCTGGGGTAAATGGGGACACCCTGGGGTAAATGGGGACACCGTGAGGTCAGTGGGGACACCCTGGGGTAAATGGGGACACCCTGGGGTAAATGGGGACACCGTGGGGTAAATGGGGACACCCTGGGGTCAATGGGGACACCGTGGGGTCAGTGGGGACACCCTGGGGTAAATGGGGACACCGTGGGGTCAATGGGGACACCGTGGGGTAAATGGGGACACCGTGAGGTCAGTGGGGACACCCTGGGGTAAATGGGGACACCTTGGGGTCAGTGGGGACACCCTGGGGTCAATGGGGACACCTTGGGGTCAGTGGGGACACCGTGGGGTCAATGGGGAACCCCCCCAGGGTAACTGGGACCCCCCTCCCCAGTGCAGAACAAACCCCCAGCAGGACGAGGACCCCTCCCCAGTGTAAAATAAAGAAAAGCCGTCCCCTCCCCAGTGTCCCCCAGACTCACCAGTCTGCCAGGACGGGGTGCGGAACTGGGACAGCAGGGACGAGGCCGAGGGTCCGGGCTGGGGTCCCCGCGACTCCAGCGCCGAGATCAGGTTCATGACAGACGTGTCGGGGGCCGCGCCCCCCGCGTGGTGCAGCCCCGTCTCGAAGAGCCCCGACAGCCCTGGGGACATGGGGGACACCGTGGGGACACTGCGGGGACACTGCAGGGACAGCTTGGGGACATTGGGGACACTGCGGGGACACCACGGCCGTGACCCGCCCAGTTTGGGGTGACCTCGAGTGGTGCAGCCCCGTCTCGAAGAGCCCCGACAGCCCTGGGGACATTGGGGACACCGTGGGGACAATGCGGGGACAGCTTGGGGACATCCTGGGGACAGCTAGGGGACACCACGGCCGTGACCCGCCCAGTTTGGGGTGACCCCGAGTGGTGCAGCCCCGTCTTAAAGAGCCCCGACAGCCCTGGGGACATTGGGGACACCGTGGGGACACTGCGGGGACACCTCAGGGACACCACAGGGAAACCTTGGGGACATAGGGGACACTGTGGGGACACCGCAGGGACAGCTTGGGGACACCACGGCCGTGACCTGCCCAGTCTGGGGTGACCCCGAGTGGTGCAGCCCCGTCTTAAAGAGCCCCAACAGCCCTGGGGACATTGGGGACACTGTGGGGACACTGCGGGGACAGCTTGGGGACATCCTGGGGACAGCCTGGGGACAGCTTGGGGACACCACGGCCGTGACCCGCCCAGTTTGGGGTGACCCCGAGTGGTGCAGCCCCGTCTTAAAGAGCCCCGACAGCCCTGGGGACATTGGGGACACCGTGGGGACAATGCGGGGACACCTCAGGGACATTGGGGACACCGTGGGGACACTGCAGGGACATCTCAGGGACATTGGGGACACCACAGGGAGAACCCAGGGACTTTGGGGCTGTGGTGGCCAAGGGCCGCTGAGGCAACGCGAGGTCAGGGTGACAAAGTGCCACAGGGTCGGGGGGACACGGGGACAAAGGGCTGGATGTGACAAAAAGGTGGAGGAAGGAAGGAAAAAGAGAGGGAAACGTGAGGGGGAAAAAATAGTGAGAAATGTGAGGAGGAAAAATGGCGGGAAACGTGAGGGGAGAAAAATGGGGGGAAAGTGAGGGGAGAAAAGGGCGGGAAATGTGAGGGAGAAAAAAGAGCGGGAAACGTGAGGGGGGAAAATAGAAATGGAGGAGGAAAAATGGTGGCAAATGTAAGGGGAGAAAAGGGTGGGAAACGTGAGGGAGAAAAAAGGGTAGGAAAAGTGAGGGGAAGAATGGCAGAAAAAACGAGGGGAGAAAAACGGCAGGAAACGTGAAGGGACAAAAAGGATGGGAAATGTGAGGGGAGAAAAATGGCGGCAAATGTGAGGGGAAAATGAGCGGGAAACATGAAGGGAGGAAAAAGGGTGGGAAACGTGATAGGAAGAAAACCAAGAAATGTGAGGGGAGAAAATGGTGGGAAATGTGAAGGGGGAAAAAGGATGGCAAGTGTGAGGGGAAAAAAAGGGTGGGAAAAGTGAGGGGAAGAATGGCAGAAAAAATGAGGGGAGAAAAATGGCAGAAAACGTGAGGGGGAAAAAAGAGCGGGAAATGTGAGGGAAGAAAAATGGCGGCAAACGTAAGGGGAGAAACGGGTGAGAAATGTGAGGGAAAAAAAGGACGGCAAGTGTGAGGAGACAAAAATGGCGGGAAATGTGAGGGAGAAAAAGGTGGGAAACGTGAGGGGAGAAAAAAGTGGGAAATGTGAGGGGGGAAAAAGATGGCAAGTGTGAGAGGACAAAAAGGGAGGGAAAAGTGAGGGCAGAAAAGAGCAGGAAACATGAGGGGGACAAAGGATGACAAGTGTGAGGGGACAAAAAGGGCGGGAAATGTGAGGGAAAAATGGCAGGAAATGTGAGGGGAGGAAAAAATGGTGGGAAACGTGAGGGGAGAAAAGGACGGCAAGTGTGAGGGGACAAAAAGGGTGGGAAAAGTGATGGGAAGAATGGCAGAAAAAATGAGGGGAGAAAAATGGTGGGAAACGTGAGGGGAGAAAAGGACGGCAAATGTGAGGGAAGAAAAATGGCGGCAAACGTAAGGGGAGAAATGGGTGAGAAATGTGAGGGGAAAAAAAGGACGGCAAGTGTGAGGAGACAAAAATGGCGGGAAATGTGAGGGAGAAAAAGGTGGGAAACGTGAGGGGAGAAAAAAGTGGGAAATGTGAGGGGGGAAAAAGATGGCAAGTGTGAGAGGACAAAAAGGGAGGGAAAAGTGAGGGCAGAAAAGAGCGGGAAACATGAGGGGAGAAAAGGACGGCAAGTGTGAGGGGACAAAAAGGGCGGGAAATGTGAGGGAAAAATGGCAGGAAATGTGAGGGGAGGAAAAAATGGTGGGAAACGTGAGGGGAGAAAAGGACGGCAAGTGTGAGGGGACAAAAAGGGTGGGAAATGTGAGGGGAGAAAAAATGGTGGGAAACGTGAGGGGAGAAAAGGACGGCAAGTGTGAGGGGAAAAAGGGGGGGAGGAAAAAATGGTGGGAAACGTGAGGGGAGAAAAGGACGGCAAGTGTGAGGGGACAAAAAGGGAAAAAATGGCGGGAAATGTGAGGGGAGAAAAAATGGTGGGAAACGTGAGGGGAGAAAAGGACGGCAAGTGTGAGGGGACAAAAAGGGCGGGAAAAGCGAGGGAAAAATGGCGGGAAATGTGAGGGGAGGAAAAAATGGTGGGAAACGTGAGGGGAGAAAAGGACGGCAAGTGTGAGGGGACAAAAAGGGTGGGAAAAGCGAGGAAGAAATGGCGGGAAATGCGAGGGGAGGAAAAAATGGGGGGAAACGTGAGGGGAGAAAAGGACGGCAAGTGTGAGGGGACAAAAATGGTGGGAAAAGCGAGGGAAAAATGGCGGGAAATGTGAGGGGAGAAAAAATGGTGGGAAACGTGAGGGGAGAAAGGGACGGCAAGTGTGAGGGGACAAAAATGGTGGGAAACGTGAGGGGAGAAAAGGACGGCAAGTGTGAGGGGACAAAAAGGGCGGGAAAAGCGAGGGAAAAATGGCGGGAAATGCGAGGGGACAGCAGGAGACGGGGTGACAGCAGGTGACTGCAGGTGGCAGGAGGTGACAGGGGGTGACAGGGGGTGACAGCAGTGACAACAGGTGGCAGCAGGGCCGTACCTGGCGGGTGGTGGTTGGCCGCATAGCCCTGCAGCGGGTGTGGCGCTCCGTAGGGCTGCCGGTGCAGCAGGTCGGGGTCGGGGTGTGACCCCCGCGAGCCCCCGTACACCAGGCTGGGGACAGGGGACAGGAGAGCGGTGTCACACCATTGTCACACCGTTGTCACATGGGATTGTTACACAGGTGTGACACACACGCACACACACACAGGTGTGATATACACACACAGCACAGACAGGTGTGACACACACACACACAGGTGTGACACAGAGAAGTGTGACACACACGCACAGGTATGACGCACAGATGTGGCGCACGCATACAGGTATGACACAGGTGCGGCACACACAGGTGTGACACACGTAGGTGTGACATAGGTGTGACACATAACACAGGTGTGACACAAATGGGACACACGTACAGGTGTGACGCACACAGGTGTGACGCATACACACAGGTGTGACATACACAGGTGTGACATAGGTGTGACACAACACAGGTGTGACACAAATGGGACACGTACAGGTGTGACGCACACAGGTGTGACATATACACACAGGTGTGACACAAATGGGACACACGTACAGGTGTGACGCACACAGGTGTGACATATACACACAGGTGTGACACAAATGGGACACACGTACAGGTGTGACGCACACAGGTGTGACACATACACACAGGTGTGACACACACAGGTGTGACACACGTAGGTGTGACATAGCTGTGGCACATAACACAGGTGTGACACAAATGGGACACACGTACAGGTGTGATGCACACAGGTGTGACACACACAGGTGTGACACACACAGGTGTGACATACACACAGGTGTGACATACACACAGGTCTGACACAGACAGGTGTGACACACACAGGTGTGACGTAGACACGTACACGCACACAGGTGTGACACACACAGGTGTGACACACACAGGTCTGACACAGACAGGTGTGACACACACAGGTGTGACGTAGACACGTACACGCACACAGGTGTGATGCACGCAGGTGTGACACAGACAGGTGTGACACACACAGGTGTGACGTAGACACGTACACGCACACAGGTGTGATGCACGCAGGTGTGACACAGACAGGTGTGACACACACAGGTGTGACGTAGACACGTACACGCACACAGGTGTGACACGCGCAGTGTGTCCTCAAAACTCAGTGCTGGGGGGGGTCCCAACCCTCTCAAATTCCAGAGCGCCCCAAATCCTGGAGCATCCCAGCGCCCCAAAACCCAATACAAGAGAATCCCAGCACCCCAAATACTGGAGCACCCCAAATCCCAGATCACCCCAAATCCTGCTGTTCCCCAAATCCTGGAGCACCCCAAATCCTGCTGTTCCCCAAATCCCAGATCACCCCAAATCCTGCTGTTCCCCAAATCCTGGAGCGCCCCAAATCCTGGAGCGCCCCAAATCCTGCTGTTCCCCAAATCCTGGAGCACCCCAAATCCTGGAGCACCCCAAATCCTGCTGTTCCCCAAATCCTGGAGCGCCCCAAATCCTGGAGCACCCCAAATCCTGCTGTTCCCCAAATCCTGGAGCGCCCCAAATCCTGGAGCACCCCAAATCCTGGAGCACCCCAAATCCTGCTGTTCCCCAAATCCTGGAGCGCCCCAAATCCTGGAGCGCCCCAAATCCCAGATCACCCCAAATCCTGCTGTTCCCCAAATCCTGGAGCGCCCCAAATCCTGGAGCGCCCCAAAACCTGATACAACTGGACCTCAGCACCCCAAATCCTGCTGCACCCCAAATCCCAGGTCACCCCAAATCCTGGTGCACCCCAAATCCTGGAGCACCCCAAATCCTGATACAGCTGGACCTCAGCACCCCAAATCCTGCTGCACCCCAAATCCCAGATCACCCCAAATCCTGCTGCAATGGGACCCCAGCACCCCAAATCCTGCTGTACCCCAAATCCCACATCACCCCAAATCCTGCTGTACCCCAAATCCCAGGTCACCCCAAATCCTACTGTTCCCCAAATCCTGGAGCACCCCAAATCCTGATACAGCTGGACCTCAGCACCCCAAATCCTGCTGCATCCTGGAACACCCCAAATCCTGCTGCGAGGGGATCCCAGCACCCCAAATCCTTGAGCGCCCCAAATCCAGGAGCACCCCAGCACCCCAAAACTCAATACAACGGGACCCCAGCACCCCAAATCCTGCTGCACCCCAATTCTCCAGCACCTCAGCACCCCAAAACCCGATACAGCAGGACCCCAGCACCCCAAATCCTGCTGTACCCAAACCCTGGAGCACCCCAGCACCCCAAATCACGCCACAACGGGACCCCAGCACCCCAAATCCTGCTACAACGGGATCCCAGCATCCCAAAACCCGATACAATGGAACCTTAGCACCCCAAATCCTGGAGCACCCCAAATCCTGGAGCACCCCAGCACCCCAAAACCCGATACAGCAGGATCCCAGCACCCCAAATCCTGCTGTACCCAAATCCTGGAGCATCCCAGCACCCCAAATCCCGCCACAACGGGACCCCAGCACCCCAAATCCTGCTGTACCCAAACCCTGGACCACCCCAGCACCCCAAAAACCCGATACAGCAGGACCCCAGCACCCCAAATCCCGCCACAACGGGATCCCACCATCCCAAAATCCTGTACAATGGAACCTTAGCACCCCAAATCCTGGAGCACCCCAAATCCTGGAGCACCCCAAATCCCGCCACAACGGGACCCCAGCACCCCAAATCCCGCCACAACGGGATCCCAGCATCCCAAAACCCGATACAATGGAACCTTAGCACCCCAAATCCTGGAGCACCCCAAATCCTGGAGCACCCCAAATCCTGGACCACCTTAGCACCCCAAAAACCTGATACACGAGGATCCCAGCAGCCCAAATCCTGCTGTACCCAAATCCTGGAACATCCCAGCACCCCAAAAACCCGATACAGCAGGACCCCAGCACCCCAAATCCCGCCACAACGGGATCCCAGCATCCCAAAACCCTGTACAATGGAACCTTAGCACCCCAAATCCTGGAGCACCCCAAATCCTGGAGCACCCCAAATCCCGCCACAACGGGATCCCAGCACCCCAAATCCTGCTGTACCCAAACCCTGGAGCACCCCAGCACCCCAAAAACCCGATACAGCAGGACCCCAGCACCCCAAATCCTGCTACAATGGGATCCCAGCATCCCAAAACCCGATACAATGGAACCTTAGCACCCCAAATCCTGGAGCGCCCCAAATCCTGGAGCACCCCAAATCCTGGAGCATCCCAAATCCTGGAGCACCCCAAATCCTGGAGCACTCCAAATCCTGGAGCACCCCAGCACCCCAAAAACCCGATACAGCAGGACCCCAACACCCCAAATCCTGCTACAACGGGATCCCAGCATCCCAAAACCCTGTACAATGGAACCTTAGCACCCCAAATCCTGGAGCACCCCAAATCCTGGAGCACCCCAAATCCCGCCACAACGGGATCCCAGCACCCCAAATCCTGCTGTACCCAAACCCTGGACCACCCTAGCACCCCCAAAAACCCGATACAGCAAGACCCCAGGACCCCAAATCCTGCTACAACGGGATCCCAGCATCCCAAAACCCGATACAATGGAACCTTAGCACCCCAAATCCTGGAGCACCCCAAATCCTAGAGCACCCCAAATCCTGGAGAACTCCAAATCCTGGAGCACCCCAGCACCCCAAAACCCGATACAGCAGGATCCCAGCACCCCAAATCCTGCTGTACCCAAATCCTGGAGCACCCCAGCACCCCAAATCCCACCACAACGGGATCCCAGCACCCCAAATCCTGCTACAACGGGACCCCAGCACCCCAAATCCCGCCACAACGGGATCCCAGCATCCCAAAACCCGATACAATGGAACCTTAGCACCCCAAATCCTGGAGCACCCCAAATCCTGGAGCACCCCAAATCCTGGAGCACCCCAGCACCCCAAATCCCGCCACAACGGGACCCCAGCACCCCAAATCCTGCTGTACCCAAATCCTGGACCACCCCAGCACCCCAAAAACCCGATACAGCAGGACCCCAGCACCCCAAATCCCGCCACAACGGGACCCCAGCATCCCAAATCCTGCTGTACCCAAATCCTGGACCACCCCAGCACCCCAAAAACCCGATACAGCAAGACCCCAGCACCCCAAATCCCGCCACAACGGGATCCCAGCATCCCAAAACCCTGTACAATGGAACCTTAGCACCCCAAATCCTGGAGCACCCCAAATCCTGGAGCACCCCAAATCCCGCTGCCCCTGGTGCACGGTGTCACCCCAGGACCCCAAATCTCAGCGCTGGCATCCCCAGCACCCCAAAATCCCTGAGCCCTGGGGCTGCAGCACCCCAAAAATCCCCGCTGCAATGGGACCCCAGCACCCCAAAACTGCTGGGACACCCCAAATCCCAGAGAATTGGGATCCCAGCACCCCAAAATTCCCGGTGTAATGGGACCCCAGCATCTCAGCACTCCTGGGACACCCCAAATCCCAGAGAAATGGGATCCCAGCACCCCAAAATTCCCGGTGTAATGGGAGCCCAGCATCTCAGTACTCCTGGGACACCCCAAATCCCAGAGACATGGGATCCCAGCACCCCAAAATTCCCGGTGTAATGGAACCTCAGCACCCCAATATTTCTCGGATACCCCAAATGCCAGCACGGGACTCCCTCAGCACCCCAAATCCTGAGGTAATGGGATCCCAGCACCCCAAAATTCCCGGTGTAAAGGGAGCCCAGCACCCCAATACTCCCCTTACACCCCAAATCCCAGAGAAATGGGATCCCAGCACCCCAAAATTCCCGGTGTAACGGAACCACAGCACCCCAATACTGCCTGGACACCCCAAATCCCAGCACACCTCTCCCTCAGCACCCCAAATCCCGATGTAAAGGGATCCCAGCACCCCAAAATTCCCGGTGTAATGGGACCCCAGCATCTCAGCACTCCTGGGACACCCCAAATCCCAGTGAAATGGGATCCCAGAACCCCAAAATTCCCGGTGTAATGGGAGCCCAGCACCCCAATATTTCTGGGATACCCCAAATGCCAGCACAGGACTCCCTCAGCACCCCAAATCCTGATGTAATGGGATCCCAGCACCCCAAAATTTCCGCTGTAAAGAAATGCCAACACCCCAATACTCCCCTTACACCCCAAATCCCAGAGAATTGGGACCCCAGCATCCTAAAACTCCGGGTGGAACTGGATCTCAGCACCCCAAAATTCCCGGTGTAAAGGGATTGCAGCACCCCAATACACCCGGGACACCCCAAATCCCAGAGAAATGGGATCCCAGCACCCCAAAATTCCCGGTGTAATGGGACCTCAGCACCCCTATACTGCTGGGATACCCCAAATCCCAGCACACCTCTCCCTCAGCACCCCAAATCCTGATGTAATGGGATCCCAGCACCCCAAAATTCCCCAGAAACACCAAAATTCTTGGTAGTAACCAGATCCCAGCCCCCCAAAATTCCCGGTGTGACAGGACCCCAGCACCCCAATACTGCCCGGACACCCCAAATCGCAGCACACTTCTCCCCCAGCACCTTAATTCCTGATATAACAGGATTGCAGCACCCCAACACTCGGCGGACACCCCAAAATTCCCGGTGTAATGGGATCGCAGTGTCCCAATATCGCCGGGACACCCCAATTCCCAGCGACCTCTCCCTCAGCACCCCCTGAACCCCCCCCCCAGCCCCCCCAAACCCCCTCAGCTCCAGCGCCCCTCACCCCAAATCCCCCCGATGGCTCCGCACCCCAAACCCCTCTGCACCCCAAACCCCGCCGCACCCCCGGCACCCTCAGCCCTCACCAGCGCACCCCTGGAGCCGCCATTGGGGGGCACCCCCCTCACCCCTCCCCCTCAGGCGGGCGCCCCCCGATCCCGCCGCTCCCCGACCCCTTCCCCCCTCACAGCCCCCCCCTCACCTGGCCTTGGCCGAGCGCTCGTAGCTCCAGCCGGGCCCGGCGCTCAGCGGGTCCCCGAACCCGGCGGCCGGGTAGTTCCTGTCCATGGGGGCGGCGCCCCCCGGGGCCGGGCGGGGGTCGAGGGCCGGGGGGGCCGGGGGGCGGCCGGGCGGGGGGCGCTCACGGAGCCGCCATGATGGAGCGGGGCCGCGCGCCGCCGCTTCCTCCCACAGTGCACCGCGCGGGGGCGCGCGGCGGCGGGAGCGCGGGGAGAGGGGCGGGGCCAAGGACGGCCAATAGGGGAGAGGGGCGGGGCCAGCGCGTGTCCATAAAAGGAAAAGGGGCGGGGAAAACGGAGAGGAGAGACAATGTCTATAGGGGAGAAAGGGGCGGGGCCAAGCGCGGCCATAAATGGGGAAAGGGCGTGGCCAGAGTGTGGCGGGAGCGCTGGGGGCGGGGCCAAGCCGCGTCTATAGGCGGGAAATGGGCGGGGTTAAACTGCGCTCTATAAGGAAAAGGGGCGTGGTCAGACAGCGGCGGGAGCCCTGAAGGGGCGGGGCCGAGCGGCGTCTATCGGCGATAAACGGGCGGGTAGGCACCTCCATATATGGGGAAAGAGGCGGGGCCATACGGTGGCGGGAGCCCTGAGGGGGCGGGGCTAAGCGGCGTCTATAGGTGAGAAAGGGGCGTGGAACGGGGCGTGGCCAGGTTTTTTCTATAGGGGAAAGGGGCGGAGCGAGTTACGGCGGGAGAGAGGAGAGGGGCGGGGCAAGGGCGTGGCCCTGCAGTGCCCATAGAAGGCAAAGGGGCGTGGCTTTATCCCTAGAGGGGCGGGGCAAGAGGGGACAAACTGGTGGAATGTGTCGTGGAAGCGCAAGGCAGGGGCGGTGAGGGCGGCACGGCTGAGAGCCGGGACGTGCTGAGGGATACTGGGCTGAACTGGTGCATACTGGGCTGAACTGGTGCATACTGGGGTGAACTGGTGCACACTGGGCTGAACTGGTGCACACTGGGCTGAACTGGTGCATACTGGGCTGAACTGGTGCATACTGGGGTGAACTGGTGCACACTGGGCTGAACTGGTGCATACTGGGGTGAACTGGTGCATACTGGGCTGAACTGGTGCACACTGGGCTGAACTGGTGCATACTGGGGTGAACTGTTAGATACTGGGCCGAACTGGTGGATACTGGGGTGAGCTGGTGCATACTGGGCCGAACTGGTGCACACTGGGCCGAACTGGTGGGTACTGGGCCGAACTGGTGGATCCTGGGCTGAACGGGTGCATACTGGGGTGAACTGTTAGATACTGGGCTGAACTGGTGCACACTGGGCTGAACTGGTGGATACTGGGCCGAACTGGTGGGTACTGGGCTGAACTGGTGCACACTGGGCCGAACTGGTGGGTACTGGGCTGAACTGGTGGATACTGGGGTGAACTGTTAGATACTGGGCTGAACTGGTGCACACTGGGCCGAACTGGTGCACACTGGGCTGAACTGGTGGATACTGGGGTGAACTGGTGCATACTGGGCCGAACTGGTGGATACTGGGCCGAACTGGTGGATACTGGGCTGAACTGGTGCACACTGGGCTGAACTGGTGCATACTGGGCTGAACTGGTGGATACTGGGCTGAACTGGTGGATACTGGGGTGAACTGTTAGATACTGGGCTGAACTGGTGCACACTGGGCCGAACTGGTGGATACTGGGCTGAACTGGTGGATACTGGGGTAAACTGGTGCATACTGGGCTGAACTGGTGGATACTGGGCCGAACTGGTGGATACTGGGCTGAACTGGTGCACACTGGGCTGAACTGGTGCATACTGGGCTGAACTGGTGGATACTGGGCTGAACTGGTGCACACTGGGAGCTGCGGTGGGTGGATAAAACCCTTCCGCAGGGGCGGAACCAAAACGCTGCGCCCCACCCGGACCCTTTTGATCGGCGGCGCTTCCGGTTGGGCGCTTCCGGTTCTCCACTTCCGCCTTCCTCTGTGGCGCCGGAGCGGGCGGTGAGGGGGGCGCGTGTCCCAAACGTGCCCGGGAAACCCCCCCAAAACCTCCCGGGACCTTTTAAATTCTATTTTTGATCTTCCTTGCGTTGTTTTCCGCCCTTCCAGGACCTTCCCGGGGCCTCCCCCCGCTGCTGAGGCGCGGCCATGACCCGGCACGGCAAGAACTGCACGGCGGGGGCCGTGTACAGCTACCACGAGAGGAAAAAGGACACAGGTGGCGCCTGGGGAAAGGGGCTTTGGGGAGCTCGGGGGACACCGAAGGGGGAGGTGACGATGTGACGTTGTTGTCCCCTCGTTGTGGCCTTGCAGCCGCCTCGGGGTACGGCACGCAGCGGGTGCGGGTGGGGCGCGACGCCATCAAAGATTTCGATTGCTGCTGCTTGTCCCTGCAGCCCTGCCGGGACCCCGTGGTGACGTGAGTGAGCCCCGGAAACACCCCAAAAACAGCCCCAAATGAATCTCACAAAAAACCCCAAAACAGCCCCAAAGACCACCCCAAAACAACCCCGAAAAACCTAAAAAAAAACCCCGAAAAACCCCAAAACCAGCCCCAAAAACATCCCAAAAACAACCCCTAAATGACTTCCAAAAACACCCCAAAACCAGCCCCAAAAACATCCCAAAAACAACCCCTAAATGACTTCCAAAAACACCCCAAAACAGCCCCAAAACCATCCCAAAAACAACCCCTAAATGACTTCCAAAAGCACCCCAAAACCAGCCCCAAAACAGCCCCAAAAAAACCCCAAAACAACCCCAAAAAACCTCAAAACAACCCCCAAAACACCCCCAAAAAGCCTTAAAAGAGCCTTAAAAACATCCCAGAAACAGCCCCAAAACCACCACAAAAAAACCCCAAAAACAGCCCCCAAAACCACCCCAAAACCAATGCCTAAACCGCTTCAAAAAACCCCAAAACACCCAAAAAAACCCCCAAAAACAGCCCCAAAACCACCCCCAAAAATCCCAATACCAGCCCCAAAAATCACTCCAAAGTACCCTAAAACCACCACAAAAACAGCACCAAAAACACATCCAGAAAAACCCCAAAACCATCCCAAAAACAGCTCCAAAACCACCCTAAAAAAAACCCAAAAGAGCCCAAAAACAGCCGCAAAAAAACCCCCAAAACAGCCCCAAAACCACCCCATAAAAACCCCCCAAAAAACCCCAAAAGAGCCCCAAAACCACCCCATAAAAACCACAAAACAGCCCCAAAACCACCCCAAAAAAACCCCCAAACCGCCCCAAAAATCCCCCCAAAACAGACCCAAAACCACCCGAAAAAACCTCGAAACCACATCCAAAAACAGTCCAAAAAACCCCAAAAACAGCCCCAAAACCACCCGAAAAAAACCCAAAAACAGCCCCAAAACCACCCCCAAAAAACCCCCAAAAAACCCCCAAAACCGCCCCAAAAAAACCCCAAAAACAGCCCCAAAACAACCCCAAAAAACCCCAAAACCTTCCCAAAAAAAACCCCAAAAAATCCCAAAAACAGCCCCAAAACCACCCCCAAAAATCCCCCAAAACAGCCCCAAAAAATCCCCAAAACAGCCCCAAAACCAGCCCATAAAAACCCCCCAAAAAACCCCAAAACAGCCCCAAAACCACCCCAAGAAACTCCAAAACCATCCCAAAAAAACCCCCAAACCACGTCCAAAACCAGCCCCAAAACAACCCCAAAAAACCCCAAAACAGCCCAAAAAAACCCCAAAACAGCCCCAAACCCACCCCAAAACCAGCCCCAAAACCACATCCAAAAAACCCCAAAACCGTCCCAAAAAAACTCAAAAACAGCCCCAAAGCCACTTCCAAAAAGCCCCAAAAACAGCCCCCAAAAAAACCCAAAACAGCCCCAAAAAACCCCCAAAAACAGCCCCCAAAAAAACCCAAAACCATCCCGAAAACAGCCCCAAAACAACCCCAAAAAAACCCCAAAACAGCCCAAAAAAAACCCCCAAAAAGTCCCAAGACAACCCCAAAACCACCAAAACAGCCCCAAAACCACCCCAAAAATAACCCCCAAAAACAACCCAAAAACACCCCAAAAAACCCCAAAACCACCCCAAAAACAGCCCCAAAACCACCCCAAAAAAACCCAAAACAGCCCCAAAAACAACCCCAAAAAAACCCCAAAAACAGCCCCAAAACCACCCCCAAAAAAACCCCAAAAACAGCCCCAAAAAACCCCCAAACCACCCCAAAAACAGCCCCAAAAAAACCCCAAACCTCCCCATAAAAACCCCAAAACAGCCCCAAAACCATCCCAGAAAAACCAAAAACAGCCCCAAAAACACCCCCAAAAAGCCCCAAAAACAGTCCCCAAAAAAACCCCAAAACAACCCCAAAACCACCCCAAAAACAGCCCCAAAAACACCCCCAAAAAACCCCAAAAACAGCCCCAAAAACACCCCCAAAAAACCCCAAAACAGCCCCAAAAATCCCCCAAAACAGCCCCAAAACCACCCTAAAAAATCCCAAAAGAGCCCCAAAAAAACCCCAAAACCATCCCAAAAAGAGCCCCCAAACCACCCCAAAAAAACCCCAAAACAGCCCCAAAACCACCCCCAAAAAAACCCCAAAACCAGCCCCAAAAACAACCCCAAAAACACCCCAAAAACAGCCCCAAAACCAGCCCCAAAAAAAACCCCAAAACCATCCCAAAAACAGCCCCAAAACCACCCCAAAAAAACCCAAAAACAGCCCCAAAACCACCCCAAAAAAACCCCAAAAACAGCCCCAAAACCACCCCAAAAAACCCCCAAAACAGCCCCAAAAACACCCCCAAAAAAACCCCAAAACCACCCAAAAAAAACCCCCAAAACCACCCCCCAAAAAAAACTAAAAAACCCCAAAACAGCCCCCAAAAAAACCCCAAAACAGCCCCAAAACCGCCCCAAAAACAGCCACAAAAACACCCGAAAAAAATCCCCAAAACCAGCCCCCAAAAAACCCCAAAAACAGCCCCAAAAACAGCCCCAAAACCACCCCAAAAAACCCCCAAAACCAGCCCCCAAAAAACCCCCAAAACAGCCCCAAAACCGCCCCAAAAAAACCCAAAAACAGCCACAAAAAAACCCCAAAAACAGCCCCCAAAAAAACCCCAAACCATCCCGAAAACAGCCCCAAGAACACCCCAAAAAAACCCCCAAACCACCCTAAAAAACCCCAAAACAGCCCCAAAACCACCTCAAAGAAACCTCAAAACCAGCCCCAAAACCACCCCCAAAACACCCCCAAAACCACCCCAAAAAAACCCCAAAACCACCCCAAAAACAGCCCCAAAACCACCCCAAAAAAAACCCCCAAAACCACCCCAAAAAAACCCGAAAAAGCCCCAAAACAGCCCCAAAAATCCCCCAAAACAGCCCCAAAACCACCCTAAAAAATCCCAAAAGAGCCCCAAAACCACCCCAGAAACAGCCCCAAAACCACCCCAAAAAACCCCAAAACCCCAAAACCACCCCCAAAAAAACCCCAAAAAACCCCAAAACCACCCCAAAAAAACCCCAAAAACAGCCCCAAAACCACCCCAAAAAAATCCCCAAAACAGCCCCAAAACCACCCCAAAAAACCCCAAAACAGCCCCAAAACCACCCCCAAAAAAACCCCAAAACAGCCCCAAAACCACCCCCAAAAACAGCCCCAAAACCACCCCCAAAAAAACCCCAAAACCAGCCCCAAAAAAACCCCAAAAAACCCCAAAAACAGCCCCAAAACCACCCCAAAAAACCCCCAAAACAGCCCCAAAAAACCCCCAAAAAAACCCCAAAACCAGCCCCAAAAAAACCCCCAAAAACCCCAAAACCAGCCCCAAAAAACCCCCAAAACAACCCCAAAACCACCCCCAAAAAAACCCCAAAACAGCCCCAAAACCACCCCAAAAAAACCCCAAAACCACCCCCAAAAAACCCCCAAAAACCCCAAAACCAGCCCCAAAAATCCCCCAAAAATCCCCCAAAAACAGCCCCAAAACCACCCGAAAAAACCCTAAAACAGCCCCAAAACTGCCCCAAAAAAAACCCAAAACCAGCCCCAAAAAAACCCCCAAAACCCCAAAACCACCCCCAAAAAAACCCCTAAACCCCAAATTTGATATTTCTGACCCCCCCGAATATTTTGGGGTCCCCCCTGACCCCCCGTTTCCCCCCCAGGCCTGACGGGTTCCTGTACGAGCGTGAGGCCATCGTGGCTTATCTGCTGCACCAAAAAACCAAAATCGCCCGGGAAACCAAGGTGGGCACCCCAAAAAAACCCCCCAAAAATATTGGGGGGGGACCTGGAAAATCCCCCAAAAAATCCCTAAAAGATCCCCCCAAAAAATCCTCCAAAAAACCCCCAAAAAATCCCCCCAAAAATCCTCAAAAATCCTCTAAAATCCCCCCAAAAATCCCCCAAAAAATCCCCCCAAAAAATCCTGGGGGGGATCTGGAAAACCCCCCAAAAAATCCCCCCAAAAATCCCCCAAAAAATCCTCCAAAAAACCCCCAAAAAATCCTGGGGGGGGACCTGGAAAATCCCCCAAAAAATCCCTAAAAAATCCCCCCAAAAATCCACTAAAATCCCCCCAAAAATTCAGGGGGGGGACCTGGAAAATCCCCCAAAAAAATCTCCCAAAAAATCCCCCCAAAAAATCCTCCAAAAAACCCCCAGAAATCCTGGGGGGGATCTGGAAAATCCCCAAAAAAATCCCCCAAAAAAATCCCCCCAAAAATTCTCCAAAAAACCCCCAAAAAATCCTGGGGGGGGACCTGGAAAATCCCCAAAAAAATCTCCCCCAAAATCCCCCAAAAAATCCTCCAAAAAATCCCCAAAAAATCCTGGGGGGGACCTGGAAAATCCCCCAAAAAAATCTCCCAAAAAAATCCCCCAAAAATCCTCTAAAATGCCCCCAAAAATCCCCCAAAAAATCCTGGGGGGGGACCTGGAAAATCCCCAAAAAATCCCCAAAAAATCCCCCAAAAAATCCTGGGGGGGACCTGGAAAATCCCCCAAAAAATCCCCCCAAAAATCCCCCCAAAAATCCCTCCAAAATCCCCCCCAAAAATCCCTAAAAAGTCCCCAAAAAATTTCCCCAAAATCGTGGGGGGGTACCTGAAAGATTCCCCCAAAAAATCCCCCCAAAATCCTGGGGGGTACCTGAAAAATTCTCCCAAAAAATCCCCAAAATCCTGGGGGGGATCCCCAAAAATCCCCCCAAAAAATCCCCAAAATCCTGGGGAGAATCCCCAAAAAAATCCCACCAAAATCGTGGGGGTTCCCAAAAAATCCCCCCCCAAAAATCCCCCAAAATCCTGGATGGGATCCCCCAAAAATCCCACAAAAATCGTGGGAGAAATCCCCAAAAAATCCCCCAAAATCCTGGGGGGGATCCCCAAAAATCCCTCCAAAAAATCCCCCCAAAAAATCCCTCAAAATTTTGGAGGAGGATCCCCAAAAAAACCCCAAAATCCTGGATGGGATCCCCCAAAAATCCCCCAAAAATCCTGGGGGAGATCCCAAAAATCCCCCCAAAAATCCTGGGGGGGGTTCCCCAAAAAAATCCCAAAATCCTGGAGGGGGATCTCCCAAAAAACCCCAAAATCCTGGGGGGATCCCCCCAAAAATTCCCCAAAAATCCTGGAGGGGGATCCCCAAAAAAAATCCCAAAATCCTGGAGGGGGATCCCCCAAAAAATCCCCAAAAATCCTGGGGGGGGATCCCCAAAAAAACCCCAAAATCCTGGATGGGATCCCCCAAAAATTCCCCAAAAATCCTGGGGGGAGATCCCAAAAAATCCCCAAAAATCCTGGAGGGGGATCCCCAAAAAAACCCCAAAATCCTGGATGGGATCCCCCAAAAATTCCCCAAAAATCCTGGGGGATCCCCCAAAAAATTCCCAAAAATCCTGGGGGGGTTCCCCAAAAAAACCCCAAAATCCTGGATGGGACCCCCCAAAAAATTCCCAATAAATCCTGGGGGAGAATCCCCAGAAAATTTTGGGATCAAACCCAGGAAATTTGGGGGTCCCTGAAGGGTTTGGGGGGGGGGGTCTCGGAAAGGTTTTGGGGTCCCCCCCGAATTTTGGGGTGTCCCCAATTTTGGGATCCCCCAGAGCGGCTGCTGGGGGGGATTTGGGTTAAAAATTTGGGGGTAAAATCCAGAAATTTTGGGATAAAATCCAGAAATTTTGGGGTAAAATCCAGAAATTTTCGGGTAAAAATCCAGAAATTTTTGGGGTAAAAATTAGAAATTTTGGGATAAACCCCAGGGATTTGGGGCAGGTTTTGGGGGTCCCTGAAGGTTTTTGGGGTGGGATTTGGGGTCCCCCCACATTTTGGGGTGCAGGCGTGGGAACGGCAGCGGGAATTTGGGATAAAACCCAGAAATTTTGGGGTGAAAATCAGAAATTTTGGGGTAAAATCCAGAAATTTTGGGGGTAAAATCCAGAAATTTTGGGGTAAAATACAGGGATTGGGGGCAGGGTTTGGGGGGTCCCTGAGGGGTTCAGGGGCGGGATTTGGGGTCCCCCCACATTTGGGGGTCCCCCCACATTTTGGGGTGCAGGCGTGGGAACGGCGGCGGGAATTTGGGATAAAATCCAGAAATTTTGGGGTAAAATGGAGAAAATTCGGGATAAAAACCAGAAATTTTGGGATAAAACCCCGAGATTTGGGGCAGGTTTTGGGGGGTCCCTGAAGGGTTCAGGGGTGGGATTTGGGGTCCCCCCACATTTTGGGGTCCCCCACATTTTGGGGTGCCGAATTTTGGGGTGCAGGCGTGGGAACGGCAGCGGGAATTTGGGATAAAATCCAGAAATTTTGGGATAAAATCAGAAATTTTGGAATAAAATCCAGAAATTTTGGGGTAAAAATGGGAATTTTGGGGTAAAATTCAGGGATTTGGGGCAGGTTTTGGGGGGTCCCTGAAGGGTTCAGGGGCGGGATTTGGGGTCCCCCCACATTTTGGGGTGTCCCCAATTTTGGGATCCCCCAGAGCGGCTGCTGGGGGGGATTTGGGTTAAAAATTTGGGGGTAAAATCCAGAAATTTTGGGATAAAATCCAGAAATTTTGGGATAAAAATCAGAAATTTTGGGGTAAAAACCAGAAATTTTGGGATAAAACCCCAGGGATTTGGGGCAGATTTTGGGGGGTCCCTGAAGGTTTTTGGGGTGGGATTTGGGGTCCCCCCACATTTTGGGGTGCAGGCGTGAGAATGACAGCGGGAATTTGGGATAAAATCCAGAAATTTTGGGGTAAAATCCAGAAATTTTCGGGTAAAAATGAGAAATTTTGGGATAAAACCCAGGGATTTGGGGCAGGTTTTGGGGGTCCCTGGAGGTTTTTGGGGTGGGATTTGGGGTCCCCCCACATTTTGGGGTGCAGGCGTGGAAATGACAGCGGGAATTTGGGATAAAATTCAGAAATTTTGGGGTAAAATCCAGAAAATTTGGAATAAAATCCAAAAATTTTGGGGAAAAAAGGGGAAATTTTGGGGTAAAACCCAGGGATTTGGGGCAGGTTTTGGGGGGTCCCTGAAGGGTCCAGGGGTGGGATTTGGGGTCCCCCCGAATTTTGGGGTGTCCCCAATTTTGGGATCCCCCAGAGCGGCTGCTGGGGGGGATTTGGGTTAAAAATTTTGGGGTAAAATCCAGAAATTTTGGGGTAAAAACCAGAAATTTTGGGGTAAAAATTAGAAATTTTGGGATAAAACCCAGGGATTTGGGGCAGGTTTTGGGGGGTCCCTGAAGGTTTTTGGGGTGGGATTTGGGGTCCCCCCACATTTTGGGGTGCAGGCGTGGGAACGGCAGCGGGAATTTGGGATAAAACCCAGAAATTTTGGGGTAAAATCCAGAAAATTTGGGATAAAATCCAGAAATTTTGGGGTAAAAACCAGAAATTTTGGGGTAAAACCCCGAGATTTGGGGCAGGGTTTGGGGGGTCCCTGAGGGGTTCAGGGGCGGGATTTGGGGTCCCCCCACATTTGGGGGTCCCCCCACATTTTGGGGTGCAGGCGTGGGAACGGCAGCGGGAATTTGGGATAAAATCCAGAAATTTTGGGGTAAAATCCAGAAATTTTGGGGTAAAATCCAGAAAATTCGGAATAAAATCCAGAAATTTTGGGGTAAAATTCAGGGATTTGGGGCAGGTTTTGGGGGGTCCCTGAGGGTTTCAGGGGCGGGATTTGGGGTCCCCCCACATTTTGGGGTCCCCCACATTTTGGGGTGCAGGCGTGGGAACGGCAGCGGGAATTTGGGATAAAAACCAGAAATTTTGGGATAAAACCCCGAGATTTGGGGCAGGGTTTGGGGGGTCCCTTAAGGGTTCAGGGGCGGGATTTGGGGTCCCCCCACATTTGGGGTGCCGGGTTTTGGGGTGCAGGCGTGGGAACGGCAGCGGGAATTTGGGATAAAAACCAGAAATTTTGGGATAAAACCCCGAGATTTGGGGCAGGGTTTGGGGGGTCCCTGAGGGGTTCAGGGGCGGGATTTGGGGTCCCCCCACATTTTGGGGTCCCCCCACATTTCGGGGTGCAGGCGTGGGAACGGCAGCGGGCCCAGCGGCGCCGGGAGCAGCAGCAGCTGAAGGGGGAGGGGGCGGCCAAAGCCCTGCGGGGGTTCCTGGAGGCCGAGACCCCCCTGGGAAAGGGGGAGACCCCCCAAAACAGCGGTGAGAACTGGGGGGGGGGGCTGGGGGGGGATTTTTTTGGGGGGTGGGGGGGGGTTTTGGGGTGTCTGGGGGGTTTTTGGGCGGGGTTGGAGGGGGATTTTTGGAGGAGTTTGGGGGGTTTGAGGGGTATTGGGGGGTCTGGGGAAGATTTTTGGGGGGTCTGGGGGTATTTTTTGGGGGGTTGGGGGGGATTTTGGGGGATTTGGGGGTTTTGGGGAGATTTTGGGGGGTCTGGGGAAGATTTTGGGGGGTCTGGGGGGGTTTTTTGGGGGAGGTTTGAGGGGTTTTGGGGGGATTTTTGGGGGTTTGGGGGAATTTTGGGGGAGGTTTGAGGGGTGTTTGGGGGGATTTTGGGGGGTCTGGGGAAGATTTTTGGGGGGTTTGGGTGGATTTCGGGGGGCCTGGGGGGATTTTGGGGGGGGTTTGAGGGGTATTGGGGGGTCTGGGGATGATTTGAGGGGATTTTGGGGGTTTTGGGGGGTCTGGGGGGATTTTTGGGGAGGTTTGAGGGGTTTTGGGTGGTCTGGGGATGCTTTGAGGGGGATTTCGGGGGGTTTTGGGGAGATTTTGGGGGGGTCTGGGGAAGATTTTGGGGGGTCTGGGGGGGTTTTGGGATTTTTGGAGGAGTTTGGGGAGGTTTGAGGGGTGTTTGGGGGGATTTTGGGGGGTCTGGGGAAGATTTGAGGGGGGTTTTGGGGATTTTGGCGGGAGGTTTGAGGCGTTTTGGGGGGGATTTTTGGGATTTTGGGGGGTCTGGGGGGATATTTGGGGAGGTTTGAGGGGTTTTGGGGGGATTTTGGGGTTTTGGGGGGATATTTGGGGGGTCTGGGGGGTTTTGGGGGGAGGTTTGCGGAGTTTTGGGGGGTCTGGGGATGATTTGAGGGGGTTTGGGGGGATTTTGGGGGGTCTGGGGGGATATTTGGGGAGGTTTGAGGGGTTTTGGGGGGTCTGGGGATGATTTGAGGGGGATTTCGGGGGGTTTTGGGGAGATTTTGGGGGGTCTGGGGAAGATTTTGGGGGGATTTTGGGGAGGTTTGAGGTGGATTTTGGGGGCTCTGGGGAAGATTTTGGGGGGTTGGGGGGATTTTGGGGGGTCTGGGTGGATTTTGGGGGAGGGTCGAGGGGTTTTTGGGGGTCGGGATGATTTGAGGGGGGTTTTGGAGGGGATTTGGGGGGTCTGGGGGGATTTTGGGGGGTCTGGGGGGATTTGAAGGGGGTTTTGGGGGATTTTGGGGAAGATTTTGGGGGGATTTTGGTGAGTTTGGGGAGGTTTGAGGGGGGTTTTGGGGGGATTTTGGGGGGTCTGGGGAAGATTTTTGGGGGATTCTGGGGGGTCTGGGGGGATTTTTGGGGAGGTTCGAGGGGTTTGGGGGGGTCTGGGGAAAATTTTTTGGGGGATTTTGGGGAGTTTGGGGAGGTTTGAGGGGGGTTTTGGGTGGATTTCGGGGGGCCTGGGGGGATATTTGGGGGAGGTTTGAGGGGTATTGGGGGGTCTGGGGATGATTTGAGGGGATTTTGGGGGGTCTGGGGGGATTTTTAGGGGGATTTTGGGGAGTTTAGGGAGGTTTGAGGGGTATTTGGGGGGATTATTTTAGGGGGTCTGGGGGGATTTTGGGGGAGGTTTGAGGGATTTTGGGGCGTCTGGGGATGATTTGAGGGGGATTTGGGGGGGGTCTGGGGGTTTTGGGGGTTTTTGTGGGACTTTGGGGAGGTTTGAGGGGTATTTGGAGGGGATTTTGGGGGGTCTGGGGAAGATTTTTGGGGGGTTTGGGGGGATTTCGGGGGGTCTGGGGGGATTTTGGGGGAGGTTTGAGGGGTTTTGGGGGGTCTGGGGATGATTTGAGGGGATTTGGGGGGATTTTGGGGGCTCTGAGAAAGATTTTGGGGGGGGTTGGGGTTGATTTTGGGGGGGGTCTGGGGAAGATTTGGGGGGGGGTTGGGGAAAATTTGGGGGGCGCCTCCCCAGTTTGGGATTTTGGGTTATTTGGGGGTAATTTTCCGGTGTTTGGGGGGTTATTTGGGGTTATTTGGGGTAATTTTGGGGTAATTTTGGGTTATTTTGGGGTAATTTTTGGGGTGTTTTTGGTCCCCAGCTGCCCCCAGGCCCCTTCCCAGTTTGGGATTTTGGGTTATTTTGGGGGAATTTTGGTTATTTTGGGGTAGTTTGGGGTTATTTTGAGTAATTTTGGTTTATTTTGGGTAATTTTTGGGGTAATTTTTGGGGTGTTTTTGGTCCCCAGTTCCCCCCGGGCCCCTCCCCAGTTTGGGATTTTGGGTTATTTGGGGGAATTTTGGGTAATTTGGGGTAATTTTGGTTATTTTGGGGTAATTTGGGGTAATTTTGGTTATTTTGGGGTAATTTGGGGTAATTTTGGGTTATTTTGGGGTAATTTTTGGGGTGTTTTTGGTCCCCAGCTGCCCCCGGGCCCCTCCCCAGTTTGGGATTTTGGGGTTATTTTGGGGCTATTTTGGGGTAATTTGGGGTAATTTTGGTTATTTTGGGGTAATTTGGGGTAATTTTGGCTATTTTTGGGGTAATTTTGGGTGTTTTTGGTCCCCAGCTGCCCCCGGGCCCCTCCCCAGTTTCTGGATCCCCTCCCTGACCCCGGAGGCCGGAGCCGAGCGGCTGCAGAAACCCGTGAGTGACCAATGAGTGACCAGTGAGTGACCACTGACCACTGAGTGACCAATGAGTGACCACTGAGTGACCAGTGAGTGACCAATGAGTGACCACTGACCACTGAGTGACCAGTGAGTGACCAATGAGTGACCACTGAGTGACCCCTGAGTGACCAATGAGTGACCAGTGAGTGACCAATGAGTGACCAATGAGTGACCAATGAGTGACCAGTGAGTGACCAATGAGTGACCACTGAGTGACCCCTGAGTGACCACTGAGTGACCACTGAGTGACCACTGAGTGACCAATGAGTGACCAGTGAGTGACCACTGAGTGACCAGAGTGACCCCTGAGTGACCATTGAGTGACCACTGAGTGACCACTGAGTGACCAATGAGTGACCCTGAGTGACCCCTGAGTGACCCAGAGTGACCCAGAGTGACCCCAGAGTGACCCTGAATGACCAATGAGTGACCCCTGAGTGACCCTGACCATGAGTGACCAATGAGTGACCGTGAGTGACCCGAGTGACCCGAGTGACCCTGAATGACCAATGAGTGACCCCTGAGTGACCCCTGAGTGACCCTGACCATGAGTGACCAATGAGTGACCCCAGAGTGACCCGTGAGTGACCCCTGACTGACCAATGAGTGACCCAGAGTGACCCTGAGTGACCCTGAGTGACCCCTGAGTGACCCCGAGTGACCCTGAGTGACGCAGAGTGACCCCTGAATGACCCCAGAGTGACCCCGAGTGACCCCTGACCACAGAGTGACCCCTGTGTGACCCCGAGTTACCCTGAGTGCCCCCTGACCCCAGAGTGACCCCTGACTCCAGAGTGACCCTGGGTGACCCGGAGTGACCCCTGAGTGAGCCCTGACCCCTGTGTGATGCAGAGTGACCCCAGAGTGACCCCTGTGTGACCCCTGACCCCAGAGTGACCCCAGAGTGACCCCTGAGTGACCCCAGAGTGACCATGAGTGACCCCTGACCGCAGAGTGACCCTGAGTGACCCCGAGTGACCCCTGTGTGACCCCAGAGTGACGCAGAGTGACCCCGAGTGACCCCTGTGTGACCCTGAGTGACCCCTGTGTGACCCCTGAGTGACCCCCGAGTGACCCCAGTGTCCCCGTGTCCCCCCAGGCCAGCGGAGTGCGCTGTCCCATGTCGGGCCGGAAGCTGCGCCTGGCCCAGCTGGTCAGTGTCCACTTCACTCCGGCCGAGCCCGGCCTGAGCCCGGGGCAGCTGCTGGCCCGAGAGCCGAGCGAGCGCTACGTGTGTGCCCTGAGCAGAGACCCCCTGGGCAACGCCACCCCCTGCGCCGTGCTGCGGCCATCGTGAGTGACCCCTGACTGACCCCTGACCCCTGAGTGACCCCTGACCCCTGACTGACCCCTGAGTGACCCCTGAGTGACCCCTGAGTGACCATGAGTGACCATGAGTGACCATGAGCGAGCGCTACGTGTGTGCCCTGAGCAGAGACCCCCTGGGCAACGCCACCCCCTGCGCCGTGCTGCGGCCATCGTGAGTGACCCTGACCCCTGAGTGACCCCTGAGTGACCCCTGACTGACCCCTGAGTGACCCCTGAGTGACCATGAGTGACCATGAGTGAGCGCTACGTGTGTGCCCTGAGCAGAGACCCCCTGGGCAACGCCACCCCCTGCGCCGTGCTGCGGCCATCGTGAGTGACCCTGACCCCTGAGTGACCCCTGACCCCTGAGTGACCCCTGAGTGACCCCTGACCCCTGAGTGACCCCTGAGTGACCCCTGACTGACCCCTGACTGACCCCTGACTGACCCCTGAGTGACCCCTGACTGACCCCTGACTGACCCCTGACTGACCAGTGACCATGAGTGACCATGAGTGACCATGAGCGAGCGCTACGTGTGTGCCCTGAGCAGAGACCCCCTGGGCAACGCCACCCCCTGCGCCGTGCTGCGGCCATCGTGAGTGACCCTGACCCCTGAGTGACCCCTGAGTGACCCTGAGTGACCCCTGACCCCTGAGTGACCCCTGACTGACCCCTGAGTGACCCCTGAGTGACCATGAGTGACCATGAGTGAGCGCTACGTGTGTGCCCTGAGCAGAGACCCCCTGGGCAACGCCACCCCCTGCGCCGTGCTGCGGCCATCGTGAGTGACCCCTGAGTGACCCCTGACCCCTGAGTGACCCCTGACCCCTGACTGACCCCTGAGTGACCCCTGAGTGACCCCTGAGTGACCATGAGTGACCATGAGTGACCATGAGTGAGCGCTACGTGTGTGCCCTGAGCAGAGACCCCCTGGGCAACGCCACCCCCTGCGCCGTGCTGCGGCCATCGTGAGTGACCCTGACCCCTCAGTGACCCCTGAGTGACCACTGACCCCTGAGTGACCCCTGAGTGACCCTGAGTGACCCCTGACCAGTGACCATGAGTGACCCTGAGTGACCATGAGTGAGCGCTACGTGTGTGCCCTGAGCAGAGACCCCCTGGGCAACGCCACCCCCTGCGCCGTGCTGCGGCCATCGTGAGTGACCCTGACCCCTCAGTGACCCCTGACTGACCCCTGACTGACCCCTGACCCCTGAGTGACCCCTGACTGACCCCTGACTGACCCCTGAGTGACCATGAGTGACCCCTGAGTGACCCCTGACCCCTGACTGACCCCTGACCCCTGACTGACCCCTGACTGACCCCTGACTGACCCCTGACCCCTGACTGACCCCTGACTGACCCCTGAGTGACCCCTGACTGACCCCTGAGTGACCACTGAGTGACCCCTGAGTGACCACTGACCCCTGAGTGACCCCTGAGTGACCACTGACCACTGAGTGACCACTGAGTGGCCACTGAGTGACCACAGTGATCCCTGAGTGACCACTGACCCCTGAGTGACCCGAGTGACCATAAGTGACCTTGAATGACCCCCGAGTGACCCCTGAGTGACCCTGAGTGACTCCTGACCCCCCCAGACTGACCCCCTGGGTGACCCTGAGTGACCCCGAGTGACCCCAGGGTGACCCTGACTGACTCCTGACCCCCCAAACTGACCCCCAGGGTGACCCCTGACCTCCCAAACTGAGCCCTGAGTGACCCTGGGTGACCCCTGAGTGACCACTGACCCCCTAAAACTGACCCCAAACCCTCCAAACTGACCCCTGAGTGACCCCTGAGTGACCCCAGGGTGACCCTCAGTGACCCCAGGGTGACCCTGAGTGACCCCTGACCCCCCGAACTGACCCCTGAGTGACCCCTGAGTGACCAATGACCCCCCAAACTGACCCCAAATCCCCCAAACTGACCCCAGGGTGACCCCAGGGTGACCCCAGGGTGACCCGTGTCCGTGTGTCCGGCAGGGGGGCCGTGGTCACTCTGGACTGCGTGGCCAGGCTGATCAGGAAGGACATGAGGGACCCCCTGAGCGGGGCCCCCCTGAGCGAGGACGACATCATCGAGCTCCAGAGGGTGGGCCCGGGGCCTGGGGGGGGGGGTTGGGGGGATTTTGGGGGTCTGGGGGGAATTTTGGGGGAAATTTTGGGGGGTTGGGATGGATTTTGGGGGGGGATTTTGGGGGGTCTGGGGTAAATTTTGGGGGAATTTGGGGGTGTGAGGGGAATTTTGGGGGTCTGGGGGGAATTTTGGGGGAATTTTGGGGGTGTGAGGGGAATTTTGGGGGAAATTTTGGGGGGTTGGGATGGATTTTGGAGGAATTTTGGGTGTCTGGGGTGATTTTGGGGGGAATTTGGGGGGGTGTGGGGAATTTGGGGGTCTGGGGGGATTTTGGGGGAATTTTGGGGGTCTGGGGGGGCTTTTGGGGGAAATTTTGGGCTGGGCTGAATTTTGAGGGGGATTTTGGGTGTCTGGGGTGAATTTTGGGGGAATTTGGGGGTGTGAGGGGAATTTTGGGGGGGATTTTGGGAGGTCTGGGGTGAATTTTTGGGGGAATTTGGGGGTGTGAGGGGAATTTTGGGGGTCTGGGGGGAATTTTGGGGGAAATTTTGGGGGGTTGGGATGGATTTTGGAGGAATTTTGGGTGTCTGGGGTGAATTTTGGGGGAATTTGGGGGTGTGAGGGGAATTTTGAGGGGGATTTTGGGGTGTCTGGGGGGAATTTTGGGGAAAATTTTGGGGAATTTGGGGGTGTGAGGGGAATTTTGGGGGTCTGGGGGAAATTTTGGGGGAAATTTTGGTGGGCTGGGCTGAATTTTGGGGGGATTTTGGGGTGTCTGGGGTGAATTTTGAGGGAATTTGAGGGTGTGAGGGGAATTTTGAGGGTCTGGGGGGAATTTTGGGGGAATTTGGGGGTGTGAGGGGAATTTTGGGGGGGATTTTGGGGGGTCTGGGGTGAATTTTGGGGGAATTTGGGGGTGTGAGGGGAATTTTGGGGGGTCTGGGGGGAATTTTGGGGGAAATTTTGGGGGGTCTGGGATGGATTTTGGGGGGGATTTTGGGGGTCTGGGCTGAATTTTGGGGGGATTTTAGGGGGGATTTTTTGGATTTTAGGGGGGATTTTTTGGATTTTGGGGGGATTTAGGGGTCCGGGATGGATTTTGGGGACGCCTCCTCACCCCATTTTTTAATTTTTTCCCCCTTCTTAGGGCGGGACTGGCTTTGCTGGGGCCGGGGTCTCCCTGGAAGCCAAAAAATCGCGGCCAGTGATGCAGGCCTAGGGGGGACCCCAAAATCTGGGGAACCCCAAAACCCTGGAGACCCCAAAATCCCATTTATTTTCCCCAAAATCCCATTTATTCCCCCCAAAATCCCATTTATTTCCCCCAAAATCCCATTTATTTCCCCCAAAATCCCATTTATTTCCCCCCAAAATCCCATTTATTTTCCCAAAATCCCATTTATTCCCCCCAAATCCCATTTATCCGCCCCAAAACTCCATTTTTCCCCAAAATCCCATTTATTTCCCCCCAAAACTCCATTTTTTTCCCCCCAAAATCCCCTTTATTTTCCCAAAATCCCATTATTCCCCCAAAACTCCATTTATTTTTTTTTTTTTCCCCCAAAATCCCATTTTATTCCCCCAAAACTCCCTTTATTTCCCCCAAAATCCCATTTATTCCCCCAAAATCCCATTTATTCCCCCCAAACTCCCATTTATCTTCCAAAATCCCATTCATTCACCTTAAAATCCCATTTATTCCTCCCAAATCCCATTTATTCCCCCAAAACTCCATTTTTCCCCCAAAATCCCATTTATTCCCCCCAAAAACTCCATTTATTTCCCCCCCAAAATCCCATTTATTTCCCCCAAAATCCCATTTATTTTCCCCAAAATCCCATTTATTTTCCCCAAAATCCCATTTATCCCCCTCAAAATCCCATTTATTTCCCCCAAAATCCCTTTATCCCCCCCAAAATCCCATTTATTCCCCCCAAAAACTCCTTTAGTTCCCCCCAAAATCCCATTTATCCCCCTCAAAATCCCTTTATTTCCCCCAAAATCCCTTTATTCACCCCAAAATCCTATTTATTTCCCCCAAAATCCCATTTATTCCCCCCAAATCCCATTTATCCCCCCCAAAACTCCATTTTTCCCCAAAATCCCATTTATTCCCCCCAAAATCCCATTTATTTACCCCAAAATCCCTTTATTTCCCCCCAAAATCCCATTTATTCCCCCCAAAATCCCATTTATTCCCCACAAAACTGCATTTATTCCCCCAAAATCCCATTTATTCCCCCCAAAATCCCATTTATTTTCCCAAAATCCCATTTATTCCCCCCAAAATCCCATTTATTCCCCACAAAACTCCATTTATTCCCCCCAAAATCCCATTTATTCACCCCCAAAATCCCATTTATTTCCCCCAAAATCCCCTTTATTTCCCCAAAATCCCATTTATTTCCCCCCAAAATCCCATTTATTCCCCCAAAACCCCATTTGTTTCCCCCAAAATCCCATTTATTTCCCCCAAAATCCCATTTATTTCCCCCAAAATCCCATTTGTTTCCCCCAAAATCCCATTTATTTCCCCCAAAATCCCATTTGTTTCCCCCAAAATCCCATTTATTCCCCCCAAAATCCCATTTATTCCCCCAAAATCCCATTTATTTCCCCCAAAATCCCATTTATTCACCCTAAAATCCCATTTATTCACCCCAAAATCCCATTTATCCCCCCAAAACTCCATTTTTCCCCAAAATCCCATTTATTCCCCCCAAAAATCCCATTTATTTCCCCCAAAATCCCATTTATTCCCCCCAAAATCCCATTTATTCACCCCAAAATCCCCTTTATTTACCCTAAAATCCCCTTTATTCCCCCAAAATCCCATTTATTTTCCCAAAATCCCATTTATTCCCCCCAAAATCCCATTTATTTTCCCAAAATCCCATTTATTCACCCTAAAATCCCCTTTAATTCCCCCAAAATCCCCTTTATTTCCCCCAAAATCCCATTTATTCACCCCAAAATCCCATTTATTTCCCCCAAAATCCCATTTCTTTTCCCCAAAATCCCATTTATTCCCCACAAAACTGCATTTATTCCCCCAAAATCCCATTTATTCCCCCCAAAATCCCATTTATTTCCCCCAAAACTCCATTTATTCCCCCCAAAATCCCATTTATTCCCCCCAAAACTCCCATTTATTCCCCCAAAATCCCCTTTATTCACCCCAAAATCCCGTTTATTCCCCCAAAATCCCATTTATGTCCCCCCAAAATCCCATTTATTTCCCCCAAAATCCCATTTATTTCCCCCAAAATCCCATTTATTTCCCCCAAAATCCCATTTATTTCCCCCAAAATCCCTTTAATTCCCCCCAAAATCCCATTTATTCACCCCAAAATCCCCTTTATTCCCCCCCAAAATCCCATTATCCCCCCCAAAATCCCCTTTATTTTCCCCAAAATCCCATTTATTTCCCCAAAATCCCATTTATTCACCCAAAATCCCTTTAATCTCCCAAATTCCATTATCCCCCAAAACTCATTTTTTCCCCAAAATCCCATTTATTCCCCAAATCCCATTTATCCCCCTCAAAACCTCTTTCTTTCCCCAAAAATCACTTTCATTCACCCCAAAATCCCTCTAATTCCCCAAACTCTATCTATCCCCCGAAATCCCATTTATCCACCCCAAAATCCCATTTATCCCCCCAAAACTCCATTTTTCCCAACAATCCATTTCTTCCCAAAATCCCATTTATTTTCCCAAAATCCCATTTATTCACCCTAAAATCCCCTTTATTTACCCCAAAATCCCCTTTATTCACCCCAAAATCCCATTTATCCCCCTCAAAGTCCCATTTATTCCCCCCAAAACTGCATTTATTCCCACCAATTATCCATTTCTTTCCTCAAAAATCCCTTTATTCACCCCAAAATCCCATTTATTCACCCCAAAATCCCATTTATTCCCCCCAAAATCCCATTTATTCACCCCAAAATCCCATTTATTTCCCCCAAAATCCCATTTATTCACCCCAAAATCCCATTTATTTCCCCCAAAATCCCATTTATTTCCCCCCAAAACTCCATTTATTTCCCCCCAAAATCCCCTTTATTTCCCCCGAAATCCCATTTATTTCCCCTAAAATCCCTTTATTTTCCCCAAAATCCCATTTATCCCCCCCAAAATCCCATTTATCCCCCTCAAAATCCCATTAATTCCCCCAAAATCCCCTTTATTTACCCTAAAATCCCATTTATTCACCCCAAAATCCCATTTATTTTCCCCAAAATCCCTTTAATTCACCCCAAAATCCCATTTATTTCCCCCAAAATCCCATTTATTTTCCCAAATCCCCTTTAATTCCCCCAAAACTCGGCTCCTCCCCCAATAAACTTTTTTTCCGCTCCTCGAACCCCCGGAAATTTTTTTTAGGGCTCCCCAAAAATCGCGAATTTTGGGGCGCCCTCGCCCTTTTAATCCCCCCTTTGTGGCCCCCCCCCCCCCCCCGCGTTGCCGCTTTAAGGCTCTGAAGCCCCGCCCCTCTTCTCCCGGATCAACCAATCAGCGCTCAGAACGATGACGTCGTTTTTATTGGCAAAGCGGGCGCGGCCTCGGCGGGGCGCGGCCCAATCAGCGTTGAGAAAAAATAAAGGGGGCGGGGCCACGAGGAAGCCCCGCCCAACTCTGGTACAAAATTGGGGGGGGGGCCACAAAATTCGGAGCTGTCAATCAAAACTCCGGGCGGCTCCGCCCCCTTCGAGTGGCCACGCCCCCTCTGGGGACACGCCCTCCCCATTTTCGGGGAGGGGGGACCCCAAAATTTTTGTGCAAAGTGGGGGAGGGGAGAGACACCCCCCAAAATAAGACACTTGGTGTGGGGGGAGGGGTTCCCCCAAATTTTTGGGGTCTCCCCCCCCCCCCATTTGATTTTTGGGGCGGTCCCAAATTTGGGAGGAGCCCCCCCCCCCCTCTTTAGCACTTGGAACCCCCAAATTTTGGAGGGAAAACCCCAAATTTTAGGGGGAAAAAAACCTGAATTTGGGGTGAAAAAAACCCCAAATTTTAGGAAAAACCCCAAAATTTAGGGAAAACCCCAAAATTTAGGGAAAACCCCAAAATTTAGGGAAAACCCTCAGGTTTTAGGGAAAACCCCAAATTTTAGGAAAAACCCCAAATTTTAGGGGAAAACCCCCCAAATTTTAGGGGAAAAACCCCAAATTTTAGGGGAAAAACCCCCAAATTTTAGGAAAATAACCCCAAATTTTAGGGGAAAAAACCCCCAAATTTTAGGGGAAAAACCCCCAAATTTTAGGGAAAAACCCCCAAATTTTAGGGAAAAAACCCCAAATTTTAGGCAAAAACCCCAAATTTTAGGAAAACCCCAAAATTTTTTAGGGAAAAACCCCCAAATTTTAGGAAAAACCCCAAAATTTAGGGAAAACTCCCAGATTTTAGGGAAAACCCCAAATTTTAGGGAAAAACCCCAAATTTTAGGAAAAACCCCCAAATTTTAGAGAAAAAACCCCAAATTTTAGGGAAAACCCCCAAATTTTAGGAAACCCCCCCAAATTTTAGGGAAAAATCTCAAAATTTTAGGAAAAACCCCCCAAATTTTAGGGAAAAAACCCCAAATTTTAGGGGAAAAACCCCCAAATTTTAGGGAAAAAACCCCCAAATTTTAGGGGAAAAAACCCGAATTTTGGGTCAAAAAAAACCCCAAATTTTGAGTGAAAACCCCCAAATTTTAGGGAAAAAAAACCCCGAATTTTGGGTCAAAAAAAACCCCAAATTTTGAGTGAAAACCCCCAAATTTTTGCTCTTCCCACTTTTTAAACCCCCACCCCCCTCAATTATTTGGGGGGCTCCCAACACCCCCAAAAATCCAAGGGGAGGGGCCAAAAAAATCGGAATTTTAAGGCTTTGAAAGGCGGATTTTGGGGGTTTTTGGGTGGATTTTGGGGGGTTTTGGGGGGGTTTTTATTTTGGGGGTTTTGGGGTTTTTTTGGTGGATTCTTTGGAGTTTTTTGGGGGTTTCTTGGTGGATTTTTGGGGGGTTTTTGGTGGTTTTTTGGGGGTTTTTTGGGGGATTTTTTGGGGGTTTTGGGGGTTTTTTGGGGTTTTTTTGGGTGGGGTTTTGGTGGATTTTTTGGGGGGATTTTTGGGTGGATTTCGGGGGTTTTCTGGGTGAATTTTTTTTGATTTTTTGGTGGATTTTTGCGGGTTTTGGGTGAATTTTTTTTGATTTTTTGTTGGATTTTTGCGGGTTTTGGGGTGGATTTTTGGGGTTTTTTTGCGGTTTTGGTTTTTTTGATTTTTTGTTGGATTTTTTGCGGTTTCTTGTCGGATTTTTTTCCGTTTTTTTTGCCGGATCATCGCTGAATTTTCGGCGTTTTTCTGGGTTTTGATTTTGGGGAATTTTTGGGGTTTTTTGGGGTGGATTTTTGCGGTTTTTGGGTGAATTTTTTTTGATTTTTTTGTTGGACTTTTGCGGTTTTTGGGGTGGATTTTTGCGGTTTTTGCGGATTTTTTTTTGATTTTTGGGTGGATTTTTGCGGTTTCTTGTTGGATTTTTCTGCGGTTTTTTTGCCGGATCACCGTTGGATTTTCGGCGTTTTTGTGGGTTTTGATTTTTGGGTGGATTTTTGCGGTTTTTGGGGTGGATTTTTGAGTGGATTTTTGCAGTTTTTGGGGTGGATTTTTTGGGTGGATTTTTGCGGTTTTTGGGGTGGATTTTTGGGTGGATTTTTGCGTGAATTTTTAGGGGTTTTTGGTGAATTTTCTTTGATTTTTTGTTGGATTTTTGCGGTTTTTGGGGTGGATTTTTGGGTGGATTTTTGCAGTTTTTGGGGTGGATTTTTGGGTGGATTTTTGCGGTTTCTTGGCGGATTTTTTTGCGGTTTTTTGCCGGATCGTCGCTGGATTTGGGGCGTTTTTGTGGGTTTGGATTCTGGGGGGATTTTTGGGGGGTCACTGGGGGTCCCCGGCCAGCAGGCGGGGCCGGGGCAGGTCCCCGAACATTTCGGTGCCGTCGCCCATCCCCCGCAGCGCCAGCGCCCGCATGGACGCCGCGATCCGCTCCAGGTCCGGGGGAGCCTCCAAAAATCAAATTAAATTCAAATTTTAGGGGCGGTTTGTAAAGGGGTTGGAAGCCCAAAGCGATGCCGAATGTTCGGGGAAAGCGTCGGAGAAATCCCAGAAAAAATGCCCGAAAAATTCCCCGAAAAAATCCCCGAAAAATTCCCAAAAATCCCCCCAAAATTCCCCCCAAAATTCCCAAAGAAATCCCCGAAAAATCCCCCGAAAAATTCCCAAAGAAATCCCCGAAAAAATCCCCCGAAAAATTCCCAAAAATCCCAAAAAATCCCCAAAGAAATCCCCCCAAAAAATCCCACAAAAAAATCCCCGAAAAATTCCCAAAAAAATCCCCAAAGAAATCCCCAAAACATCCCAAAAAACTCCCCAAAATAATCCCCCAAAAAAATCCCCAAAATCCTCCCCAAAAAATCCCAAATTCCCCCCAAAAAATCCCAAAAATCCCCCAAAAAATCCCAAATCCCCCCAAATTCCCCCCCAAAATCCCCCCAAAAAAATCCCCAAATTCCCCCCCAAAATCCCCCCAAAAAATCCCAAATCCCCCCAAAATCCCCAAAAATCCCCAAAAAATCCCAAAATCCCAAATCCCCCAAAAAAATCCCAAAAATCCCCCAAAAAATCCCAAATTCCCCCCAAAAATCCCCCCAAAAATCCCCAAAAAATTCCCCCCAAAACCCCCCCAAAAATCCCAAATCCCCCCAAACCCCCCAAAAAATCCCAAAAATCCCAAAATCCTCCCCAAAAAATCCCCCAAAATTCCCCCAAAATCCCCCCCCAAAATCCCCCAAAAAATCCCGAAATTCCCCCAAAATCCCAAACCCCCCAAACCCCCCAAAAAATCCCAAAAAATCCCAAAATCTCCCCCAAAATCCCCCCAAAACCCCCCCCAAACCCCCGCAAATCCCCCCAAATTTCCCCCCAAATCTCCCCCAAATCCCCAAAAACCCCCAAAATTCCCAATTTTCCCCATCCCCCCGACTGACCCTTGCCGGGGGGGCCCCGCGGGGCCGGGGGGGCTCTCAGGGCCCAGCTGGGCACAGTCACGGGCAGGGACCGAGCCAGGGGGGGCCCGGGGGGGCTCCGGGGGGGCCCCTCCTCGGGGGGGGTCCCTGGGGGGGAGGGGAGACAGGGGAGAGGGGGGGGAGAGGGGGGGGAGGGGGCAGGACCCCCCCACCCCAAAAAAAACAAAAATAGAGGAACAAAAAATGCCACGGAGAGACACGAAAATCACAGAAATTCGCCCAAAATCAGGAGAAAATCCCAAATTTCCCAAAATTCCCAAATTCCCAAAATTTTCCCAAAAATTCCCAGAATTTCCCAAATTCCCCAATTTTCCCAAAATTTCCCCCAAAATTTCCCCAAATTTTCCCAAATTTCCCAAAATTCCCCAAATTTCCCCCAAATTTCCAACCTTCCCCAGAATTCCCCCAAATTCTCCCAGAATTCTCCCAAATTTCCCCCAAATTTCTCCCAAAAATTTCCCCAAATTTCTCCCAGAATTTTCCCCAAATTTCTCCCAAATTCCCCCAAATTTTCCAAGAATTCCCCCAAAATTTCCACAAAATTTCCCAAAATTCCCCCAAATTTCCCCCAAATTTCCCCAAAACTTTGCCCAAATTTCCCAAATTCCCCAAATTTCCCCCAAATTTTCCCAAATTCCCCCCAAATTTCCCCCAAATTTCCCCCAAATTTTCCCAAATTTCCCCCAAATTCCCCCAAATTTTTCCCAGATTTTCCAAGAATTTCCCCAAATTTCCCCGTTTTTCCCCAAATTTCCCCAAAATTCCCCCGAATCTTGCCAAATTTCCCCCAAAAATTCCAAAATTTTGCCCAAATTCCCCAAAATTTCCCCAAAATTCCCCAAATTCCCTCAAATTCTCCCAAATTTCCCCAAATTCCTCCAAATTTCCCCAAAATTCCCCCAAATTTTCCAAGAATTCCCCCAAAATTCCCCAAATTTTCCCAACTTCCCCCCAAATTTCCCCAAAATTCCCCAAATTCCCCCAAATTTTCCCCAAATTTTTCCCAAATTTCCCCCAAATTCCCCAAATTTTTTCAAATTTCCCCAAATTCCCCCAAATTTCCCCAAATTTCCCAAAATTCCCAAATTTTGCCCAAATTTCTCCAAATTTCCCCAAATTTCCCCCAAATTTCCCCAAATTTTCCCCAAATTTCTCCAAATTTCCCCAAATTCCCCCAAATTCCCCCAAATTTCCCCAAAATTCCCCAAATTCCCTCAAATTCTCCCAAATTTCCTCAATTTTCCCCCAAATTTCCCCCAAAATTCCCAAATTTTGCCCAAATTCCCCCAAATCCCCCCAAATTCCCCCAAATTCCCCCAAATTTTCCCTAAAATTCCCCAAATTTCCCCAAATTTTCCAAGAATTCCCCCAAATTTCCCCAAATTCCCCCAAATTTCCCCCAAATTTTCCCCAAATTTCCCCAAATTCCCCCAAATTTTCCCCAAATTTCCCCAAATTCCCCCAAATTTCCCCAAATTTCCCCAAATTCCCCCAAAATTTCCCCAAATTCCCCCAAATTTCCCCAAATTTCCCCCAAATTCCCCCAAATCCCCCCCATCCCCCCCCATTTCCCCTCCCCCACCGTCGGGGCTCTCGGGGTCCCATTCGGGCTCGGGCTCCTCCTCGGGGCCCCTCCCCCACTCCTCGTCCATCAGGAACAGCCCTGGGGGGAGGGGAAAGGGGGGGGAGGGGTCAGGGGATCCCCAAAATATCCCCAGGACCCCTCCCCCCCCCAAAAAAAAAATCCAAAATATCTCAAAAATCTCCAAAAAAATCCCCCCAAAAATCCAAAATATCCCCCCAAAATCCTCCCCAAAAATCCCCAAAAAATCCCAAAAAATTCCCCCCCAGGACCCCTCCCCGAAATCCAAAATACCCCAAAAATTCCGAAAAATTCTCCTCAAATTATCCCAAAAATCCCCCAAAAAAATGAAAAAAAAAAAAACCCCCCCAGGACCCCTCCCCCCCCCAAAAAAAACCCCAAAATATCCCAAAAATCCCCAAAATTCCCCCCAAAAATCCCCAAAATATCCCCCCCAAAATCCTCCCCAAAATCCCCAAAAATCCCAAAAAAATCCTCAACCCCAACCCCCCCCAAAAATCTCCCAAAAATCCCCCAAAATTCCCAAATATCCCCAAAAAAATCCCCAAAATATCCCAAAAACCTCCAAAAAAAATCCCCCCCAAAAATTCAAAATATCCCCCCAAAATCCTCCCCAAAAATCCCCAAAAAATCCCCCCAAAAATCCCCCCAGGACCCCTCCCCCCCCCAAAAAAAAAATCCAAAATATCCCAAAAATCTCCAAAGAAATCCCCCCAAAAATCCAAAATATCCCCCAAAATTCTCCCGAAATACCCCCAAAAATTCCCCAAAAACCCCCCCAAAATCCCCAAAATATCCCAAAAATCTCCAAAAAAATCGCCCCAAAAATTCAAAATTTCCCCCCAAAATCCTCCCCAAAATATCCCAAAAATTTCCCAAAAAATTCCCCCCAAAATCCCCCCCAAAAACCCCAAAATATCCCAAAAATAATTTGAAAATAATTTTAAAATTCCCCCTAAAATCCCCCAAATCAGCCCAAAAATCTCCTAAAATTCCCCCAAAATCCCCCAAAATTCCCCCAAAAAGTCCCCAAAATTCCCAAAAATTCCCCCCAAAAATTCCCCGAAATCCCCCCAAAAATGACAAAAATAAAAAAAAAAACCCCAAAATTCCCAAAAATCTCCCAAAAAATTCCCCAAAAATTCCCAAAAATCCCCCAAAAAATCCCCAAAAAGTCCCAAAAATCCCCAAAATCCCCCCCAAAAAATTCCCCAAAATCACCCAAAAAATGACAAAAATTAAAAAAAAAACCCAAATCACCCAAAAAATCCCCAAAATTCCCCCAAAATTCCCCAAAAATCCCCAAAATTCCCCCCAAAATTCCCTTTAGATCCCCAAAATTCCCCGAAATCACCCCAAAAATGACAAAAAATAAAAAAAAAATCCCCCAAAAATGCCCTAAAATCCCCCAAAAATTCCCCAAAATTCCCAAAAATCCCCCAAAAAGTCCCAAAAATCCCAAAAATTCCCCAAAATTCCCCCCAAAAATGCCCCCCAAAAATTCTCCGAAATCCCCCAAAAAAATGACAAAAATTAAAAAAAAAAACCCCAAAATTCCCAAAAATCTCCCAAAAAGTCCCTAAAAATTCCAAAAATCCCCCCAAAAAATCCCCAAAAGAGTCCCAAAAATTCCAAAAATTCCCCCAAAATCCCCCGAAATCCCCCCCCAAAAAAATGACAAAAATAAAAAAAAACAAAAACAAATTCCCAAAAATCTCCCAAAAAAATTCCCAAAAATTCCCCAAAAATCCCCCAAAAAATTCCCCAAAAAATCCCAAAAATCCCCAAAATTCCCCCCAAAAATTCCCCGAAATCCCCCCAAAAAAATGACAAAAATAAAATTAAAAAAAACCCCAAAATTCCCAAAAATCTCCCAAAAAATTCCCCAAAAATTCCCAAAAATCCCCCAAAAAATCCCCAAAAAGTCCCAAAAATCCCCAAAATTCCCCCCAAAAATTCCCCGAAATCCCCCCCAAAAATGACAAAAATAAAATTTAAAAAAACCCCAAAATTCCCAAAAATCTCCCAAAAAATTCCCCAAAAATTCCCAAAAATCCCCCCAAAAATCCCCAAAAAGTCCCAAAAATTCCCCCCAAAAATCCCCAAAATTCCCCAAAAAATTCCCCGAAATCCCCCGAAAAAATGACAAAAATTAAAAAAAAAAAACCCCAAAATTCCCAAAAATCNCCCAAAAAATTGCCCAAAAAATTCCCAAAATCCCCAAAAAATCCCCAAAAACTCCCAAAAATCCCCAAAAATTTCCCCCAAAAAATTCCCCGAAATCCCCCCAAAAAAATGACAAAAATTAAAAAAAAAAACCCAAAATTCCCAAAAATCTCCCAAAAAATTCCCAAAAAATTCCCCAAAATCCCCCAAAAAATCCCCAAAAATCTCCCAAAAAATTCCCCAAAAATTCCCAAAAATCCCCCAAAAAATCCCCAAAAATCTCCCAAAAAATTCCCCAAAAATTCCCAAAAATCCCCCAAAAAATCCCCAAAAATCTCCCAAAAATCCCCCCAAAATTCCCAAAAATCCCCCCAAAATCTCCCAAAAATCTCCCAAAAATCTCCCAAAAATCCCCCAAAAAAATCCCCAAAAATCCCCCAAAAAATCCCCAAAAATCTCCCAAAAATTCCCCCCCAAATTCCCCCAGTTTCCCCTCCCCCCTCACCGGTGACGTCACTGGGAGCCGCCCCTCCCCCCCGCCCCCCCCGAATTTTGGGGGGTCCCGGGGGGGATTTTGGGGCAAAATTGGAGGATTTTGGAGCAAATTTGGGGATAAAATTTGGGGATTTTGGAGCAAATTTGGGGATAAAATTTGGGGATTTTGGAGCAAATTTTGGGGCAAAATTTGGGGATTTTGGAGCAAATTTTGGGGCAAAATTTGGGGATTTTGGGGTAAATTTGGGGGAGTTTTAGGAGATTGGGGGGGGGGATTTTGGGGGGTCCCAGGGGGGATTTTGGGGAGAATTTTGGGGGAAAATTTGGGGGTTCGGGGAGGAAAATTGGGGAGGGTTTGGGGGGAAATTTTGGGGGAAATTTTGAGGATTTGGGGGAAAATTGGGAGAAAAATTTTGAGCATCTCGGGAGAAAATCGGGGGAAAATTTTGAGCTTTTTGGGGCAAATTTTGGGGAAAATTTTCATCATTTGGGGGAAATTTTTGAGCTTTTTGGGGCAAATTTTGGGGGAAATTTTCAGCTTTTTGGGGCAAATTTTGGGGAAAATTTTCATCCTTTGGGGGAATTTTTTGAGCTTTTTGGGGCAAATTTTGGGGGAAATTTTCAGCTTTTGGGGGGAAATTTTGGGGCAAATTTTCAGCATTTGGAGGAAAATTTTGGGGCAAATTTTCAGCTTTTAGGGGCAAATTTTGGGGAGGATTTGGAGCTTTTTGGGGCAGATTTTGGGGAGGATTTGGAGCTTTTTGGGGCAGATTTTGGGGAGGATTTGGAGCTTTTTGGGGCAGATTTTGGGGCAAATTCGGGGCGTTTTGGGCTCGCAGCTCCCGGTGGGCTGCGGCGATTTGGGGCAGGAATTTGCGGGTGGCCTCGCCCAGGGCCCCGGGGCCGTGATGGAGCAAAGTGGGGACCCCCCCGGGACCCCCCAAAAACCCCAAAACCGCCACGTCGGGACCCCCGGGACCCCCCCGGAGCCGCTCGGCCGCGGCCACCAGGGACAGCCAGAGGGGGGGCAGCGCCTCGGGGGGGGGAGGGGAGCCCATGGGGGGATTTGGGGGGTCCTGGAGGGGTTTGGGGGGGTCCTAAATGGGTTTGGGGGGGATTTGGGGGGTCCTGGAAGGGTTTGGGGGGGATTTGGGGGGTCCTGGAGGGGTTTGGGGGGGATTTGGGGGGGTCCTAAATGGGTTTGGGCGGGATTTGGGGGGTCCTAGAGGGGTTTGGGGGGGGATTTGGGGGGTCCTGGAGGGGTTTGGGGGGGATTTGGGAGGGTCCTGGAAAGGGTTTGGGGGGGATTTGGGGGGACCCGGAAAGGGGTTTGGGGGGGATTTGGGGGGGATTTGGGGGGGCCTGGAGGGGTTTGGGGGGGGTTTGGGGGGGATTTGGGGGGGGTCCTGGGGGGGTTTGGGAAGGATTTGGGGGGGTTAGAGGGGATTTGGGGGGGTCCTGGAGGGGATTTGGGGGGGGATTTTGGGGGGATTTGGGGGGGTCCGAGAGGAGTTTGGGGGGGTCCTAAATGGGTTTGGGGGGGAATTTGGGGGGTCCCAGAAGGGTTTGGGGGGTCCTAGAGGGGATTTGGGGGGTCCTGGGGGGGTTTGGGGGGATCTGGGGGGATTTGGGGGGTCCTGGGGTGGATTTAGGGGGATTTAGGGGAGGATTTGGGGGGTTCGAGGGGATTTGGGGGTCTCGAGAGGAGTTTGGGAGTCCCGGGGGTCTGGGAAGGGTCGAGGGGAGCACGCGGGAATTTGGGGGGGGGGGGGAATTGAGATTTTGGGGGGTCCCAAAGGAGTTTTGGGGGTCCCGGGGCGGATTTTGGGGAGCCCAGAGGAGTTTTTGGGGGTCCCGGAGGAGTTTTTGGGGGTCCCGGGACGAGTTTTGGGGGTCCCGGGGCAGATTTTGGGGGTCCCAGAGGAGTTTTTGGGGGTCCCGGAGGAGTTTTTGGGGGTCCCGGGGCAGATTTTGCGAGTCCCGGGGCGAATTTCGGGGGTCCCGGGGCGGATTTTGGGGGTCCCGGAGGAGTTTTTGGGGGTCCCGCGGCAAATTTTGGGGGTCCCGCTCCGGGGGGGGGTCACGGCACCACCGGAACCGCTCGGCGGCCCCGGGGCCGCCTCAAGATGGCGGCGGCGGAAGAGGCGGGGCCACGGCCGGAAGTGGGGCGGGACCAAGGCAGAGAACAACCAATGGGAGGGCGTGGTCAGGAGGGGGCGTGGCGTATGCAAATAGGAGTCATTTCCTTGTCTCCCATTGGTCAGCGGGCGGAGTGGGCGTGGCTAAAACACCCGGAAGTGGCTTAAGCGCTGCCTGATCCCGCGTCTCTCATTGGTCGGAGGGGCGGGGAGGGACCGGAAATGGAGCGTGGCCGCGCGGGCGGAAGCGGAAGCGGTGGGAGCGGCATGGAGGAGGCGGCGGAAGGGAGGGTGAGGCCTCCCCTCCCCCACTCCCCGCGACCCCCAAAAAACTCCCCAAAATCTCCTGGGGACCCCCAAAATCCCCCCAGAATTCACCCGGGACCCCCAAAAACCCCCCAGAATTCACCCGGGACCCCCCAAAATCCGCCCCGGGATCCCAAAGTCCCCCCCGGGACCCCCAAAATCCGCCCCGGGACCCCCCGCCCCCCCCATTGTCACCTCCCCCCCGCCGGTGGTGACATCCCCGCGTGTCCCCTCCCCCCCCGTGGGTGTCACCGTGCCCGGGGGGGGGACAGAGGTGACAGTGACGGTGACAGTGACACTGACAGCGACAGGTGGCAGTGACGGTGACAGTGACACTGACAGCGACAGGTGGCAGTGACGGTGACAGTGACACAGATGGTGACAATGGCCGTGACACGGTGACAGTGACACAGATGGTGACAATGGCCGTGACACGGTGACAGTGACGCGGTAGCGGTGACACAAATGGTGACGGTGAGAGTGACAGCGATGGTGGCAGTGACATGGTGACGGTGACATGATGGTGACATGATGGTGACACAGTGACAGCGACACAAATGGTGACAGTGACACAGTGACAGTGACATGATGGTGGCACAGTGACAGTGACACCCCAATGGTGACAGTGACAGTGACACGGTGACACAGTGACGGTGACGCAAACAGTGACAGTGACACGGTGACAGTGACACAAATGGTGACAGTGACACGGTGACGGTGACGCAAACAGTGACAGTGACACAGTGACACGGTGACAGTGCTGCAAACGGTGACGGTGACACAGTGACACAGTGACAGTGACACAAACAGTGACAGTGACACGGTGACAGTGACATGGTGGTGGCACAGTGACAGTGACACAGTGACAGTGACACAAACGGTGACAGTGACACGGTGACACGATGACAACAACACAAATGGTGACAGTGACACGGTGACAGTGACATGGTGGTGGCACAGTGACAGTGACACAGTGACGGTGACACAAATGGTGACAGTGACACAGTGACGGTGACACAGTGACCATGGTGACAGTGATGGTGACACGGTGACGGTGACACGATGGTGACACTGACACAGTGACGGTGACACGGTGACCATGGTGGTGGCACAGTGACAGTGACACAGTGACGGTGACACAAACAGTGACAGTGACACGGTGACAGTGACATGATGGTGACAGTGACATGGTGACAGTGACGTGATGGGGGCACAGTGACAGTGACACGGTGACACGATGACAACAACACAAATGGTGACAGTGACACGGTGACAGTGACATGATGGTGACACAGTGACAGTGACACAGTGACGGTGACACAAACAGTGATGGTGACACAGTGACACGGTGACAGTGACACAGTGACCATGGTGACAGTGACGGTGACACGGTGACGGTGACACGATGGTGACACTGGCACAGTGACAGTGACAGTGACACGGTGACCGTGGTGACAGTGATGGTGACACAGTGACGGTGACACGGTGACCGTGGTGACGGCGACGGTGACACAAATGGTGACAGTGACAGAGGTGTGATGGGGACACTGGTGGCACTTTGGTGACACTTGGGGACATTCGGTCCCAGTTTGGTCTCATTCGGTCCCGGTTTGGTCCCAGTTTGTCCCAGTCGGTCCCAGTGTGTCCCAGTTTGCCCCAGTCCGTCCCAGTTTGTCCCCAGTTGCTCCCAGTTTGGTCCCAGTTTGTCCCATTCCGTCCCAGTTTGTCCCAGTCGGTCCCAGTGTGTCCCAGTTTGCCCCAGTCCATCCCAGTTTGTCCCCAGTCACTCCCAGTTTGGTCCCAGTTTGTCCCAGTCCATCCCAGTTTGTCCCACTCAGTCCCAGTTTGTCCCAGTTTGCCCCAGTCCATCTCAGTTTGTCCCCAGTCACTCCCAGTTTGGTCCCAGTCAGTCCCAGTTTGCCCCAGTCCATCCCAGTCAGTCCCAGTCCATCCCAGTTTGTCCCAGTCGCTCCCAGTTTGCCCCAGTCAGTCCCAGTGTGTCCCAGTTTGTCCCAGTCGCTCCCAGTTTGGTCCCAGTCTGTCCCAGTCCATCCCAGTGTGTCCCAGTCGCTCCCAGTTTGTCCCCAGTCCATCCCAGTTTGCCCCAGTCCATCCCAGTTTGCCCCAGTCCGTCCCAGTTTGCCCCAGTCCATCCCAGTCTGTCCCAGTCGCTCCCAGTCCATCCCAGTCTGTCCCAGTCCGTCCCAGTTTGCCCCAGTCCATCCCAGTCCATCCCAGTCGCTCCCAGTCCATCCCAGTCCATCCCAGTCGCTCCCAGTCCATCCCAGTCCGTCCCAGTTTGCCCCAGTCGCTCCCAGTCCATCCCAGTCCATCCCAGTCCGTCCCCAGTCTGTCCCCAGTCCATCCCAGTCCATCCCAGTCCGTCCCCAGTCTGTCCCCAGTCCATCCCAGTCCATCCCAGTCCGTCCCCAGTCTGTCCCCAGTCCATCCCAGTCCATCCCAGTCTGTCCCCAGTCCATCCCAGTCCATCCCAGTCCATCCCAGTCTGTCCCCAGTCCATCCCAGTCCATCCCAGTCCCTCCCAGTCCATCCCAGTCCATCCCAGTCTGTCCCCAGTCCATCCCAGTCCATCCCAGTCCATCCCAGTCCATCCCAGTCCATCCCAGTCTGTCCCCAGTCCATCCCAGTCCATCCCAGTCCCTCCCAGTCCATCCCAGTCCATCCCAGTTTGCCCCAGTCCATCCCAGTTTGCCCCCAGGTGCTGCTCGCCCTCCCCGGGGTCTCCATCCCCCTGTCCCTCCCCCCGCGGCTCCTGCGGGGGCGGCTCCGGATCCTGCAGGGGGTGAGAGGAACTGGGGAGACTGGGAGGGACTGGGAGGGACTGGGAGGGACTGGGAGGGGACTGGGAGGGGACTGGGGGGGACTGGGGGGGACTGGGGGGGACTGGGGGGACTGGGAGGGGACTGGGGGGACTGGGAGGGACTGGGAGGGACTGGGGGGGACTGGGAGGGACTGGGGGGGACTGGGGGGGACTGGGAGGGACTGGGGGAGGGAGCGGGGGGGGACTGGGGGGGACTGGGAGGGACTGGGAGGGGACTGGGGGGAGGGGACTGGGGGAGGGGGGGACTGGGGGGACTGGGAGGGACTGGGAGGGGACTGGGGGGACTGGGAGGGGACTGGGATAAACTGGGAGGGACTGGGAGGGGGACTGGGAGGGGACTGGGAGGGACTGGGAGGGACTGGGAGGGACTGGGATAAACTGGGAGGGACTGGGGGGGACTGGGAGGGGACTGGGAGGGGACTGGGAGGGACTGGGAGGGACTGGGAGGGGACTGGGAGGGACTGGGAGGGGACTGGGGGGGGGACTGGGGGGGACTGGGAGGGGACTGGGAGGGGACTGGGAGGGACTGGGAGGGAACTGGGAGGGACTGGGATAGACTGGGGATACTGAGATGGAACTGGGATGGACTAGGGGGGACTGGGATGAACTGGGGGGGACTGGGATGGACTGGGGGGACTGGGGGGGACTGGGGGGGACTGGGATCGAACTGGGAGGGACTGGGAGGAACTGGGATGGACTGGGAGGGGCTGGGGGGGACTGGGGATACTGGGATAAACTGGGATGGACTGGGGGGGACTGGGATAAACTGGGATCAAACTGGGAGGGGACTGGGGGGGATTGGGAGGGACTGGAATGGGACTGGAGTTAACTGGGACAGACTGGGATGGGATTGGGACAAACTGGGAGGGACTGGGAACGGCAACCACCGGTCCATACTGGTCCATACTGGTCCATACTGGTCCATACTGGTTTATACTGGTCCATACTGGTCCATACTGGTTTATACTGGTCCGTACTGGTTTTTGCAGCCCCAGGACCTGGAGCTGCACTGGGAGCCCCTGGAGGAGCCCTGGGAGCTCCAGGAAGATTCAGTGAGAACAAAATCCCCAAAAATTCCCCCAAAATTCCCCAAAAATCCCCAAAAATTCCCCAAAAATCCCCAAAACATTCCCAAAAATTCCCCCCAAAATTCCCCAATTTTTCCCCAAAAATTCCCCCAAATTTTCCCCCAAAAATTCCCGAAAAATCCCCCAAAAATTCCCGAAAAATCCCCCAAAATTCCCGAAAAATTCCCCCAAATTTCCCCCAAATTTCCCCCAATTCCCTTTAATTCCCAAATTTTCCCCCAAATTCCCAAATTTCCCAAAATTCCCATAAATTTTCCCAAGTTTCCCCCTAAATTCCCCCAAATTTCCCCCAAAATCCCCCCAAATTCCCCAAATCCCCCAAAATTCCCAAATTTTCCCCCAAATTCCCCCAAATTTTCCCCCAAATTTCCCCCCAAAACCCCAAATTTTTTTCCAAAATCCCCCAAAAGTCCCAATTTTTCCCCCAAAATTCCCTCGAATTTCCCCCAAAATCCCCCAGATTTTCCCCAAATTTCCCCAAATTTTCCCCAAATTTCCCCAAATTTCCCCCAAATTTTCCCAAATTTCCCCAAATTCCCCCAAATTTCCCCAAAATTCCCCAAATTTCCCAAATTTCCCCCAAATTTCCCCAAATTCCCCCAAATTTCCCCAAATTTCCCAAATTCCCCCAAATTCCCCCAAATTCCCCCAAATTTCCCCCAAATTTCCCTGAAATTTTCCCAATTTTCCCCAAAATTCCCCAAATTTTCCCCAATTTTTGGCTGAATTTCCCCCAAATTTCCCCAAATTGCCCTAAATTTCCTCAAATTCCCACAAATTTTCCCAAATTCCCCCAAATTCCCCCAAATTTCCCCAAATTTCCAAATTCCCCAAATTTCCCCCAAATTCTCCCAAATTCCTCCAAATTTCCCCCAAAATTTCCCAAATTTCCCCCAATTTCCCCAAATTTTCCCCAATTTTCCTAAATTCCCCCAAATTTCCCCCAAATTTCCCCAAATTTTCCCCAATTTCCCAAATTCCCCTAAATCTCCCCAAAATTTTCCCCAATTTTTGCCCAAATTCCCAAATTTCCCCAAATTCCCCCAAATTTTCCCCAATTTTCCCCAAATTTCCCTGAAATTTTCCCAATTTTCCCCAAAATTCCCCAAATTTTCCCCAATTTTTGGCCGAATTTCCCCCAAATTTCCCAAAATTCCCCCAAAATTTCCCCAAATTTCCCCAAATTCCCCAAAATTCCCCAAATTTCCCCAAAATTCCCCAAATTCCCCTGAAATTTTCCCAATTTTCCCCAAAATTCCCCAAATTCCCTGAAATTTTCCCAATTTCCCCCAAAATTCCCCCAAATTCCCCCAAATTCCCCCAAAATTTCCCCAAAATTTCCCCAAATTTCCCCAAATTTCCCCCAAATTTCCCCAAATTCCCCCAAATTTCCCCCAATATTTCCCAAATTCCCCCAAATTTCCCCAAATTCCCCCAAATTTTCCCAAATTCCCCCAAATTCCCCCAAATTTTCCCCAATTTTTCCCAAATTTCCCCCAAATTTCCCAAAATTTTTCCCAAATTTTCCCCAATTTTTGCCCAAATTTTTCCCAAATTTCCCCAAATTCCCCAAATTTCCCCAAATTTTCCCAAATTTCCCAAAATTTCCCCAAATTTTCCCCAAATTCCCCCAAAATTTCCCCAAAATTTCCCCCATTTTTCCCAAATTTCCCTGAAATTTTCCCAATTTTCCCCAAATTCCCCCAAATTTTCCCCAATTTTTGGCCGAATTTCCCCCAAATTCCCCCAAATTTCCTCAAATTCCCCCAAATTCCCCCAAATTTTCCCCAAATTCCCCCAATTTTTCCACCAAATTTCCCCCAAATTTCCCAAAATTTTTCCCAAATTTCCCCCAAATTTTCCCAAATTCCCCCAAATTTCCCCAAATTCCCCCATATTTCCCCAAAATTTCCCCAAATTCCCCCAAAATTTCCCCAAATTTCCCCAAATTCCCCCAAAATTTCCCAAAATTTCCCCAAATTCCCCAAAATTTCCCCAAATTCCCCCAATTTTCCCCAAATCTCCCCAAAATTTCCCCAAAATTTTGCCCAAATTCCCCCAAATTTCCCCCAAATTCCCCAAATTTTCCCAAATTCCCCCAAATTTCCCCAAAATTTCCCCCAAATTCCCCCAAATTTTCCCCAATTTCCCCCAAATTTCCCTGAAATTTTCCCAATTTTCCCCAAAATTCCCCAAATTTTCCCCAATTTTTGGCCAAATTTCCCCAAATTCCCCAAAATTCCCCCAAAATTTCCCAAATTTCCCCAAATTTCCCCAAATTTCCCCAAATTTCCCCAAATTTCCCCAATTTTTCCCAAATTTTCCCATTTTGTCTCCCCAGGACCCCCCTGACCCCGGGTTCGAGCCCGACTGGGCCGTGCTGAGCTGCCCCAGGACACGGCCGGGTACGGGAAACGTGGGAAACATGGGGGAAAAATTGGGAATTTTGGGAATTTTGGGGGGAAAAATGGGAAATTTGGGGAAAAATGGGGAAAAAATGGGGGGAAATTTGGGGAAAAATGGGGAAAAATGGGAATTTTGGGGGGAAAAATGGGAAATTTGGGGAAAAATTGGGGAAAAATGGGGGGAAATTTGGGGAAAAATGGGAAAAAATGGGGAGAAAATGGGGGGAAATTTGGGGAAAAATGGGGGAAAAATGGGAAAAAATTGGGGAAAAAATGGGGAAAAATTGGGGAAAAATGAGGAAAAGTGGGGGAAAAAATGGGGGAAAATTGGGGAAAAATGGGGAAAAATGGGGAAAAATGGGGAAAAATGGGGAAAAATGGGAAAAGATGGGGAAATTTGGGGAAAAATGGGGAAAATGAGGAAAAAATGGGGAAAAATGGGGGAAATGGGGAAAAATGGGAAAAGACGGGGAAAAATTGGGGAAAAAATGGGGAAAAATAAATGGGGAAAAATAAGGAAAAAAAATGGGGAAAAAATGGGGGAAAATTGGGGAAAAATGGGGAAAAATTTGGGGAAAATGGGGAAAAATGGGGGAAAAATGGGGGGAAATGGGGAAAAATGGGGAAAAATGGGGGAAAATGGGAATTTTGGGGGAAAAAATGGGGAAAATGGGGAAATTTGGGGAAAAATGGGGGAAATGGGAATTTTGGGGGAAAAATGGGGGAAAATGGGAAAAGATGGGGGAAATTTGGGGAAAAATTGGGGAAAAATGGGGGAAATTTAGGGAAAAATGGGGGAAAATGGGAATTTTGGGGGAAAAAATGGGAAAAATGGGAAATTTGGGGAAAAATGGGGAAAAAATGGGGAAATTTGGGGAAAAAATGGGGAAAAAAATGGGGGGAAATTTGGGGAAAAATGGGAAAAATGGGAATTTGGGGGGGGAAATGGGAAATTTGGGGGAAAATGGGGAAAAATGGGAATTTTGGGGGGAAAAATGGGAAATTTGGAGACAAATTGGGGAAAAATGGGGAAATTTGGGGAAAAAATGGGGAAAAATTGGGAAAAATGAGGAAAAATTGGGGGAAAATGGGAAAAGACGGGGAAAAAATGGGGGAAATTTGGGGAAAAAATGGGGAAAAATAAATGGGGAAAAATAAGGAAAAAAATGGGGAAAAAATGGGGGAAAATTGGGGAAAAATGGGGAAAAAATGGGAAAAAATTGGGGAAGAATGGGAAAAGATGGGGGAAAAATGGGGAAAAATGGGGAAAAATGGGGAAAAATAAATGGGGAAAAATGAGGAAAAAATGGGGAAAATGGGAAAAATGGGGGAAATTTGGGGAAAAAATGGGGGGAAATTTGGGGAAAAATGGGGGAAAATGGGAATTTTGGGGGAAAAATGGGAAAAAATGGGGAGAAAATGGGGGGAAATTTGGGGAAAAATGGGGGAAAAAATAGGGAGAAATTGGGGAAAATAAATGGGGAAAAATGAGGAAAAAATGGGGGAAAATGGGGAAAAATGGGAAAATTTTGCGGGAAAAATGGGGAAAATGGGGAAATTTGGGGGAAAAATGGGGGGAAATGGGGAAAAATGGGGAAAAACTGGGGAAAAAATGGGGAAAAAATGGGGAAAAATGGGAAAAATTGGGGAAAAATGGGGAAAAATGGGGGAAAATGGGAAAAATGGGGAAAAATGGGGAAAAAATGGGGAAAAATTGGGGAAAAAATGGAGGAAAATTGGGGAAAAAATGGAGGAAAATTGGGGAAAAAATGGAGGGAAATGGGAAAATTTGGGAGAAAAATGGGGGAAAATGGGGGAAAATGTGGGAAAATGGGGAAATAAACGGGGAAAAATGGGAAAAAATGGGGAAAAAATGGGGAAATTTGGGGGGAAAATGGGGAAAAAGGTGGAAAAAAATTGGGATATTTTGGGTTATTTGGGCGGATTTTTTGGGGATATTTTGGGTTATTTTGGGTGGATTTTTTGTCACATTTTGGGTGAATTTTGGGTCATTTTGGGCGGATTTTTTGGGGATATTTTGGGTTATTTTGGGTGAATTTTGGGTGAATTTTGGGTTATTTTGGGCGGATTTTTTTGGGCACGGGGTGAATTTTGGGTCATTTTGGGCGGATTTTTTGGGGATATTTTGGGTTATTTTGGGTGAATTTTTTGGGTAATTTTGGATTATTTTGGGTTATTTTGGGCGGATTTTTTGGGGATATTTGGGGTTATTTTGGGTCATTTGGGGTGGATTTTTTGGGTTATTTGGGGTGGAGATTTTGGGGTTATTTTGGATTATTTTGGGTTATTTTGGGCGGATGTTTTGGGTGAATTTTGGGTTAATTTGGGGTTATTTTGGGCGGATTTTTTGGGGATATTTTTGGTCATTTTAGGCGGATTTTTGGGGGATATTTTGGGTTATTTTGGGTCAATTTTGGGTTATTTTAGGCGGATTTTTTGGCAAATTTTGGGTCATTTTGGGTCATTTTGGGTGGGGTTTTTTTCACATTTTGGGTTAATTTGGGTTAATTTGGGATAATTTTTGGATTTTTGTGCCAGGCTGGAGCGGGGGGTTCCGCCTGGGGCTCCGGGAGCTGCGGGGGCTCCGCCGGGGCCCCCCCGGGCTGGGCCCCCCCCTCCTGGTCCTGCTGCCCCGGGGGGGCGCCCCCGCCCCTCCCCCCCTGCACCTGCCCCGGGGGGGGCTCCGCCAAATCCTGCGCACCTTGGGGGGGCACCTGCGCAGGTGAGTCCCCCCCAAAAATCACCCCAAAAATAGCACCAAAAATAGGCTAAAAATAGCCCAGAAATAGCCCCGAAACAGCCCAAAAATAGCCCAAAAATCACCCCAAAAATAGCCCAAAAATAGCCCAAAAATAGCCCAAAAATCACCCCAAAAATAGCCCAAAAATAGCCCAAAAATAGCCCAAAAATCACCCCAAAAATAGCCCAAAAATCACCCCAAAAATAGCCCAAAAATAGCCCAAAAATAGCCCCAAAAATAGCCCAAAAATAGCCCAAAAATCACCCCAAAAATAGCCCAAAAATAGCCCAAAAATAGCCCCAAAAATAGCCCAAAAATCACCCCAAAAATAGCCCAAAAATAGCCCAAAAATAGCTCAAAAATAACCCAAAAATAGCCCCAAAACACCCCCAAAATAGCTCAAAAACAGCCCAAAAATAGCCCCAAAATCACCCAAAAATAGCCCCAAAACAGCCAAAAATAGCCCAAAAATCACCCCAAAAATAGCCCAAAAATCACCCCAAAAATAGCACAAAAAATAGTCTAAAAATAGCCCAGAAATAGCCCCGAAACAGCCCAAAAAGAGCCCAAAAATAGCCCAAAAATCACCCCAAAAATAGCCCCGAAACAGCCCAAAAACAGCCCAAAAATAGCCCAAAAATCACCCCAAAAATAGCCCAAAAATCACCCCAAAAATAGCCCCAAAACACCCCAAAAATAGCCCAAAAACAGCCCAAAAATAGCCCCAAAAATCGCCCCAAAAATAGCCCAAAAATAGCCAAAAAATAGCCCAAAATCACACGAAAAATATTCCAAAAATATCCCCAAAAGCACCCCAAAAATATCTAAAAATCACCCCCAAAACAGCCCCAAAAATCCCCCCAAAAATATCCAAAAAATAGCCCCAAAACCACCCCAAAAACAGCGCAAAAATAGCCCAAAAATCACCCCAAAAATATCCAAAAATCACCCCGAAAATACCCCAAAAATCACCCCAAAAATAACCCAAAAATAGCCCAAAAATAACCCAAAACTGCCCAAAATAGCCCAAAAATCCCCCCAAAAATATCCAAAAAACAGCCCAAAAATCATCCCAAAATTATGCAAAAATATCCCAAAATAGCCCCAAAATCCCACCAAAAATATCCAAAAATCCCCCCAAAAATCATCCCAAAATTATGCAAAAATATCCCAAAATAGCCCCAAAATCCCCCCAAAAATATCCAAAAATCACCCCGAAAATATCCAAAAATCACCCCAAAAATATCCAAAAATCACCTCAAAAATATCCGAGAAGTGTCCCAAAAATATCAAAAAAAATCCCAAAATAGCCCAAAATCAACCCAAAAATAGCCCAAAAATCGCCCAAAAATAGCCCCAAAATATCCAAAAATCACCCCAGAAAAGCCCAAAAATCACCCCAAAAATATCCAAAAAACAGCCCCAAAATCACCCCAAAAATATCCAAAAATCACCCCAGAAAAGCCCAAAAATCACCCCAAAAATATCCAAAAAACAGCCCAAAAATCATCCCAAAATTACCCAAAAATATCCCAAAATACCCCCAAAATCACCCCAAAAATATCCAGAAATCCCCCCCAAAAAATCCAGAAAATAGCCCCAAAACCACCCCAAAAACAGCGCAAAAATAGCCCAAAAATCACGCCAAAAATATCCAAAAAGTGTCCCAAAAATATCAAAAAAAATCCCAAAATAGCCCAAAATCAACCAAAAATAACCCAAAAATAGCCCAAAAATAGCCCAAAAATCACCCCAAAAATAGCTCAAAAACAGCCCAAAAATAGCCCGAAAATCACCCCAAAAATAGCCCCAAAACACCCCAAAAATAGCCCAAAAATAGCCCAAAAATAGCCCGAAAATCACCCCGAAAATAGCCCAAAAATAACCCAAAAATAGCCCAAAAATCACCCCAAAAATCACCCCAAAAATCACTCCAAAAATATCCAAAAATCACCCCAAAAATATCCAAAAATCACCCCAAGAATCACCCCAAAAATAGCCCCAAAATATCCAAAAAACAGCCCAAAAATCATCCCAAAATTACCCAAAAATATCCCAAAATAGCCCCAAAATGCCGCCAAAAATATCCAAAAATCACCCCAAAAATAGCCCCAAAAATCACCCCAAAAATAGCCCCAAAATATCCAAAAATATCCCAAAATCGCCCCAAAATCCCCCCAAAAATATCCAAAAAACAGCCTAAAAATCATCCCAAAATTATCCAAAATATCCCAAAATAGCCCCAAAATCCCCCCAAAAATATCCAAAAATCACCCCAAAAATATCCAAAAAGTGTCCCAAAAATATCAAAAAAAATCCCAAAATAGCCCAAAATCAACCCAAAAATAGCCCAAAACTCGCCCCAAAAATATCCAAAAATCCCCCCAAAAATCATCCCAAAATTACCCAAAAATAACCCAAAATCGCCCCAAAATCCCCCCAAAAAATCACCCAAAAATATCCCAAAAAATCCCCAAAATCCCCCCAAAAAATCCCCAAAATTCCCCCAAAATCCTCCCTGAAATCCTAAAAAAAAAAAAAAAAAAAACCAAAACCCCCCCCCCAAAAAAAAAGAACCGCGGGACGCCCCAAAAATCCCGGAGCCCCCTCCCCAAATTCCCCAAATTCCCCAAATTCCCCAAATTCCCCCATCCCAAATTTTGGGGACCCCTCCCCAAATTTCTTTCTCAGGTGTCCCGGGGACCCCTCCCCAAATTCCCCCTCCCCCATCCCAAATTTTGGGACCCCCTCCCCAAATTCTTCCCCAAAAAATCCCAGAGACCCCTCCCCAAATTCCCCCCCCCACCCCAAATTTTGGGGACCCCTCCCCAAATTCCCCATTTCCCCCCCCACGTGTTCCGGGGACCCTCCCCAATCCCCTCCCCCATCCCAAATTTTGAGGACCCCTCCCCAAATTCCCTCCCCAGGTGTCCCAGGGACCCCTCCCCAAATTCTTCCCCCCCATCCCAAATTTGGGGACCCCTCCCCAAATTCCTTCCCCAAAAAATCCCAGAGACCCCTCCCCAAATTCCGCATTCTCCCCGAAATTTTGGGGACCCCTCCCCAAATTCCTTTCTCAGGTGTCCGCGACCCCTCCCCAAATTCCCCTCCCCCCCCAGATTTCGGGGACCCCTCCCCCAAATTCCCCTCCCCCCCCCCCAGGTGTCCCGGGGACCCCCGGCTGCTCCTCCTGGCGACCCCCGAGGACCCCCCCGAGCCCCCCCCCTCCCCCGGCCTGGTCACCGTGAGTCACCCCAAAAATTGGGGGGGGGGGTTCCCCAAAAATTGGGGAGGGGGTCCCAAAAATGGGGATGGGGACCCCAGAAATGGGGGAGGGGGACAAATGGGGAGCAATCCAAACCTTGGGATGGGGCCCCCACAAGTGGGGAGGGGTCCCCAAAAAGGTGGGGGGGTCCCAAAAATGGGGGGGGGGAACCAAAAAATGGGGATGGGGACCCCAAAAATGGGGGGCGGGGGGTCCCAAAATCCCAAAATATGGGGTGGGGGGGGGACCCAAAAAATGGGGAGAGACCCCAAAAATAGGGGGGGGGGGTCCCAAAGGGGTCCCTTTTGGGGGGTCCCGAGGAGATTTTGGGAAGGTTTGGGGGGTCCCAGGTGGGATTTTGGGGGTCCCGGGTGGGTTTGGGGTCCGTTTTTGGGGGTCCCAGGTGATTTTTGGGGTTCCCGGGTGGGTTTGGGTCTTTTTTTGGGGGTCCCAGGTGGGTTTGGGGTCCCTTTTTGGGGGTCCCAGGTGGGATTTTGGGGTTCCCGGGTGGGTTTGGGGTCCCTTTTTGGGGGTCCCTGGTCATTTTTTGGGGGTCCCGAATGGGATTTTTGGGGGTCCCAGGTGGATTTTGGGGTTCCCAGGTGGTTTTAGGGTCCCATTTTGGGGGTCCCGGGTGTATTTTGGGGGGTCCCAGGTGAGATTTTGGGGGGTCCGAGGTGTATTTTGGGGGTCCCAGGTGGATTTTGGGGGTCCCAGGTGTATTTTGGGGGTCCCAGGTGGATTTTGGGGGTCCCAGGTGGATTTTGGGGGGTCCCAGGTGTATTTTGGGGGTCCCGGGTGTATTTTGGGGGTCCCAGGTGTATTTGGGGGTCCCGGGTGTATTTTGGGGGGTCCCAGGTGACATTTTGGGGGTCCCAGGTGTATTTGGGGGGTCCCAGGTGTATTTTGGGGGTCCCAGGTGTATTTTGGGGGGGTCCCAGGTGTATTTTCGGGGGTCCCAGGTGTATTTTGGGGGGTCCCGGGTGTATTTTGGGGGGTCCCGGGTGTATTTTGGGGGGTCCCGGGTGAGATTTTGGGGGTCCCGGGTGTATTTGGGGGGTCCCGGGTGTATTTTGGGGGGTCCCGGGTGTATTTTGGGGGGTCCCAGGTGAGATTTTGGGGGTCCCAGGTGTATTTTGGGGGTCCCGGGTGTATTTTGGGGGGTCCCAGGTGTATTTTGGGGGGTCCCGGGTGTATTTTGGGGGTCCCGGGTGTATTTTGGGGGGTCCCAGGTGAGATTTTGGGGGTCCCAGGTGTATTTTGGGGGTCCCGGGTGTATTTTGGGGGTCCCGGGTGTATTTTGGGGGGTCCCAGGTGTATTTTGGGGGTCCCGGGTGTATTTTGGGGGGTCCCTGACCCCTGTCCCCCCCCCAGCGGTGGCTCCAGGGTCCCCGGGCCGCTCTGGGGGGGCTCGGCCGCCTCTGGGGGGCGCCCCGGGGGGGGGAGGGGCCGGAGCCGGAGGCGCCGTTCGAGCTGCTGAGCTGCGTGAGTGGGGGGAGGGGCGGGGGNGGAGGGGGGATTTTGGGGGGATTTGGGGGGGATTTGGGGGGAGTTTTTGGGGGGATTTTTGGGCTTTTTGGGGGGGAATTTGGGGGGAATTTGGGGTTTTTGGGGGGGATTTGGGGGGTTTGGGGGGATTTGGGTGGGATTTGGGGGGATTTTGGGGGTTTGGGAGGGGTTTAGGAAGTTTTGGGGGGGGATTTTGGGGGATTTGGGGGGTTTCGGGTTTTTAGGGAGTTTTGGGGAGTTTTGGGTGGGATTTTGGGGAGTTTTGGGGGAATTTGGGGTTTTTGGGGGAAATTTTGGGGGGATTTGGGGTTTTTAGGGAAGTTTTGGGGGGCTTGGGGGGGGATTTGGGGGGATTTTGGGGGGCTTTGGGGGCATTTGGGGTTTTTGGGGAGTTTTGGGGGGGATTTTGGGGGGTTTGGGGGGGGAATTTTGGGATTTTGGGGGGTTTTGGGGGGGATTTTGGGGGGTTTGGGGGGGGGATTTTGGGGGAATTTTGGGGGGGATTTGGGGTTTTTGGGGGTTTTTGGGTGGGATTTGGGGGGTTTTGGGGGGATTTTGGGGGAATTTGGGGTTTTGGGGGGATTTGGGGGGATTTTGGGGGGCTTTGGGGGAATTTGGGGTTTTTTGGGGAGTTTTGGGGGGATTTTGGGGGTTTTGGGGGGGAATTTTGGGATTTTGGGGGTTTGGGGGGGATTTTTGGGGCTTTTTGGGGGAGGAATTTTGGGGTTTTGGGGGGATTTTGGGGTTATTTCGGGGGATTTTGGGGGATTTGGAGTTTTTTTGAGGGGATTTTTTGGCGGTAGGTTTGTGGGGATTTGGGGTTTTTTGGGGGGATTGGGGCGGCTTTGGGGATTTTTAGGGATTTTGGGGGGAGTTTTTGGGAGAATTTTTGGGGTTTTGGGGGGATTTGGGGTTTTTGGCGGAGGGGTTTGGGGTTTTGGAGGGATTTTTGGGGTTTGGGGGCTTTTTGAGGAGAATTTTGCGGGGATTTCTTGGATTTTGGGGGATTTTGGGGATTTGGGGGGGATTTTTGGGTTTTTGGGGGGAATTCTTGAGGTTTTTGGGGGGGATTTGGGATTTTGGGGGGAGGTTTGGTGGGATTTTTGGGGTTTCTTGCGTTTTTGGGGGGGATTTTTGAAGTTTTTGGGGTTTTTAGGGGGTTTTGGGGGGTTTTGGAGGTTTGGGGGGATTTTGGGGGGTTTTGGGGAGGGTTTTGGGGATTTTTAGCGTTTTCTGGGGGGATTTTTGAACTTTTTGGGGGATTTGGGGGGCTTTGGGGGATTTGGGGATTTTGGGGGGGGATTTGGGGTTTTTTGGGGGGATTTGGGGATTTTTGGGGGGGGATTTTTGAGTTTTTGGGGAGGTTTGGGGGGGATTTTTCGGGGTTTTTGGGGGGGAATTTTGGGGGGTTTTGGGTTTTTGGGGGGGATTTGGGGTTTCTTTGGGGAATTTTGGGAGGATTTGGGGGCGATTTTTGAAAGTTTTGGGTTTGGGGTGGAAATTTTTGAGGTTTTGGGGGGAGTTTCGGAGATTTTGAGGGGATTTTTTGGGTTTTGGGGGGATTTGGGATTTTTGGGGGTCTTGGGGGGGTTTTGGGTTTTTGGGGGGTTTTGGGGTTTTTTGGGGGGGAATTTCGGGTTTTTTTGGGGGGGGGATTTTGGGGAGTTTTGTGGGAATTTGGGGTTTTTGGGGGGGAATTTTGGGGCAATTTCGGGTTTTTTTTTGGGGTGGGGGGATTTTTTTGGGGGGGGTGGGCGTGGTCTCATTGGCCCCGCCCCCTGCCAGGTGCGATTGGGGCCCCGCCCCTCCCCCCCCCGGGGCCCGCCCCTGTCTCGAGCCGAGTGGGGGCGGGGCCTGGAACCGGAAGTGCTGCTGGAGCGAATCTTCCGTGGGGTGAGGGGGGGGGGATGGGGGGAGGGGGGAGGGACCCCCCAAAATTGACCCCAAAGTGACCCCGCCCCCCCCCAAAAAAATCGCACCCCGAAATGTCCCCGAAACGAGCCCAAAAATGCCCCGAAATGTCCCAAAAATGCCCCGAAATGTCCCAAAATTTCCTAAAAATGTCCCCAAAAATGCCCCGAAATGTCCCAAAAATGTCCCGAAATGTCCTTAAAAATGTCCCCAAATGTCCCCAAAACGAGCCCAAAAATGTCCCCAAAAATATCCCAAAAATGTCCCCAAAAATGCCCCGAAATGTCCCAAAAACGTCCCAAAAATGTCCCAAAAATGTCCCAAAATTTCCCAAAAATGTCCCCAAAATGTCCTGAAATGTCCCAAAAATGCCCCAAAATGTCCTTAAAAATGTCCTGAAATGTCCCCAAAACGAGCCCAAAAATGTCCCCAAAAATATCCCAAAAATGCCCCAAAAATGTCCCCAAAATGTCCCAAAATTTCCCAAAAATGTCCCCAAAAGGAACCCAAAAATGTCCCAAAAATGTCCCCAAAACGAGCCCAAAAATGTCCCCGAAAATGCTCCCCAAAATATCCTAAAAATGTCCCCAAAAGGAGCCCAAAAATGCCCCCAAAAATATCCCAAAATGTCCCCAGAAATGTCCCGAAATGTCCCCAAAATGTCCCAAAAATGCCCCAAAATGTCCCAAAAATGCCCCGAAATGTCCCAAAAATGCCCCCAAAATGTCCCCAAAAGGAACCCAAAAATGTCCCCAAAAATGTCCCCAAAAATGTCCCCAAAAATGTCCCCAAAAGGAACCCAAAAATGCCCCGAAATGTCCCAAAAATGTCCCAAAATGCCCCTAAGTGTCCCCAAAATGTCCCCAAATTTCCCCAAATGTCCCCAAAATGTCCCCAAATGTCCTCAAATGTTCCTAAACGTCCCCGAATGTCCCCAAAATGTCCCCAAACATTTCCTAAATGTCCCCAAATGTCCCTAAAATATCCCCGAAACGTCCCTCAATGTCCCCAAAATGTCCCCAAATGTCCCTAAAATGTCCCCAAATGTCCCCAAAATGTCCCCAAACACCCCCAAAATGTCCCCAAATGTCCCCAAAATGTCCCCAAATGTCCCTAAAATATCCCCGAAACGTCCCTCAATGTCCCCAAAATGTCCCCAGACGTCCCCAAACGTCCCTAAAATGTCCCCAAAATGTCCCTAAAAAGTCCCAAAACATCCCCAAAATGTCCCCAAACGTCCCCAAATCTCCCCAAAATCTCCCCAGATAACCCCAAAATGTCCCCGAATCTCCCTGAAATGTCCCCAAATGTCCCTAAAATGTCCCAAAATGTCCCCAAATGTCCCCAAAATGTCCCCAAACGTCCCCTAAACGTCCCCAAACCCCCCACGAAATCACCCCGAATCCACCCCCAGCCACCCTAAATCCCCCCAAACGTCCCCAAATGTCCCCAAACACCCCCAAAATGTCCCCAAATGTCCCCAAAATGTCCCCAAATGTCCCTAAAATGTCCCCAAAATGTCCCCAAATCTTCCCTAAACGTCCCCAAATGTCCCCAAAATGTCCCCAAAATGTCCCCAAATGTCCCTAAAATGTCCCAAAATGTCCCCAAATGTCCCTAAAATGTCCCCAAAATGTCCCCAAAATGTCCCCAAATGTCCCTAAAATGTCCCAAAATGTCTCCAAAATGTCCCCAAATCTCCCTGAAATGTCCCCAAATGTCCCTGAAATGTCCCAAAATGTCCCCAAATCTTCCCCAAACGTCCCCAAACGTCCCCAAAAGTCCCCAAATGTCCCCAAACATTTCCTGAATGTCCCCAAATATCCCCAAAATATCCCCGAAACGTCCCTCAATGTCCCCAAAATGTCCCCAAACGTCCCCAAAATGTCCCCAAACGTCCCCAAATTGCCCTAAAATGTCCCCAAATGTTCCTCAAATGTCCCCGAATCTCCCCCAGTTATCCCTGAAATGTCCCCAAATGTCCCCAAACGTCCCCAAAATGTCCGTGAAAAGTCCCCAAACGTTCCCAAAATGTTCCTAAACGTCCCCAAGTGTCCCGAAAATGTCCCAAAACATCCCCCAAATGTCCCCAAATGTCCCCAAACATTTCCTAAATGTCCCCAAATATCCCCGAAACGTCCCTCAATGTCCCCAAAATGTCCCCAAATGTCCCCAAACGTCCCCAAACCCCCCACGAAATCACCCCGAATCCACCCCCAGCCACCCTAAATCCCCCCAAACGTCCCCAAATCTTCCCTAAACGTCCCCAAATCTTCCCTAAACGTCCCCAAATGTCCCTAAAATGTCCCCAAACACCCCCAAAATGTCCCCAAATGTCCCCAAAATGTCCCCAAATGTCCCCAAAATGTCCCCAAACGCCCCCAAAATGTCCCCAAATGTCCCCAAAATGTCCCTAAAATGTCCCAAAATGTCCCAAAATGTCCCAAAATGTCCCCAAAATGTCCCCAGAAATGTCCCAAATGTCCCCAAATTTCTCCTTTTCCCGCAGGGTCTGAGCCCGGAGCTGCGGCCCCGGGGCTGGCGGCTCCTGCTGGGACTGCGGGGCTGGGGGGACCCCGGGGGGACCCCGAAAACACCCGGGGAGACCCCAGAAACAACCGGGGGGACCCCAGAAACACCCGGGGGGACCCCAGAAACATCCGGGGGGACCCCGAAAACACCCGGGGGGACCCCGGAAACACCCGGGGGGACCCCGAAAATACCTGGGGAGACCCCAAAAACATCCGGGGGGACCCCGAAAACACCCGGGGGGACCCCAGAAACATCCGGGGGGACCCCAGAAACATCCGGGGAGACCCCGAAAACATCCGGGGGGACCCCAGAAACAGCCGGGGGGACCCCGAAAACATCAGGGGGGACCCCAGAAACATCCGGGGGGACCCCGAAAACTTCAGAGGAGACCCCAAAAACTTCAGAGGAGACCCACAAAACATCAGAGGGAACCCCAAAAACAACCGGGGAGACCCCAGAAACAACCGGGGGGACCCCGAAAATACCGGAGGAGACCCCAAAAACATCCGGGGGGACCCCAAAAACACCCGGGGGGACCCCAGAAACACCCGGGGGGACCCCAGAAACAACCGGGGGGACCCCGAAAACACCCGGGGGGACCCCAGAAACAGCCGGGGGGACCCCAAAAACTTCAGAGGAGACCCAAAAAACATCAGAGGGAACCCCAAAAACAACCGGGGAGACCCCAGAAACATCCGGGGGGACCCCGAAAACACCCGGGGGGACCCCAGAAACATCAGGGGAGACCCCAAAAACATCCGGGGGTACCCCGAAAACTTCAGAGGAGACCCCAAAAACAACCGAGGGGACCCCAGAAACATCCGGGGGGACCCCAAAAACACCCGGGGAGACCCCAGAAACAACCGGGGGGACCCCGAAAACTTCAGAGGAGACCCCAAAAACGTCCGGGAGGACCCCAGAAACATCCGGGGGGACCCCAAAAATATCCAGGGGGATCCCCAGGAGACCCGAGGGGATCCCCGAGACCGAGCAGGCCCGCAGGTGAGGGGGGGGGGGGGGGGGTTTGGGGGTTTTTGGGGGGATTTTTGGGGGGGGGGTGTGGGGGGGGGATGATTTTGGGGGTGATTTTTTGGGTGTTTTTGTGGCTCCAGGGATGATTTTTGGCCATTTTGGGTGTTTTTGGGGCTCCAGGGATGATTTTTGGGGTGTTTTGGGGTGTTTTTGGGGCTCCAGGGATGATTTTTGGGGCGTTTTTGGGTGTTTTTGGGGCTCCAGGGATGATTTTTGGGGTGTTTTGGGTGTTTTTGGGGCTCCAGGGATGATTTTTGGCCATTTTTGGGTGTTTTTGGGGCTCCGGGGATGATTTTTGGGGTGTTTTTGGGTGTTTTTGGGGCTCCGGGGATGATTTTTGGGGTGTTTTTGGGTGTTTTTGGGGCTCCAGGGATGATTTTTGGGGTGTTTTTGGGGCTCCGGGGATGATTTTTGGGGTGTTTTTGGGGCTCCAGGGATGATTTTTGGGGTGTTTTGGGGTGTTTTTGGGGCTCCAGGGATGATTTTTGGGGTGTTTTTGGGTGTTTTTGGGGCTCCAGGGATGATTTTTGGGGGTGGGGTGTTTTTGGGGCTCCAGGGATGATTTTTGGGGTGTTTTTGGGCGTTTTTGGGGCTCCAGGGATGATTTTTGGGGTGTTTTGGGGTGTTTTTGGGGCTCCAGGGATGATTTTTGGGGTGTTTTGGGGTGTTTTTGGGGCTCCAGGGATGATTTTTGGGGTGTTTTTGGGGCTCCAGGGATGATTTTTGGGGTGTTTTTGGGTGTTTTTGGGGCTCCGGGGATGATTTTTGGGGTGTTTTGGGGTGTTTTTGGGGCTCCAGGGATGATTTTTGGGGTGTTTTGGGGTGTTTTTGGGGCTCCAGGGATGATTTTTGGGGTGTTTTTGGGGCTCCAGGGATGATTTTTGGGGTGTTTTGGGCGTTTTTGGGGCTCCAGGGATGATTTTTGGGGTGTTTTGGGGTGTTTTTGGGGCTCCAGGGATGATTTTTGGGGTGTTTTGGGGTGTTTTTGGGGCTCCAGGGATGATTTTTGGGGTGTTTTTGGGCGTTTTGGGGGCTCCAGGGATGATTTTTGGGGTGTTTTTGGGTGTTTTTGGGGCTCCAGGGATGATTTTTGGGGTGTTTTTGGGTGTTTTTGGGGCTCCAGGGATGATTTTTGGGGTGTTTTTGGGGCTCCAGGGATGATTATTTCCGGATGAAGCTCCAGTGGCGCTCGCTGAGCCCGGGGCAGCTGAGGAGGAACAAAATCCTGCGGGGGTACCAGGAACAGATGGGTGAGACCCCAAAAATGACCCCAAAGTCGCCCAAAAATCACCCAAAAACTGCCCCAAAAATGACCCCAAAGTGACCCAAAAACTGCCTCAAAAATGACCCCAAAGTGACCCAAAAATGATCCAAAAACTGCCCCAAAAATGACCCCAAAGTGACCCAAAAATGATCCAAAAATGACCCCAAAGTGACCCAAAAACTGCCTCAAAAATGACCCCAAAGTGACCCAAAAATGACCCCAAACTGACCGAAAATGATCCAAAAATGACCCCAGAGTCACCCAAAAATCACCCAAAAACTGCCCCAAAAATGACCCCAAAGTGACCCAAAAATGATCCAAAAATGACCCCAAAGTGACCCAAAAATCACCCAAAAAACGACCCCAGACTGCCCCGAAAATGACCCAAAACTGAGCCCAAAACTCCCCAAAACTGCCCTAAAAATGACCCCAAAGTGACCCAAAAATCACCCAAAAACTGCCCCCAAAACCACCCCAGAAAATGCCCCAAAATTGACCCCAAACTGCCCCAAAAATTACCCCAAACTGACCCAAAAATGTCCCCAAATATCCCAGAAATGTCCCCAGATGTCCCCAAAAATGTCCCCAAATATCCCAGAAATGTCCCCAAATGTCCCAAAAATGTCCCCAGATGTCCCCAAATGCCCCCAATCTGTCCCCAAAAAGCCCCAAAAATGTCCCCAAAAATCCCCAGAAATGTCCCCAAATGTCCCCAAATGTCCCCAAATGTCCCAAAAATCCCCAGAAATGTCCCCAAATGCCCCAAATCTGTCCCCAAAAATCCCAAAAAATCCCAAAAAATCTCCCCAAATGTCCCCAAAAATGTCCCCAAAAATGCCATAAAAATGTCCTCAAATGTCCCCAAAAATCTACTGAAAATCCCCAAAAATCCCCAAAATGTCCCAAAAATCCCCAAAAAAGTCCCCAAAATGTCCCAAAAATCTCCCTAAATGTCCCCAAATGTGTCCCCAAAATCCAAAAAATGTCCCCAAATGTCCCCAAAAATGTCCCCAAATATCCCAGAAATGTCCCCAAATGTCCCAGAAATGTCCCCAGATGTCCCCAAAAATGTCCCAAAATCCCCAGAAATGTCCCCAAAAATCTCCCTAAATGTCCCCAAAATGTCCCCAGATGTCCCCAAATGCCCCCAATGTGTCCCCAAAAAGCCCCAAAAATGTCCCCAAAAATCCCCAGAAATGTCCCCAAATGTCCCCAGATGTCCCAAAAATCCCCAGAAATGTCCCCAATGCCCCAAATCTGTCCCCAAAAATCCCAAAAAATCCCCAAAAATCCCCCCAAATGTCCCCAGATGTCCCCAAATGTCCCCCGATGTCCCCAAAATCCCCAAAAATCTCCCCAAATCTCCCAAAAGTGTCCCCAAAATTCCCCAAAAATCTCCCTAAATGTTCCCCAAAATCCCCGAAAATCTCCCCAACTGTCCCCAAAAATCCCCAAAAATGTCCCCAAAAATCCCCAGAAATCCCCGAAAATATTCCCCAAAATCCCCAAAAATGTCCCAAAATGTCCCCAAATGTCCCCAAAAATCTCCCTCAATCTCCCCAAATGTGCCAAAAAATGTCCCAAAAATCCCCAAAAATGTCCCCAAAAAAGTCCCCAAATGTCCCCAAAAATCCCCCCCAAAATCCCCCAAAATGTCCCCAAATGTCCCAAAATGTCCCCAAATGTCCCCAAAAATCCCCAAAATTGTCCCCAAATGTCTCAAAATGTCCCCAAAAATGTCCCCAAATGTCCCCAAAAATCCCCAAAATTGTCCCCAAATGTCCCCAAATGTCCCCAAAAATGTCCCCAAATGTCCCCAAATGTCCCCAAAAATCCCCAAAATTGTCCCCAAATGTCCCAAAATTGTCCCAAAATTGTCCCAAAATGTCCCCAAATGTCCCCAAAAATGTCCCCAAAATTGTCCCCAAATGTCCCCAAATGTCCCAAAATGTCCCCAAAAATGTCCCAAAATGTCCCCAAATGTCCCCAAAAATCCCCAAAATTGTCCCCAAATGTCCCCAAATGTCCCCAAAATTGTCCCAAAATTGTCCCAAAATGTCCCCAAATGTCCCCAAATGTCCCAAAATGTCCCCAAATGTCCCAAAATGTCCCCAAAAATTGTCCCCAACTGTCCCCAGAGCGGGACCTGGCCGGGGCCCCCCCGTGGGTTCCTCGTTCGCTGCTGCGCGACGTCCTCATGACCTTCTGCATGTTCCACTTCGACCGCGGTGAGTTTGGGGCAAAATCCGCGGAGTTTGGGCAATTTGGGCATTTGGGGATTTTTGGGGATTTTTGGGGATTTTTGGGGATTTTTTTTGGCGATTTTTGGGGATTTTTTGGGGTTTTTTTGCGATTTTTTGGGATTTTTTTTGCGATTTTTTTCATTTTTTTTTAAATTTTTTAAGGGAATTTTTTTGGGGATTTCTGAGAATTTTGGGGAATTTTTGGAGGGATTTTTTGGGGATTTTTTTGGGGGGATTTTTTGGGATTTTTTCGGGGATTTTTGGGGGTTTTTTGGGATTTTTGGGGGGGATTTCAGGGCTCCTCATGACCTTCTGCATGTTCCACTTCGACCGCGGTGAGTTTGGGGCAAAATCCGCGGATTTTGGGCAATTTGGGCATTTGGGGATTTTTGGGGATTTTTGGGGATTTTTTGGGGATTTTTTGGGGATTTTTTACGGCGATTTTTGGGGATTTTTTGGGGGTTTTTTTGCGATTTTTTTGCGATTTTTTTCAATTTTTTTTTTTTTTTTATGGGAATTTTTTTGGGGATTTCTGAGAATTTTGGGGGATTTTTTGGAGGGATTTTTTGGGGATTTTTTGGGGGGGATTTTTTGGGATTTTTTCGGGGATTTTTGGGGGTTTTTTGGGGGGATTTCAGGGCTCCCCATGACCTTCTGCATGTTCCACTTCGACCGCGGTGAGTTTGGGGCAAAATCCGCGGATTTTGGGCAATTTGGGCATTTGGGGATTTTTTGGGATTTTTTGGGATTTTTTGGGATTTTTTTTGGCGATTTTTGGGGATTTTTTGGGGTTTTTTTGCGATTTTTTTGTGATTTTTTTCAATTTTTTTTTTTATTTTTAAGGGAATTTTTTGGGGGATTTCTGAGAATTTTGGGGAATTTTTGGAGGGATTTTTTTGGGATTTTTCTTTTTTATTTTTTGGGGCATATTTTGCAATTTTTGGGGATTTCTTGGGTATTTTTTTGGATTTTTTGGGGGGATTTCAGGGCTCCTCATGACCTTCTGCATGTTCCACTTCGACCGCGGTGAGTTTGGGGCAAAATCCGCGGATTTTGGGCAATTTGGGCATTTGGGGAAATTTGGGGATTTTTTGGGGATTTTTTGGGATTTTTTGGGGATTTTTTTTTTTTTTTTTTGGGATTTTTTTTTTAAGGGATTTTTTTGGATTTCTGGCGATTTTTTCGGGATTTTTTGGAGGGTTTTTTTCCGGGATTTTTGTTTTGCGATTTTTTGCGATTTTTCAATTTTTTTGTTTTTGTTTTATGGGAATTTTTGTTTTGGGGATTTCTGGAGAATTTTTGGGGAATTTTTTGGGAGGGATTTTTTGGGGATTTTTCTTTTGTATTTTTGGGGCAATTTTTGCAATTTTTTGGAGATTTTTTGGGGGGGATTTTTTTGGGATTTTTTCGGGGATTTTTGGGTTTTTTGCGATTTTTGGGGTATTTTTTAGTGGTTTTTGGGTGGTTTTCAGTGGTTTTTTGGGTGTTTTCTGGGTGTTTTTGGGGTGTTTTCTGGGTGGTTTTTGTATTTTCTGGGTGGTTTTTTGTGTTTTAGTGTTTTCTGGGTGTTTTCTGGGTGTTTTTTGTGGTTTCTGGGTGTTTTTCGCTGTTCTTTGGGTGTTTATTGGGCGGGTTTTGGTATTTTTTTGGGTGGTTTGGGTGTTTTTAGTGGTTTTTTGGTGTTTTTTAGTGTTTTGGGTTTTTTCTGGGTTTTTTCTGTGTTTTCTGGGTGTTTTTTGTGGTTTCTGGATGTTTTCTGGGTGTTTTTTGGGTGTTTTAGTGGTTTCAGATGTTTTTTAGTGTATTTAGTGGTTTTGGGGTGTTTTTTGTGTTTTTTGGTGTTTTCTGGGTGTTTTTGGGGTGTTTTTCGCTGTTTTTTCGCTGTTTTGGGGTATTTTTTAGTGTTTTTGGGGTGTTTTCTGGGTGTTTTTTGTGGTTTTGGGGTGTTTTTTGTGGTTTTGGGGCGTTTTCTGGGTGGTTTTTGTATTTTCTGGGTGGTTTTTTTGTGTTTTGGTGTTTTCTGGGTGTTTTTGGGGTGTTTTTTGTGGTTTCTGGGTGTTTCTCGCTGTTCTCTGGGTGTTTATTGGGTGTTTTTTGGTAATTTTGGGGTTTTCTGGGGTGTTTTTTGGGTGTTTTAGTGTTTTTGGGGTGTTTTTTGTGGTTTTGGGGTGTTTTCTGAGTGTTTTTTGTATTTTCTGGGTGTTTTGGGGTGTTTTTTAGTGGTTTTTGGGTGTTTTTAGTGATTTTGGGGTGTTTTCTGGGTGTTTTCTGGGTGTTTTTTGGTGTTTTAGTGGTTTTTGGGTGGTTTTTGTGAGTTTTGGGTGTTTTCTGGGTGTTTTCTGGGTGCTTTTTTGTGTTTTCTGGGTGTTTTTTTGTGATTTTGGGGTGTTTTCTGGGTGTTTTCTGGGTGTTTTTTGGTGTTTTAGTGGTTTTTGGGTGGTTTTTGTGAGTTTTGGGTGTTTTCTGGGTGTTTTCTGGGTGGTTTTTTTGTGTTTTCTGGGGGTTTTTTGTGATTTTTGGGTGTTTTCTGGGTGTTTTTTGTGTTTTCTGGGGTTTTTTTGTGTTTTCTGGGTGTTTTTTGTGATTTTTGGGTGTTTTCTGGGTGTTTTTTGTGTTTTCTGGGTGTTTTTTGTGTTTTCCGGGTGTTTTTTGTGATTTTTGGGTGTTTTCTGGGTGTTTTCTGGGTGTTTTTTGTGTTTTCTGGGTGTTTTTTGTGATTTTTGGGTGTTTTCTGGGTGTTTTTTGTGTTTTCTGGGTGTTTTTTTGTGATTTTTGGGTGTTTTCTGGGTGTTTTCTGGGTGTTTTTTGGTGTTTTCCGGGTGATTTTTGTGATTTTTGGGTGTTTTCTGGGTGTTTTTTGTGCTTTCTGGGTGTTTTTTTGTGATTTTTGGGTGTTTTCTGGGTGTTTTCTGGGTGTTTTTTGTGCTTTCTGGGTGGTTTTTTTGTGTTTTCTGGGGTTTTTTGTGTTTTCTGGGTGTTTTTTGGTGTTTTCTGGGGAGTTTTTGTGATTTTTGGGTGTTTTCTGGGTGTTTTCTGGGTGTTTTTTGTGTTTTCTGGGTGTTTTTTGTGTTTTCTGGGTGTTTTTTGGTGTTTTAGTGTTTTTTGGGGGTGTTTTTGGTGATTTTTGGGGTGTCCCCACGCCTCCCCTCCCCCCAGGGTACCAGCCGGGGATGCTCGAGCTCCTCCCCCCCCTGTTGGGGGTCGCCGCCGACGAGGTCGAGACGTTCTGGGAATTCTGCAGCGTCATGGACGCGGCGGTGAGCGGGAACAACGAAACGGGGGGAAAAATCGGGAATTTGGGGGAAAATCTGAACATTTGGGGGAAATTTTAAAAAAAAAATTGGGGGAAAAAGGTAAAAAAAAAACGGGGGGGAAATCGCGAATTTGGGGGGGAAAATGTGGATTTTTGGGGAAAAAAGTGAATTTTGGAGGAAAATCTGAAAAGTTGGGGAAATTTTTAAAAAAAAATTTGGGGGGAAAAGGTAAAAAAACGGGGGGAAATCGTGAATTTGGGGGGAAAAAAGTGAATTTTTGGGGAAAAAATGTGACTTTTTGGAGAAAATAATCTGAATTTTTGGAGACAAATCGGAATTTTGGGGGGAAATCCAAAATTTGGGAGAAAATCCAAAATTTGGGAGGAAATTTTTAAAAAATTTGGGGGAAAAAAAGTTTAAAAATGGGGGAAAAATCGAGAATTTGGGGGGGGAAATGTGACTTTTGGGGGGGGGAAAAAGGTGAATTTTTGGAGAAAAAAATCTGAATTTTGGGGGAAAAAATCTGAATTTTAGAGGGAAATCTGAAAATTTAGGAGGAAAATTTTTTTAAAATTGGGAGAAAAAGGTAAAAAAAATGCGGGAAAAATCAAGAATTGGGGGGGGGGAAATCTGAATTTTTGGGGGAAAAAAATCTGAATTTTGGAGAAAAAAATCTGAATGTTTGGAGACAAATCGGAATTTTGGGGGAAAATCCAAAATTTGGGAGGAAATTTTTTTAAAAATGGGGGGGAAAAGGTTAAAAAACGGGGGAAAAATTGAGAATTTGGGGGGGGGGAAATGTGACTTTTGGGGGGAGAAAAAGGTGAATTTTTGGAGAAAAAAATCTGAATTTTGGGAGAAAAAAATCTGAATTTTGGGGGAAAAAAATCTGAATTTTGGAGGGAAATCTGAAAATTTGGGAGGAAATTTTTTTAAAAATTGGGGGAGGAAAGGTTTTGGGTGGGATTTTGGGGTTTTTTGTCTTTTTTGGGGTTTGGGGGTGAGATTTTTGGGGGTTTGGGGTGGGATTTTTGGTTTTATGGGATTTTTGGGGTTTTTGTCTTTTTGGGGGTTTTTGGGTGGGATTTTTGGGGTTTCTGGGTGGGATTTTTGGGTTTGTGGTATTTTGGGGTTTTTTGTCTTTTTTGGGGGTTTTGGGTGGGATTTTTTGGGTTTTGGGGTGAGATTTTTGGGTTTGTGGTATTTTGGGTTTTTTTGTCTTTTTTGGGGGTTTTTGGGTGGGATTTTTTGGGTTTTTGGGTGAGATTTTTGGGTTTGTGGCATTTTGGGTTTTTTTGTCTTTTTGGGGTTTTTTTTTGTCTTTTTGGGGGGTTTGGGGTGGGATTTTTGGGTGAGATTTTCGGGGTTTTTGGGTGGGATTTTTGGGTTTATGGCATTTTGGGGTTTTTTTTGTCTTTTTGGGGTTTTTTTGTCTTTTTTGGGGGTTTTGGGTGGGATTTTTTGGGTTTTTGGGTGGGATTTTTGGGGTTTTTTGTCTTTTTTTTGAGGTTTTGGGGTGGGATTTTTGGGGATTTTTGTGGAGGATTTTGGGGTTTCTGGGTGGGATTTTTGGGTTTATGGTATTTTGGGGTTTTTTGTCTTTTTGGGGGTTTTTGGGTGGGATTTTTGGGTTTTTGGGTGAGATTTTTGGGTTTGTGGTATTTTGGGGTTTTTTTGTCTTTTTGGGGGTTTTTGGGTGGGATTTTTTGGGTTTTGGGGTGAGATTTTTGGGTTTATGGTATTTTGGGGTTTTTTTGTCTTTTTGGGGGGTTTTGGGTGGGATTTTTGGGGTTTTTTTTTTTGGGTGGGACTTTTAGGTTTATGGTATTTTGGGGTTTTTTTTGTCTTTTTAGGGGTTTTGGGTGGGATTTTTTGGGTTTTTGGGTGGGATTTTTGGGGTTTTTTGTCTTTTTTTTGAGGTTTTGGGGTGGGATTTTCGGGGATTTTTGTGGAGGATTTTGGAGTTTCTGGGTGAGATTTTTGGGTTTATGGTATTTTTGGGTTTTTTTTGTCTTTTTTGGGGGTTTTGGGGTGGGATTTTTGGGGTTTTGGGTGGGATTTTTGGGTTTGTGGTATTTTGGGGTTTTTTTTTTGTCTTTTTGGGGGGTTTGGGGTGGGATTTTTGGGTGAGATTTTCGGGGTTTTTGGGTGGGATTTTGGGTTTTTTGGGTGGGATTTTTGGGTTTATGGCATTTTGGGTTTTTTTTGTCTTTTTGGGGTTTTTTTATCTTTTTTGGGGGTTTTGGGTGGGATTTTTTGGGTGGGATTTTTGGGGTTTTTTGTCTTTTTTTTGAGGTTTTGGGGTGGGATTTTCGGGGATTTTTGTGGAGGATTTTGGGGTTTCTGGGTGGGATTTTTGGGTTTGTGGTATTTTGGGGTTTTTTTGTCTTTTTGGGGGTTTTTGGGTGGGATTTTTTGGGTTTTGGGGTGGGATTTTTGGGTTTATGATATTTTTGGGTTTAATTTTTATTTCTGTGGTGACGCCCCGGTTTATTTTTCCCCCCCCAGGGGGAGAATTTCGGGCCGGGCCCGGAGGGGCTGAGGCGCAGCCTGGGGGCCGTGGCAGCGCTGCTGAGGGAGCTGAACCCCGCGCTCAGCCCCCTGCTCGGTGAGACCCCAAAACACGAAATAAATCCGGGAAATAACGAAAAAATGGGGGGAAAAAAAGCAGAAATGGGGAAAAACGGCAAAAATCGGGGGGAAAATACAAAAAAAAGGGGGAAAAAAACCCAAAAAATCCGAGGAAAAACAACCAGAAATGGGGAAAAACGGCAAAAATTCGGGGAAAAACAAAAAAAAATGGGGGAAAAAACACAAAAAATCCGGTGGAAACAACCAGAAATGGGGAAAAACAAAAAAAATCCGGGGAAAAAACAAAAAAAAAAGAGAGAAAAAAACCACAAAAAATCCGGGGAAAACAACCAGAAATGGGGAAAAACGGCAAAAATCCGTGGGAAAAACAAAAAAAAATGGGGGGGGGGAAACAAAGAAAAATTGGGGAAAAAACACAAAAAATTGGGAAAAACAACCAGAAATGGGGAAAAACGACAAAAACCCGGGGAAAAAAACAAAAAAAAAGGGGGAAAAAAACCACAAAAAATCCGGGGAAAAACAACCAGAAATGGGGAAAAACGGCAAAAATTCGGGGGAAAAACAAAAAAAAATGGGGGAAAAAACACAAAAAATCCGGTGGAAACAACCAGAAATGGGGAAAAACAAAAAAAATCCGGGGAAAAAAAACAAAAAAAAACGGGGGGAAAAACACAAAAAATTGGGAAAAACAACCAGAAATGGGGAAAAACGGCAAAAATCCGGGGAAAAAACAAAAAAAAACGGGGGAAAAAAACACAAAAAATCCGGGGAAAAACAACCAGAACTGGGGAAAAACAAAAAAAATCCGGGGAAAAACAAAAAAAAATGGGGGAAAAAAACCACAAAAAATCCGGGGAAAACAACCAGAAATGGGGAAAAACAAAAAAAATCCGGGGAAAAACAAAAAAAAAAGGGGGGAAAAAAACACAAAAAATCCGGGGAAAAACAACCAGAAATGGGGAAAACCGGCAAAAATTCGGGGGAAAAAACAAAAAAAAAACGGGGGGAAAAACACAAAAAATCCGAGGAAAAACAACCAGAAATGGGGAAAAAAACAAAAAAAATCCGGGGAAAAAACAAAAAAAAAAGGGGGAAAAACCACAAAAAATCCGGGGAAAAACAACCAGAAATGGGGAAAAACAAAAAAAATCCGGGGAAAAAACAAAAAAAAAAAAAAGGGGGAAAAAAACCACAAAAAATCCGGGGAAAAACAACCAGAACTGGGGAAAAACAAAAAAATCCGGGGGAAAATCACAAAAAAATGGGGGAAAAACCACAAAAAATCCGGGGAAAAAAAAATCCGGGGAAAAAAACAAAAAAAAATGGGGGGAAAAACACAAAAAATCCGAGGAAAAACAACCAGAAATGGGGAAAAACGGCAAAAATCCGGGGGAAAAAAAAAATAAAATGGGGGAAAAACACAAAAAAATGGGGGAAAAATATAAAGAATTGGGGGGGAAACAATCAGAAATGGGGGAAAACACCAAAAATCCGGAGAAAAAGCAAAAAATCCGGGGGGAAACCTCAAAAATCCGGGGAAAAAAACAAAAAAAAAAGGGGAAAAACAAAAAAATGGGGGAAAAACACAAAAAAATGGGGGAAAAAAACAAAAAATTGGGGGGGAACCAACAAAAATCGGGGGGAAAATAACCAGAAATGGGAAAACCACCAAAAATACGGGGAAAAAACTCAAAAATCCGGAAAAAAAAAAAAAAAAAAGGAAAAAACCCACCAAAAATGGGGGAAAAGCACAAAAAATTGGGGGAAAAACAACCAGAAATGGGAGAAAACACCAAAAATCCAGGGAAAAAAAATTAGTGGAGGAAAAACACCAAAAATGGGGAAAAACCACCAAAAATCCAACAAAAATGGGGAAAATCCGGGGGAGAAAACACTAAAAAATGGGGAAAAAACACCAAAAATCCGGGGGGAAAAAAATGAAAAATGGTGGAAAACAAAAAAACCGGGGGGAAAACAACAAAAAATGGGGAAAAACACCAAAAATGGGGGAAAAAATCCCAAAGTGGTTTTGAGGGGGGTTTGAGGACTCCAAAAATTGGGGAAAAAATACATTAAAAATGGTAAAAAAATGAGCAAAAAATGGGGGGAAAAAAACCCCCAAAAATGGGGAAAAAAATCCGAAAAAATTGGGAAAAAAATCCCCAAAATTGGGAAAAAAGCCCCAAATGGTAAAACCCCAAAAAAGGCTAAAAATCCGCGTTTTTGGGGTCTCAGTGCCTGTTTTGGGGGTCTCAGTCCCGTTTTTGGGGTCTCAGTGCCCGTTTTTGGGGTCTCAGTCCCGTTTTTGGGGTCTCAATCCCCGTTTTTGGGGTCTCAGTGCCCGTTTTTGGGGTCTCAGTCCCGTTTTTGGGGTCTCAGTGCCCGTTTTTGGGGTCTCAGTCCCGTTTTTGGGGTCTCAGTCCCGTTTTTGGGGTCTCAATCCCCGTTTTTGGGGTCTCAGTGCCCGTTTTTGGGGTCTCAGTGCCCGTTTTTGGGGTCTCAGTCCCGTTTTTGGGGTCTCAATCCCCGTTTTTGGGGTCTCAGTGCCCGTTTTTGGGGTCTCAATCCCCATTTTGGGGTCTCAGTCCCGTTTTTGGAGTCTCAGTCCCGTTTTTGGGGTCTCAGTCCCGTTTTTGGGGTCTCAGTCCCCGTTTTTGGGGTCTCAGTCTCCGTTTTTGGGGTCTCAATTCCCGTTTTTGGGGTCTCAGTCCCCGTTTTTGGGGTCTCAGTGCCCGTTTTGGGGTCTCAGTCCCGTTTTTGGGGTCTCAGTGCCCGTTTTGGGGTCTCAGTGCCCGTTTTTGGGGTCTCAGTCCCCGTTTTTGGGGTCTCAATCCCCGTTTTTGGGGTCTCAGTGCCCGTTTTTGGGGTCTCAGTGCCCGTTTTTGGGGTCTCAGTGCCCGTTTTTGGGGTCTCAGTCCCGTTTTTGGGGTCTCAGTCCCGTTTTGGGGTCTCAGTCCCGTTTTTGGGGTCTCAGTCCCCGTTTTGGGGTCTCAGTGCCCGTTTTTGGGGTCTCAGTGCCCGTTTTTGGGGTCTCAGTGCCCGTTTTTGGGGTCTCAGTTCCCGTTTTTGGGGTTTCAATCCCCGTTTTTGGGGTCTCAGTCCCCGTTTTTGGGGTCTCAGTTCCCGTTTTTGGGGTCTCAGTCCCCGTTTTTGGGGTCTCAGTGCCCGTTTTGGGGTCTCAGTCCCGTTTTTGGGGTCTCAATCCCCGTTTTTGGGGTCTCAGTCCCCGTTTTTGGGGTCTCAGTGCCCGTTTTGGGGTCTCAGTCCCGTTTGGGTTCAATCCCCGTTTTTGGGGTCTCAGTCCCCGTTTTTGGGGTCTCAGTGCCCGTTTTTGGGGTCTCAGTGCCCGTTTTGGGGGTTTCAATCCCCGTTTTTGGGGTCTCAGTCCCGTTTTTGGGGTCTCAGTCCCCGTTTTGGGGTCTCAGTGCCCGTTTTTGGGGTCTCAGTCCCCGTTTTGGGGTCTCAGTCCCGTTTTTGGGGTCTCAGTCCCGTTTTTGGGGTCTCAATCCCCGTTTTTGGGGTCTCAGTCCCGTTTTTGGGGTGTCCCCAGGCCGGCCCCGCCCCCGGCGCTGCGTGTCCCGGTGGCTCCAGCGGCGCTTCCAGAGACCCCTGGGGCTGCGCGGGACCCGGAGACTCTGGGAGGTACCGGGGGGGGTTTGGGGTTTTGGGGGTTTGGGGTTTGGGGTTTGGGGTTTGGGTTTGGGGTTTGGGTTTGGGGTTTGGGGTTTGGGGTTTGGGTTTGGGGTTTGGGGTTTGGGTTTGGGGTTTGGGTTTGGGGTTTGGGGTTTGGGTTTGGGGTTTGGGGTTTGGGGTTTGGGGTTTGGGTTTGGGGTTTGGGGTTTGGGTTTGGGGTTTGGGGTTTGGGGTTTGGGTTTGGGTTTGGGGTTTGGGTTTGGGGTTTGGGGTTTGGGGCTTGGGTCTGGGGTCTGGGCTTGGGGCCTGGGGCTTGGGGCCTGGGGGGTTTGGGGTTTGGGGTTTGGGGTTTGGGTTTGGGGTTTGGGGTTTGGGTTTGTGGTTTGGGGTTTGGGGTTTGGGTTTGGGGTTTGGGGTTTGGGGTTTGGGTTTGGGGTTTGGGTTTGGGGTTTGGGGTCTGGGGTTTGGGGTTTGGGGTTTGGGTTTGGGGTCTGGGGTTTGGGTCTGGGGTTTGGGGTTTGGGGTTTGGGTTTGGGGTTTGGGGTTTGGGGTTTGGGGTTTGGGTTTGGGGGTTTGGGGTTTGGGGTTTGGGGTTTGGGGTTTGGGGTTTGGGGTTTGGGTTTGGGGTTTGGGGTTTGGGGTTTGGGTTTGGGGTTTGGGTTTGGGGTTTGGGGTTTGGGGTTTGGGGTTTGGGGTTTGGGTTTGGGGTTTGGGTTTGGGGTTTGGGGTTTGGGGTTTGGGTTTGGGTTTGGGGTTTGGGGTTTGGGTTTGGGGTTTGGGGTTTGGGGTTTGGGTTTGGGGTTTGGGGTTTGGGGTTTGGGGTTTGGGGTTTGGGGTTTGGGGTTTGGGTTTGGGTTTGGGGTTTGGGTTTGGGGTTTGGGGTTTGGGGTTTGGGGTTTGGGGTTTGGGGTTTGAGTTTGGGTTTGGGGTTTGGGTTTGGGGTTTGGGGTTTGGGGTTTGGGGTTTGGGGTTTGGGTTTGGGGTTTGGGGTTTGGGGTTTGGGTTTGGGGTTTGGGGTTTGGGGTTTGGGGTTTGGGGTTTGGGGTTTGGGGTTTGGGGTTTGGGGTTTGGGGTTTGGGGTTTGGGTTTGGGGTTTGGGGTTTGGGGTTTGGGGTTTGGGGTTTGGGGTTTGGGGTTTGGGTTTGGGTTTGGGGTTTGGGGTTTGGGTTTGGGGTTTGGGGTTTGGGGTTTGGGTTTGGGTTTGGGTTTGGGGTTTGGGGTTTGGGGTTTGGGGTTTGGGTTTGGGTTTGGGTTTGGGGTTTTTGGGGTTTTCGGGGATTTTGGTGTTTTTGGAGTTTTCGGGTTTTGGGGATTTGGGTTTGGGATATCGGGGATTTGGGTTTTTGGGGTTTGGGGTTTTGGGGTTTTGGGGTTTTTGGGGTTTGGGGTTTTGTGGGTGGCTGGCGGCGGTTTTGGGGACATTTGGGGATATCTGGGGGAGGTTTGGGGACATTTTGGGAGATTTGGGGACATTTTGGGAGATTTTGTGGCGTTTGGGGACATTTTGGGACATTTTCAGATGGTTTGGGGGTGGGTTTGTGGTGCTTTGGGGACATTTGGGGACATTTAGGGCACATTTGGGGGTGGATTGAGGGTCCCCCAGTGTCCCCAAATGTCCCCAAATATCCCCAAGTGTCCCCAGGGTGTCCCCCCCATGTCCCCAAGTGTCCCCAGGGTGTCCCCCAATGTCCCCAGGGTTTCCCCAGGGCGTCCCCCCATGTCCCCAAGTGTCCCCAGGGTGTCCCCAGGGTATCCCCAAGTGTCCCCAGGGTGTCCCCAGGGTATCCCCAAGTGTTGTCCCCAGGGTGTCCCCAGGGGTATCCCCAAGTGTCCCCAGGGTGTCCCCAGGGTGTCCCCAAGTGTTGTCCCCAGGGTGTCCCCAGGGTATCCCCAAGTGTCCCCAGGGTATCCCCAAGTGTCCCCAGGGTGTCCCCAGGGTGTCCCCCCATGTCCCCACGTGTCCCCAAGTGTCCCCCGTGTCCCCAGGTGCTCTGGACGGGGCTGCCCTGCCCCAATTTCCATCTCTTGGTCACCTGTGCCCTCCTGGAGCTGCTTGGGGACACCTGGGGACAGCCCGGGGACCTTGGGGACAGCCCTGGGGACCTTGGGGACAGCCCTGGGGACCTTGGGGACAGCCCTGGGGACAGTGACAGCGACAGGGACACGGCCCAGGGCGACACGGACAGCGAGGACAGCGACGACGACAAGGTGGGGACACGAACGGGGACACTGGGATGGCACTGGGGACACTGGGATGGGATTGGGGACACCGGGGACACTGGGGTGGGGACACTGGGGTGGCATTGGGGACACTGGGATGGGATTGGGGACACTGGGATGGGATTGGGGACACTGGGATGGGGACACTGGGGTGGGGACACTGGGGTGGCATTGGGGACACTGGGATGGGACTGGGGAGACTGGGGACACTGGGGTGGCACTGGGGACACTGGGGACACTAGGATGGGATTGGGGACACTGGGGACACTGGGATGGGACTGGGGACACTGGGATGGGGACACTGGGGACACTGGGAACAAGGTGGGGACACGAATGGGGACACCGGGGTGGGGACACTGGGGTGGCACTGGGGACACTGGGATGGGATTGGGGACACTGGGGTGGCACTGGGGACACTGGGGTGGGACTGGGGACACTGGGGTGGCACTGGGGACACTGGGGTGGGACTGGGGACACTGGGGTGGCACTGGGGACACTGGGGTGGGACTGGGGACACTGGGATGGGATTGGGGACACTGGGGACACTGGGGTGGCACTGGGGACACTGGGGACACTAGGATGGGACTGGGGACACTGGGGTGGCACTGGGAATACTGGGATGGGATTGGGGACACTGGGAACAAGGTGGGGACACGAATGGGCACACTCGGTTGGGGACACTGGGGTGGCACTGGGGTGGGATTGGGGACACTGGGATGGGATTGGGGACACTGGGGACACTGGGAACAAGGTGGGGACACGAATGGGGACACTGGAGTGGGGACACTGGGGACACTGGGATGGGATTGGGGACACTGGAGTGGGGACACTGGGGACACTGGGGTGGCATTGGAGATACTGGGATGGGGACACCGGGATGGGGACATTGGGGTGGGACTGGGGACACTGGGATTGGGGACATCAGGATGAGGTTGGGGACACGGGGGTGGCTTTGGGGACACTGTGGGGACACGGGGGTGGCTTTGGGGACACTTTGGGGACACTCTGGGGACACGGGGGTGGCTTTGGGGACCCTTTGGGGACCCTTTGGGACACGGGGGTGGCTTTGGGGACCCTTTGGGGACCCTTTGGGACACGGGGGTGGCTTTGGGGACACTCTGGGGACACAGGGGTGGCTTTGGGGACACTTTGGGGACCCTTTGGGGACACGGGGGTGGCTTTGGGGACACTCTGGGGACACAGGGGTGGCTTTGGGGACACTTTGGGGACACTTTGGGACACAGGGGTGGCTTTGGGGACACTTTGGGGACACTTTGGGACACGGGGGTGGCTTTGGGGACACTCTGGGGACACGGGGGTGGCTCTGGGGACCCTTTGGGGACACTTTGGGGACACTTTGGGACACGAGGGTGGCTTTAGGGACACTTTGGGGACACTCTGGGACACGGGGGTGGCCTTGGGGAGACTCTGGGGACACGGGGGTGGCTTTGGGGACACTCTGAGGACACGGGGGTGGCTTTAGGGACCCTTTGGGGACACTTTGGGAACACGGGGG